>OX359275.1:33557307-34054807 GCA_947179155.2 Hedera helix | reverse complement strand
TTCACTCCACCCGCCACCTAAGCTAACGGGTGGAGGAACGAAATTATTTTTTTTTTTTTTTTTTTACTTAGTTAATGTGAAAAGAAAAAAAAAAAATTTCACTCCACCCGACAACAAAGCTAACGGGTGGAGGAAGAATTTTTTTATTTTTATACCTTAGTTAATGTAAAAAAGAAAAAAAAAAAATTCTCCACCCGTCAATATAGGTAGCGGGTGAATTTAAACAACAAAAGAATTTTAATAAATACATTTCTCCACCCGTCAACGTAGGTTGCGGGTGGAGGGAATTTTTTTTTTTTTTTTTCTTTTCCTTTTTGTAAAAACGTAGTTTAAAAAAAAAAAAAAAATTTCATTCCACCCGTCAGTTAAGATAACGGGTAGACTGAGTTTTCTTTTCTTATTATTATTATTACTATTATTATTATTATTATTTTTATTACGGATATTATTATTATTATTATTATTATTTTTATTACGGATATTATTTTTATTATTACGAATATTTTTATTATTATTATTATTATTATTATTATTATTACGGATATTATTATTATTATTATTATTTTTATTATTATTATTATTATTTTATTATTATTACTCTTATTATTATTATTATTATTATTATTATGGATATTATTTTTATTATTATTATTAGTATTATTATTATTATTATTATTATTATTATTATTATTATTATTATTATTATTATTATTATTATTATTATTATTATTATTATTATTATTACGAATATTATTTTAATTATTATTATTATTACGAATATTATTATTTTTATTATTGTTATTATTATTATTATTATTCTTTTTACCATTATTATTATTATTATTATTATAAAAATATTTAGTCTTATATAGTATAATGGTAGTGTATGATGTTCTTGATTGGAAAACTATTTATGAAATATAATTTTTTTTATTATAGGTCAACTATGGATGATTGGAATGCTGGGCCAGTGGATAATACTGTTCTTTTTGATCAAAATAATCATGTGTCCGAGGATATATGGGAGGGTCATGATAGGGATAAATTAAACACAACCCAATCAACATCACAAACATTTAATCAATGGGAGTTGACTGATGCACAAAAAAAATTACTTCGTAAGTGTGGGTTTGGAGTTTTTACCCATCTGACTATTATCACACAAATCGATCGAAGTCTTGTCTCTGCCTTAGTTGAAAGATGGCGACCGGAGACAAACACGTTTCATTTAAATTGTGGGGAAATTACAATTACAATGGAGGATGTTCATTTTATACTTGGGTTGCCTGTATTGGGGGAACCATTAACTACTCCCCTTTTGGATAGACCCTTATTATATTTTAATGAATGTTTTGGGCCTGTCACTGTCTCCGAATATCAGTAAGTTAAAAAAAATAATGGTATTTCCTTAGTTTGGCTGCAAGAAAATTTTGGTAAATGCCCTACAAATGCAACTAAGGAGGAGGTTGGACGTCACACAAAGGCATACATCCTTTGGTTGTGTGGGGCTATATTATTTCCAACAAGGTCAAAGAATTGTGTGCACCCTCGGTATATGTATTTTATAGCTAATATAAAAGATTGTGTAACATATGCTTGGGGTGCGGCTTTGTTGGGATACTTGTACAGGGGACTGTATACAGCTAGTAGGAGATCTAGTAAGTTCCTAAATGGTTGTGTTTCATTATTACAAATTTGGGCGTACGAGCGACTAGTTATTGGAAGGCCAAACCCTAGGGAAAATTCTGATTTTTGGTTACCTAGGGCAAGGGCATGGGCATATTATCATCCGGGTAGAAGACTTAATCCCCATCATCATTTACAGTTCTATCGGGGGGAGCTAGATAGGCAGCCTACGTGGGAGGTAGTGTGGCGGCCTTACGAAAGGTGGGATGATAATATAGAAGACAACTATAATTTTGATGGGAGATTAGCGGGATCATCCCGTATCCCATTAATTCACTTCGATATTGTTGAATACCAAATGCCGGATAGGGTTATGATAATATGCCATTAAGGCGACCTTATATCAATCACTGGCATTTATATATGGACCATTTTCAGGGGCAAATTCAAGAGGTTCTAGACACAATACCCATTGAGACATATATGAGGTGGTACAACAGAATTACACGTAGACGAATTCACAGGCCTCGACTGGAGATAGATAAAGACAATTTATACGAGCTTCGGTCCGTTTACAATCAATATCATCTTATAAATATGGTGAGCATGTATCATTCATTTAAATGATTCAATATTTACTTTTTGTTAATTGCAGGTTGAGAGTGCGAAGTCCCTTCTTGACAAATGTTTTAAGTTCAAGATGCCTCCTCCATATATGCTCATGAAAGAGGGATGGGACCAACAGTATGCTATATATGACAACGATGTCAGGGGCAAGAAAGAGTCACAGGCGAGCTCAGAAGTACAAAAACCTTTATCGCCGCGCGATGTCTACATCCCTAGCCCCCAAGCTGATGATGATAAAAATATTACAGTGCCCGATGTCTACATCCTTACCTCCCAAAATAGTGCACCACAACCTACGTGGAAGGAGGGTTTATCGAATTTCATTGACTTGGAGGCTGACGTGTCTATATTAGCTGAAGCAGGTATTCTCAGTACTTCATATGGGGATAAGGGATCGCCAACAAAGTTACTGCGAGAGTACAAAGTACAATGGATTAACGTCAATATGTTCAACGAGACTCCTCTAAATGCTGATATTTTCCCTATATCTCACCCTCAGCAGTTTTACACATTGCATCATGATGATTTCGTAAGTTTGTGCCCTAGTAACTGGTTGTACGAACATGTAATGGATGCGTATATAATACTTTTGCGGGATAGAGAGGAAAAATATCGAAGGGCAGGGATTAGAAGGTGGGCCCGATTTGGTTTTATGCCTTCATTCTTTATGCATTTGGCTTTAAATGTTATGCCTATCATAGATAACAATGAAGCGAAGAATTTCTGAAGCAACTACATTGAGGCCCTCGTGGGCCCCCCATTGCATGAGTGTGATTATATTTTCATGCCTTTGTGTGTTCCGCGTAATTATCATTTTATTTTGTTAGTTTTCGCGGTGCAAGAATGGAAGATTAATCTCCTTGATCCGTTGTATAATGACACTCCTTACATGAAGTTGAGTACTATGTACAAAGAGTACATCGATGTAGCGGTAAGTTTAAAATGTGTTTTATTTTATGTCATATTTAATGTGAGTCTAACTGTGACACCCCCAAATCTGGGCCCACACAGCCCAAACTTGAGTCGTCAAAAGACTACAACAAAATTATTACAACAAAGCACAACGTACAACAATACAGTGTATAATAATACACAACTAAGTCTTCACTATTATTGCCACACTATTTTACAAAACGTGAAGACTATGATAACTATTCCTCGGACCCTCACTCCATTCCCCGGCTAGACCATGTTATGTTTTCATCTCCTGTTGAAAAACAATGGAACAAAAGAAATGGTGAGCTCAAATAGCCCAGTAAGAAATATCATGATTAAGATAATGACGAATAAATTATCATTAGCCTTCAACAGTTGAGTTCTTGATAGAATACAATAGACTACAAGGTTTATATCAAAAACTGCAGTTAAATTCTTAAACAATGTTTAGATCAATAATAGCAGCGGAATGAGCAATCTATTAGAAGAATAATGCAGACTATAATGTCCACTCGCTTCTCTTTTTCGTAAAAACATCATCAACTTTTATCATCTGAAATACCATTAGTCATGATAATATAAATTCACAGTTCCTAATCATAATCATGCACATCAACAGTTCATCTTTGCACTACGGGCCAAAGATATTCAATATAACACCAACGGTCATGGTTATACCAGATTCAGCCTTTGGTCATAATCATACCAATCAACAGTTCATCTTTGCACTACGGGCCAAAGAGAACATTCACCACGTGCTATAAAAGACACCGAACAGATGTATCGCCTTTAACCTATTATATCGCCTTTAACCTATCATCTGTTCAACAAATATATCACATCTGTGCCCCCGACCACAAATATTCACCACAGCTTGATTCTTGATGATTAGTACAAATAACAGTGATACAAATGATGAACAGAAGAAACAGGATAAACAATAAGTATCAGAAGTTTACTTTGTGCAGATTCAAATAATGTCCAAATTGTCAACATGATGTGGAGTGAAATTTAAAAATGATATTCAAGATCCACAGTTCAGAATAACGGTTACAGTTCAATAGAAAGGTTCACGTAAATAGGAAGGTTCAGTTGAAATAATGAAGTTCATCTATTATGGAACATATAATATTTTCAGGAATTATAGAAGCAATAGTTCCATAATAAATTTCGATTTAGGAGTATGAAAGAAAATAATATCCCTTACCGTAGCAGGTTTGATTAACAAAAGGTGAAGGAAATTAATACAAAGGGGTTATTCACCAACAGGCGATAATCCGCGCCGTAAGTTATTCCCACAATTTAATAGAATTTGAGTACAAAGAGTTATTCACTAAACAGACGGTCATCCGCGCCGTAAGGTTATTCTCAGAGATTAATAATGAATGAATACGAAAGGTTATTCACCAACAGGCGATAATCCGCGCCGTAAGGTTATTCCCACAATTTAATACATGGAAATAAATGGCACATCTTATGAGTAAGAAAGAAACAATATTATTTTCGAGAATCAAATAATGATAATCCCTTACTTTAACATGTGACTGGATGAGGTTGATTAACTTGAACGGTACACGTACACTTATAGATCTTCACAAATACTCAAGATGACTTAAGCACACTTAGAGAAAACTTTCACAAGAAGTATTTAGAGAGAGAAAGAAAGAACAAGTAAGGAAGTTTATGAAAAATCCTTAAGTTAAGGCTTCTATTTATAGCCAAAAATCTTATCATTCCTTTAATCTAAACCATTCATTTAAAGATCATCTTTTAATCTACACCATCCATTTCAAATTTTATATTATCTTTAATCTACACCATTCATTTCATATTACCTAATAATCACCTAACTTTATATTATAAACAAATCAATTCAATTATTCAACAATAATTCACACTTTAATCTACACCATTCATTTCATATCACCTAATAATCACCTAACTTTATATTATAAACAAATAACTTTATCAATTCAATTATTATGACTAATTGTTATAAATACAGTATAGTTAGCTCTTAGATATCAAGTCAATAAATTAATGAAATACAACTGTTTAAATAACATCATAATAGAGATAACAATAATGTAAAAGAAAGCATACGTTACTGTGTAATGACAATTATTGATTCAATAATGTGAATTACTGTGCATATGTTACTGTGACAATTATTAGGTTCAATAATTTTAAAAACAGTGCAGCAATAATTATTGACTCAATGATATAAAATACAGTGTAATGACAATTATTAAATCAATAATGCAAAATACTGTGTAACAATAATTATTGAATTGATAATATAAAATATTATGCAGTGACAATTATCGATGAAATGATGCGTAACAGTTACGGTGTCAATTATCAGACCAATAATATGAGACACTATGCAATACCGTGTGTTACTGTAGAGTACCGTGTGCTACAGAAAATACCAAAAACTACCGTATGCTACTATTCTTTTATCACCGGTATTTTAACAGTTCCGTTGACTATTTTTATTTAAAAAGGTTATTTCTGTCGTTTTCTATATCCGACAAATATTCCGTTGTGGGGTCCACCAATAATTTGTTATTTCGGCGCCGTCGTACGACACGAATATTCTCCGACCAAACGAATATTCCCCGACAAAGCGAATATTGTCCGACAAAATAAAATTTGCAGATAACATCCTTAACTTTTAACTTGATCGATTTAACCACTTACTGTTTCAAAAAATATATATGAAGAAAAATTAAATTTTGTATTTCATAAAATTCGGGGTCTTACACTAACCTTATATTTTTGTAGGTCAAACTGATACCATACACATTGCGTCTGGGTAATCCAATGGGCAAGTGGCCGACGAAATCCCCAAAACTCAACATTCTGACACAACGACCGATGCAAGATAACAATTTCGATTGTGGAATTTTTATTTGCAAGTACGCGGACTACTATGTACGGGGCGATATTGACGTGCAACAACAGAAATGGTCGAAAAAAGATGTTGATGTTTTTAGATATAGGATTTGTCATGAACTTCGTAAGTGTAAAGCGAAAGATGTACCTGCGAGTGTATTATTTTCGGATGCATAATTTTGTATATGGTTTGTAGTATTCAATCATTTTACCCATGTCATGGTATGCATGATGGTTTGTTCTAACACAATAACATTTTTGAAAGACTTTACAATACAATACAAGTACAAATAATTAGAAATCATTCACATATAAGTACTACTCACTTTGAAAAAAGGTGTCCAATACATAAATGACATAAGTGAAAAATATTACATTTATTATTTCTTAGGTTCGGGAATTCCTAAAACTCTATAATGATTGCGCTTGTCATGGTTGGTTTCAAAGCCACATATGACACATTTTCTGTAAGGCTTACTACTACCTATTTTCTCAAAAGCACTTTTGATTCTCGATTGTTTTTTTCGACCTTTTGTTTGAGAAACAATTGGTGGCAATAATTCTTGGTCTTCCTCTGCAACCTCTTCCTCTACATCATCGTCCTCCAATCCCATCGCTGCAGGTGCATATTCGGTCGCACGTTCAATGTCATCATCTGCTACATCGGTATTATTCTCATCCGGATCATATTGATCAACAAGGGCTTTTCCACGAGCAGTAAGTTTTAGTACAGTCTTGTAACCTCGAACTGAGCAAGCAGCTTGAACAGCTAACTCTTGAAAGTCAGTCATCAGATGGTTGTACCGCATGGTTTGATTTTGTTCAAAGTCGGTCGTCATTGGAGGACGGGCATATTCTTCAACAATACTCCTGTTTGCATCTCTTGTCCACCGATAAAGTATCATGTCTCCAGGAATTGCGACAATATTTTTGAAAGTGAAAAATCTCATAATGTGCCTGCAAATTTCAGCGGAATGTGAAAATAGTTGGCAAGTACATGTTATGGTGTTGGACTGACGATTGTTGGTGACCTCATGATATCTTCGGGAATCTTGACTTGCATCTGCTTTGTACACTGTATATACCTTCGTGTCAATAACACAAAGTTCACTTACTTTGTGAATGTTGTACTTCATTGAATCGAGAAGTTGAACTTGAAACCGTCTGAACATCTTTTTAGTATACACTTTCGCAGCATGGACTTCCAAAGATGACCCGCAAATTAAGCTCCGTTTTCGATGGGCGGTTACGTAGTCGGCTTTTCTCTCGTTCAAGAATTGTTTCTCAATTGCCTTTTGACTTTTCACGACAAATTCCTTCATGCCTATTGAAGCATTCACATATCCATCAAAAAAACTATTCATACATTCGCTTCTTCCGGTAGTTGTCATTCCAGCAGCAAAATATCTCTTTGTATATACCTGTATCCATTTTTCCTTTACATCGTACAAACTTTTGAGCCACTCATTGTTATGCAATTCATAGTCCCTCATTAGTATATCCCAATGCTCCTCAAATTCGTCGATGGACAAAGAATTATAGACACAGTTGTCAAAAGCCAATTTAAATGATGGGTGTTCAGCATATATATGGTGCAACTTTTCAGGAAACTTGTTACTGATATGCCAAGAACACAATACATGATGAGTGTTTGGAAGTACTCTTGCAACATCATTACTCATGGCTTTATCTTGGTCAGTGATGATACTTACAGGTGTCTTGTAGTCCATTGCTTGGAGCCATGTTTGTAAGACCCAAACGAAAGTTTCCTCAGTCTCATCTCTTAATAATGCAAAGCCAAACAAAATCGACTGATAATGGTGGTTAACTCCAGTGAATGGAATAAATGGCATGTCATACCGATTTGTCCTGTATGTAGTGTCAAATGTCACAACGTCTCCAAAACGTTCATACATTAATCTTGATCGAGCGTCTACCCACAAAATACACGTAATGCGGTTGTTATTATCAACTTTGACATTGAAAAAAAATTTAGTCGCACTTCCGGATTGAAGTTTTTTCAAATAATTTATTGCAGCTTGAGCATCATTTTCATCTTCCGAATCACGCCTTAAATCCCTGACAACATTCCTTATATCTTTATCACAAAAACCTACGTTTTGCATTCCACCACCCATTGTGCTCAAAATGTTCATCATCCTACTAGGCCCAATACCAGACTGATTTAAAGTGTCAATTAATTGTCTTGCTACTGGAGTAATATTTCGGTGTGTTTGAATCAAATCTACTTTAGTGGGTGTCACTAATTGATGATTGTGACTCAGCTCTAGAGTTGAAATACGCCAGTGCTCATCTTTTTTATTATGCACAACAAACATTCTAGCTTTGCATAATGTGCGTCCTATATAATCTCTTTGCCTTGTTATTTTCCCAGTAGTACATTCATCATCTGGAATATTTTTCAAAGATGTTGGTCTACCAGCTTTTTTACAAACATATAACCGAGAAGACAAATTATCAGTACCGACATGTTTATGACTAGTAGCAATTCTAATCTCAAATCCATTCTTGTGTGCATAAGATCTATAAAAATTTTCTGCATCTTCTACATTAGAAAATAATTGACCAACATATGGAACCATTTCACTTTTACTACTTCCATCTTCATTGACAAACTCAAATTCATTTGTACACTGAAAACTAGCATGCGATTCAGATGAACTAGATAAAAACATATTTGCAGCAGGCATGGAAGCCATTGACAAAAACTTACCAAAATGAACTATTGGGTTTTGCACAATGGAGATTCCAGAAATGCTCAAAATCAGCAGTTGATGAGAAAATGTAGTAGCACTTGGGTTGAAATGAAAATGCAGTGGCGGCTCGTACTATCAGAATGCTTATGTTTAGGGTTTAAAAGAGCTAGATAGGTGTTTTTTTTATTCATATATCCTCCACCCGGTATCTTAGTTACCGGGTGAGTGATGTTGCATTTTTTTTTATCCCACCCGTCATCTTAGTTAGCGGGTGGGAGGACTATTTTTGTTTTTTGTATGTTTCCTGTTATGTATGCATATGCAGGCATATGTTTTTTGATTTTTGATTTTAGTTAATGTGAAAAAAAAAAAAATTTATCTCCACTCGGCAACATAGCTAACGGATGGAGGAAGAATTTTTTTTTTTATTTTTTTCATCTTAATTAATGTGAAAAAAAAAAAAAAATTCTCTCCACCCGGCAACATAGCTAACGGGTGGAGGAAGAATTATTAAATTTTTTTTTATTTATAAACTTAGTAATGTGAAAAAAAAAAAAAAAAAATCACTCCACCCGGCAACATAGCTAACGGGTGGAGGAAGAAAATTATTAAATTTTTTTTTTCTTTTACTTAGTTAATGTGAAAAAAAAATAAAAAAAAAAAAAAATTCACTCCACCCGGCAACAAAGCTAACGGGTGGAGGAATGTTTTTTTTTATTTTTTTTATTTACTTAGTTAATGTAAAAAAAAAAATATTTCACTCCACCAGGCAACAAAGCTAGCAGGTAGAGGAATGTTTTTTTTTTTTTTTTTTATACCTTAGTTAATATAAAAAAAAAATAATAAATAAACATTTTTTTCACTCCACCCGCCACCAAAGCTAACGGGTGGAGGAAGGAAATATATATATATTTTTTTAATACCTTAGTTAATGTGAAAAAAAAAAAATTCACTCCACCCGCCACCAAAGCTAACGGGTGGAGGAAGGAATTTTTATTTTTTTTATACCTTAGTTAATGTAAAAAAAAAAAAAAAAATTCACTCCACCCGCCACCTAAGCTAACGGGTGGAGGAAGAATTTTTTTTTTTTTTTTTATACCTTAGTTAATGTAAATAAATAAATAATTTCACTCCACCCGGCAACAGAGCTAACTGGTGGAGGAAGAAATTTTTTTTTACTTAGTTAATGTGAAAAAAAATAAAAAATTCTCCACCCGTCAATATAGGTAGCGGGTGGATTTAAACAACAAAAGAATTTTAATAAATACATTTCTCCACCCGTCAACGTAGGTAGCGGGTGGAGGGAAATTTTTTTTTTTTTTTTCTTTTGGTAAAAACGTAGTTTTTTAAAAAAAAAAAAAAAAATTCACTCCACCCGTCAGCTAAGATAGCGGGTAGACTGAGTTTTTTTTTTTTTTTTTTCCCACCCGCTAACTTAGATAGCGGGTGACATTCATCTCATCCATTAATATCATTATTTCAACGGTTTAAAATGCATTTGCTGGAATAGTGTCCATAGCAAACGCTTGCTATGGATCATTCCCCTATATATGTAAGACCCCGAATTTTATGAAATACAAAATTTAATTTTTCTTCATATATATTTTTTTTGAAACAGTAAGTGGTTAAATTAACAAAATTGAAAGTTAAGGATGTTATGTGCAAATTTTATTTTGTCGGACAATATTCGCTTTGTCGGGGAATATTCGTTTGGTCGGGGAATATTCGTGCCGTACGACGGCGCCGAAATAATAAATTATTGGTGGACCCCACAACGGAATATTTGTCGGATATAGAAAACGACAGAAGTAACCTTTTTAAATAAAAATAGTCAACAGAACTGTTAAAATATCGGTGATAAAAGAATAGTAGCATACGGTAGTTTATGGTATTTTCTGTAGCACACGGTACTCTACAGTAACACACGGTATTGCATAGTGTCTCATATTATTGGTCTGATAATTGACACCGTAACTGTTACGCATCATTTCATCGATAATTGTCACTGCATAATATTTTATATTATCAATTCAATAATTGTTGTTACACAGTATTTTGCATTATTGATTTAATAATTGTCATTACACTGTATTTTATATCATTGAGTCAATAATTGTTGTTGCACTGTTTTTAAAATTATTGAACCTAATAATTGTCACAGTAACATATGCACAGTAATTCACATTATTGTCATTACACAGTAACGTATGCTTTATTTTACATTATTGTTATCTCTATTATGATGTTATTTAAACAGTTGTATTTCATTAATTTATTGACTTGATATCTAAGAGCTAACTATACTGTATTTATAACAATTAGTCATAATAATTGAATTGATAAAGTTATTTGTTTATAATATAAAGTTAGGTGATTATTAGGTGATATGAAATGAATGGTGTAGATTAAAGTGTGAATTATTGTTGAATAATTGAATTGATTTGTTTATAATATAAAGTTAGGTGATTATTAGGTGATATGAAATGAATGGTGTAGATTAAAGTGTGAATTATTGTTGAATAATTAAATTGATTTGTTTATAATATAAAGTTAGGTGATTATTAGGTGATATGAAATGAATGGTGTAGATTAAAGATAATATAATATTTGAAATGGATGGTGTAGATTAAAAGATGATCTTTAAATGAATGGTTTAGATTAAATGAATGATAAGATTTTTGGCTATAAATAGAAGCCTTAACTTAAGGATTTTTCATAAACTTCCTTGCTTGTTCTTTCTTTCTCTCTCTAAATACTTCTTGTGAAAGTTCTCTCTAAGTGTGCTTAAGTCATCTTGAGTATTTGTGAAGATCTATAAGTATACGTGTACTGTTCAAGTTAATCAACCTCATTTAAATCAATATCCAGTCACGTGTTGAGGTAAGGGATACCATCTTTTTCATCTTCCATTATTCAAACATACTATGGTAAGGGATTATCATTATTTGATTCTCGATAATAATATTGTTTCTTCCTTACTCATAAGACGTGCCTTTTATTTCCATGTATTAAATTGTGGGAATAACCTTACGGAGCGGATTGCCGCCTGTTGGTGAATAACCTTTCGTATTCATTCATTATTAATCTCTGAGAATAACCTTACGGAGCGGATTGCCGCCTGTTTGGTGAATAACTCTTTGTACTCAAATTCTATTAAATTGTGGGAATAACCTTACGGAGCGGATTGCCGCCTGTTTGGTGAATAACTCTTTGTACTCAAATTCTATTAAATTGTGGGAATAACCTTAAGGAGCGGATTGCCGCCTGTTGGTGAATAACCCTTTGTATTAATTTCCTTCACCTTTTGTTAATCAAACCTGCTACGGTAAGGGATATTATTTTCTTTCATACTCCTAAATCGAAATTTATTATGGAACTATTGCTTCTATAATTCCTGAAAATATTATATGTTCCATAATAGTTGAACTTCATTATTTCAACTGAACCTTCCTATTTACGTGAACCTTTCTATTGAATTGTAACCGTTATTCTGAACTGTGGATCTTGAATATCATTTTTAAATTTCACTCCACATCATGTTGACAATTTGGACATTATTTGAATCTGTACAAAGTAAACTTCCGATACTTATTGTTATCCTATTTCTTCTGTTCATCATTTATATCATTCTAATCATCAAAAAATCAAGCTGTTGTGAATATCTGTGGTCGGGGGCACAGATGTGATATATTTGTTGAACAGATGATAGGTTAAAGGCGATATAATAGGTTAAAGGCGATACATCTGTTCGGTGTCTTTTATGGCACGTGGTGAATGTTCTCTTTGGCCCGTAGTGCAAAGATGAACTGTTGTTTGGTATGATTATGATCAAAGGCTGAATCTGGTATAATCATGACCGTTGGTGTTATATTGAATGTCTTTGGCCCGTAGTGCAAAGATGAACTGTTGATGTGCATGATTATGATCAGGAACTGTGAATTTGTATTATCTTGACTAATGATATTTCAGATGATAAAAGTTGATGATGTTTTTCCTAAAAAGAGAACCGAGTGGACATTATAGTCTGCATTATTCTTCTAATAGATTACTCATTCCGCTGCTATTATTGATCTGAACGTTGTTTAAGAATTTAACTGCAGTTTTTGATATAAACCTTGTAGTCTATTGTATTCTATCAAGAACTCAACTGTTGAAGACTAATGATAATTTATTCGTCATTATCTTAGTCATGATATTTCTTACTGGGCTATTTGAGCTCACCCTTTCTTTTGTTCCATTGTTTTTCAACAGGAGATGAAAACATAACAGGGTCTAGCCGGGGAATGGAGTGAGGGTCCGAGGAATAGTTATCATAGTCTTCACGTTTTGTAAAATAGTGTGACAATAATAGTGAAGACTTAGTTGTGTATTATTATACACTGTATTGTAGTACGTTGTGCTTTGTTGTAATAATTTTGTTGTAGTCTTTTGACGACTCAAGTTTGGGCTGTGTGGGCTCAGATTTGGGGGCGTCACAATATATATATATATATATATATATATATATATATATATATATATATATATATATATACGTGTGTGTGTGTGTGTGTGTGTGTGTTTAGGGGGGTTAGTAATTGGCATCTGACTTTTATCCTGGGACGGATGGAGTAATATTTATGCACCTTAATGACTTCTCGAAAGAAGAGTTTTTTTTTGGAGAAGATGAGTTTGGGAAGGAATGACTCTTCGGAAAAAAAAGTTTATGAGAGAAAAAAAATTATTTTTTTTTGGAGAAGAAGAGTTTGGGAATAACACTATGATGTAGGACGAAAATTGATGAAGAAATAATTAACTAATAGTGATAATTCAATAAGAAAAATTAGGGTAATCTAACCGCAGGAAAATCATTACCCCTAGAGTTTCCCAACGGCAATAGGGAGAAAAAATATTGATCACAACCAATAATTAGGATAATATTAGAATCAATAATTAATAATCAGTAGCGTCAATAATATGAGTACACAGTCTATTCAAATAGGCTATCAAAACCCTAATTTGATGAGAATAATAAAAAGATATAAATACCCTTACTAATGGAAATAAAGATAAAATTATCCCATAAATAACTAAATACTTCAAGTCCTTAAATAAAAATATCACGTGAAGTGCAAACTGTCTTCAAAAGAAAAATTTTATGGGAGAAAAATGTTTGAGAATGAACGACTTTTCGACCTTAAAATTTAATTTGAGTTAAGTCAAACTCGTTGTATTGACTCGTGACTAACGAAATTGACTAGAAATAATTGAATTTAAGATTGTCTTACGTTATTATATATTAGTATCGATGACTATTATAATTACCAAATTCTTTCTTACCCATTAGTTGTATATATGCACGCATATACGTACGTGTGTGTATAAGAATACTACAGATCATAACATTTGCCTCGCAATCCCCACTATCATAGACTACTAATAAAACAAAAAAACACCATTTTAATCCCACAAAATTGGGACTACTCGGTAAAATTGATGCAAAGTGAAAGTTTTAAAGGGACTACTTCAATTGTAAGTGCGGTGAGAAGAACTTTTTGGGAAGTAAACCCACTTTATTGCTTTCACTTGAAAATCAAAAAGAAACAGAATCGAATTCAGCTGTCATATTTAAGTAAGAAGATGAATTGGGGGCCGTGTTCAGCTAACTTTCGGTGTCTAAAATTTTTATCACTTTGTAGTCAAATTTTAAGTTGAACTTATTTTTTTTAAGTGAAATATGTATGTAATTATAGCTTAACAAACAAGCTTATTATTCTAAAACTACTTAATATCTTCAGTTTTAAGAGCTTAATAGGGTTATCAAACATGCCTTTAATGTTATAAAATATTTCTAACAATGTACTTTAAATATGAATAGTTTTTTTTGGAGGAGTTAAATTTTTGTAAGTAGTGTCATGTTAACGTTATGTATGACCATAAATTTATATCGAATTATGATTACAAAAATATATTAATACATCAGGTTAGACCGAATTATAAGAGGTTCCTACTTATTACACATTTTTTCAAAAAAATTATCACTAATACTTATTTACATAACTGACAATCAAAAATTCGATATTAACATTTACGATATATATTATTTTCCTTTTATAAGTGTTACTCAAACTACAATATAATAAGTTAAAAACTTTGATGAAAATCTCAGTCTCGTGATTAAGAATAAAGTCATTGTAAAATTAGTTAATTCTTATAATATCTAAAAAATTTATAAATGCTTATATTAATGAAATCAATAAATTACTTGAAAAATTATTTGTGTGCTCATACATTTATATATTGTGTGATAAGCATTAACAATTTAATTAAATATGTGATAAATAATAATGTAAGTGATGATGATAATGATGATGAACTTAATTAATTAAAACTTATGTAATATGTTTTGTGTGGCATAATGATTAAGATGGATCAAATTAATTAATTAAGTAATTGATTGTGAGATGATTAAATAATGTCATGAATTAATGTGAAATAATCTAACATGTTATAAATTAAAAGTCCATGTGTGTAGAATTACTAGAAAGTTATTTGTCTTTTATGATTTGAGCCATGTGGGAGTTATAATTATATAGGATAAGACAAATTTATTTTATTTAGCATTGTAGGTGCATTATTAACTTGGTTATGGCCATAAATACTAAAAGGCATGGTTTTAAGCATAAATTAAGGAAATTTTGACAACACTTCACCAACTCTTTCTTAGCCAATAAGTAATGCATGCTTGGGAGATATTAGCACTCCTATAAATAGGAGTTTCTAAATCTATTTTCAAAGTTTAGTAGTATTTGGAGAAAGAGCTATCGAGATAGTAAGAGAGAAATTGAGAGAAAAAGGAGAAACCAAGTAGAATTCTTGCATTTTGGTGGTTCAAGTGGAAGTTCTAAGGAAGGAAAAGGAGGAGAACTACATAAGGTTCATTTCTAGGAGAAGGAAAGCTACTAGAAGGTATAAATAATTTCTAACCCTAAATATTTTTTTTAGTAGCATGTTGTAGCTAGTTATGTAAATATTTATGCTTAGTTGTGGGAGAATGTTGTGTGTGAAAATTATGGTGAATTTCGAAGGCATGAGAAATGATTTATGAAGGAGTATATATGATTGATATATGTTTGTATGTGTTTTATGACAAGATGATTAAGAATGATGCATGTAAGCATAAAAATCCTAAGTGTACTAGTGAAAACATGTGATTTGGGTAAAAATGGAATAAAATATGTACCTCATTTACATGATCTAAAAATTATATGTTATAGTTCTATAAACATGAAGATTTTTCAAGTGGAACGAACAAAAATGGAGCTAAAATGAATTTATTGTGAATTTTCTTGTAAATGATGTCAAAATAGTACTCTAGCTTGAAAAATCAATAAATTTGGTTAAATAAATATTAAAAAAAAAATTAGAATATTGAAGAGTTATGAGTTTATGAACTAACAAAACTGATTTAAGCTCATTTGGATTTAAAATGAGGAAGATACGAAGGATTGAATAAAAAAGGTAGGAAAACAAAATTTGAATTTTTTAATTTTTTTTTGCATTCTGCCCAGGGGGCGCTGTAGCGCCGGTCCTAGTGTTATTTGGGAGCGCTGTAGCGCCGATAAGAGTCAACAGTTGACCTGGGCCGATCAAACCAGTTGGGTTGACCGGTCCGAACCAACCGAGAAAAAAAAAAGTTTTATTTTTAATTATAATAATAATAATTAAAAATAATAATAAACAAATAAAATAATTAAAATTTATTTTTTTTGTAAGTTAATTAAAATAATAAACAAATAAAATAATATTTTATTTATAAATTGATTAAATAATATTAAACAAATAAAATAATACTTTAGAATTATTTTGTTTGTGAATTGATTAAATAATATTTAACAAATAAAATAATACTTTAAAATTATTTTATTTGTGAGTTGATTAAATAAGATTAAACAAATAAAATAATATTTTAAAAATTATTTTATTTGTGAGTTAACATTAAACAAATAAAATAATAACTAAAAAATATTTTATTTGTAAGTTAATAATAAAGATTATTTACATAATTAAAATAGTATTAAAGGAGTTTTTTAATTGTGGATTAATAATACATAAGCAATTAAAAAATATTATAGATTATTTTAATAGTGAATTAATGAGAGTTAAACAATTAAAATAATATTAAGAATTATTTTAACTGTAACTTAATAAAGAATATGTAATTAAATAATGTTAACAATTATTTTTATTTTGAATTATTAAATGATGAACAATTAAAATAATATTAAGAATTACTTTAATTGTGTACTAATGATGCATAAGGGTGTTCAAAGAATATAAAAATAAGTCATAAACAAATAAAGTGAGATCATTTTGTTGTGAATCATTAAGAGATAATAAAGAGTAATGAAACAAATAGAATAATACAAAGTGTTATATTATTTGTGATAGTTAATGAATGAATTAAATAAGGAATGTGAGAGACAATAATGTACAAACAAATAATTTTATTTGAAATTATATGCATAATGATTTGAGAGTCCAAGTTATATAGAACTTGAAAGTTAAATCTATTAGATTAGTATGTGAAGGTTAATAGAATTTAACCATTAGACAAATATGTTGAACATAAGTTGTTCAAAGGATAAGGAATTACGATCAAATAGAGTCAACGATTAAGGCAAATACTTTAACTTGTACTTTTATCAATTCGTACAAGTAGAATTAATTGATGAAATAATTCATATTTATCTATATTGCAAAGATTAAATTTATTATCTCTGAAACTTGACTTAATATCATGATTATACCTCGAATGGTTATTCGAACAGTTTCGAACATTGAAAATATCAATTGTTTCTAATTGTGTTGAGAAGTATGTTTATGCCATTTGTATCGGCTAAACCAATGATAAGATCGATTGTTAATCAATCATATTTTGAGAAAGCTATCCAAACCAATTGCCATGGTGTGTATTGTTATAATATACTGAGATGAACAACTACTTTACGTCGGGGAACCGACACGCGCGCGAACAACATATCTGAGTGTTATGCATAACATATGGTACTTTAGGCTGATCACCTATTGCATTTGTTTATTATTGTGAATTTTCAGTAAAATACTGTTAATTCAAGCATGTGTTCACGGTCCATAGTGACCTCTCAGTTCAATATGTTTATTTATCTGGAAAAATTAAAATTCTTGATTTCATATATATCCTTCAGTCCATAGTGACTTTCCAGTAATAAAAATGATCAAAATTGGAACTTTTGACACATATTGTTCAAAATTCATTTTAGAAGACTTGCAGAGTGAAGATTCCAAGATAGTTGTTGATCATCCTAAGTTTAAAATGAAGATCAAATCAAGTTGTGTCTAACAACTAGTTTGGTGAAGTGACACCACTCACGTGGTTGCCACTGCAGCGGTTTGTTGTGACCTATCAGGGCCAAAGCAAGCTGACACATCTTCTCTAAAAGTCAACAATCAGAGATCTTTTAGGATCAGAGCATTAAATGAGTAATGAAAATTTTCCTGACAATCTCGAGGTCTTTTATAAAAGTGGAGAACCAAACCCGAGATTATGGAATCCGGATTTTGGGGTTGTCACACGAATCGCCTTTTCATTCAAATTTCTATCCGTTGATTTTTAAATCAACTTAAACACGTGTAGTCACATAAAAACAAGTCATGTAACTTCATTTCACCTTTAATTCCTCAAAATTATCAAAAATCACCTAAAAGTTGGATTTTTCCTTAACTTTGCAAAACTTTTCATTTTAATACTTAGACTCCACTTGACATCTTAAACCCCATGCATCTCATAGGCTACTACATACACATTTAACGACTTTGCAAGTCTATAACACTTCTATATGCACATTTTAATGTACTTTACAGATTATGATTTGGTCTATACACAAAGTATAGCCTAATATTGTAATTTTCTAACACAAGTCATGCTTCTCTTCCATTTATGAATCTTTCAAGTCATTTAACATGAAAAATCTCATGCTTCAAACATATTTAACCTTTCTAACTAGGTCTTCATCAAAACTTCTAACATATAACACATGATTATGCCCTAAATCATGATTTCTAGCTTGTAACATGAACATGAATAGCATATCACCTTTTTTCCCCAACATATGAGCTTACGGTTTCATGATAATCTACACATATAGCACATACTCCACATAATTAACACATATAGCCAAAGATTCATACATGACTATCATTATTCTTGAACTTAAATACATAAACACAAAATCTTAAAGCTTGAACATAGTTATATCTTCTTGGATGTCCAATTTCTTTACATAAAGAGCTTCCTCATGACGAGTGCTTCATTTTTTCTTCTTGCTCCATAACCATCCAAGCTCAAAAATCCAAACTTTTCTCTCTCTTTCATGGCTTCCACTCACTTTCTCTCTCTTAGGGTACGCTTTTCCAACAAAATAGAATGAGGAAGACTTGCTTGCTTGGTAAATTATATGAGAGTTAACTCAATTTGAGTTAACTTATCTTAACTATGACTAAATCAACCCAAAGGTATTTTCGTCATTTTACATAATTAGTCAAGGGCATTTTTGACATTTCACCTTTTGGGACACATAGGTCATTACTCAATTTGTCAAGGGTATTTTGGTCATTTTACCCTTTAGGACACAATTGTCATTTCATAACTTGTTAAGGGCAACATGGTCTTTTCTCCAACATAGGACTCCAAAGTCATTCTATAATTTATCCAGGGTAGCATGGTCATTAACCAATAAATCTAGACAATTTAATTTCCATTAAATCATAGTTTACTCATTCCTTAACCAATTCAAGTCCATTTCAATCCAAATTCGTTTTATTAGGCTTGAATTTTCTTCTAGCATCAAATGCTCCATAACTTGCTTGTCCCATAACCCTTGTCGCACTTCAAAACATTAATTCCATTAATTACATAATCATCAATTTATCATTATGCTCAAATACATATCAATAAAATCTTAATTTGCTACGAACCATTTCGGTTTCATATTCAAACAATTTTAATTTTTGACATCTCATCAAGTCGACATACTCACTTTTTCATAAACCGCTTTCTCGAGAAGCGAATCTCGACCAGATTACCAAAATTTATGATCCTTTATCCTGTTAAATTCATAATATCTTCATTACGACTTTTCGTCCTTTCTCTTATTCACTCAACACACATGATGTCAATTCTCAACATACATGAAATCTATGTTCTTTATACTCACATTTGAGAGTATTACTTTCTTGTCTTTACACATCGTATCACGATTATCTTATTTCAATCATTCAATATCAATTTCTTAATAATTTCAAACGTTCAATGATCGTTAATCGTATCATTCCTTTAATCCTTAATAGACTGATTATATCATACGGTTCCTTCTTCACTACACATACATACTTACCCTACCTTGCCATTCCTGCAACGTAGCCTCTCCAGGCCTATTCATTAAGTTTGCTATTAATTTAATAATTTAAGCTCAATTCACACTATTTTCTCATTTCCTACATTTTCAGCTTTAAACTCTTCTTCCTTTACCAGATCAAATCTACATATACACATATTCAATCTACCATATAGGCCATTTCTAACACATTGATTAAATAATAATTTATATTTAATCACTCTTACAACTTTCTAGCATTCAATACTAGGTTTTACTGCTAACCTTTATTTAATTTACTAAGATTCTTAATTAGCATTCATGTAAAAATCCAGGATGTCGCATTTATGTTCACTTGGAACTTGTTTATAAAACCCTAATCCAACATGGATTAGAAACTCGAAAGAGTTTGAGATTGATATAAAATAATCACAAGATAAACTAAGACTAAAACAATAAATATATCCACAATTCAAAGCTCAATTCTGCATGCAATGATCAAGTTAAAGAAAAATATCACCGATTAAAGTGCAATGTATTAAAGCTGAATATAACAGAAGATTTGATATAGCGCAACAACCTTTAATAATTCTTCACAATAGAAAACTTAAACAATCCTTAAGAAGTGTTTGTGAAGAAAAGAGAATATCAGAATATATATTTCTTTGTTCTGCTTGTTGTGTATATCTATTATTTTAAGCCAAAGCAAATTTTTTTATAATAGATATTTATATATAGCCGTTATGTTTAATTGGAACACTCATGGAAATATTCTGTTTGCAATTAATCAATTTTGGAAGTAGTTTATTTTGCAAGCTAGATTTACAGCAATGTTACTTTATAAAGCAAATCAGCTAGCATAATCATATTCCCATTAGGCACATCTTTTGATTTAATCAATGAGTAATCATATCAAGTCTAAAAAGATTTTAGTGACTCTAACTTGTTCCTTTATTTTAATCATATACCCTTAGCAAAATAAAATCCTTTTAGAATAAATATAGTAAGTTCAATCATAATAAACAACTCATCCCAAAATAAAGATAACAGGTTCTTTTCAAAAGAAATTTGTTTACATCTTAGCTTTTCAAAATAAAAAATTGTTTCCTTTTTAATCTAAGTTAATTTCGAAAAACCCATTTAACTATTTCCATTATTATTATAGAAAATCCAATTAGCATGATTAATTGATATGATGATATGAAAATAAATTAGCTCAATTAATCAAGGCAATTATGAAAACCCAAATCAATAGAAATCTCAATCCCAAAATTTAAGGTAACAAGATTTAATAGAAATAATCTTATAGAAATCTTGTTTTATAACTAACTCCACCAATTATGGGAAGGATTAAAAAATAACTTTTTAATTTAACTTTCATTAATAAATATTTGATTAAACTTGATTTCAGCCCCAAATCTTGTTCCCATAAATTGATACCATTTTATCCACCTAATTGATTTGAAATATGTCTATATTAATTAGTCCAATCAATTATGAATTTATGAAAAACTCAATTTAATAAATAACATCTATTTGATTTGGCCTCGATCAACATATTTATATTTTAATCAAGGAAAGTTCAATTACTCAATCTCATGTAATGAGATGATAGATTTTATAGAAGATCTTTCCAAAAAAAAAACTATTCATTTAATTATGGGAAGAACTAATAACCAACTTTTCAAAATTGATTTGATAGATATATATTAAGTAGCTCAATCATAGAAAGTTCAATCAACTTAACTTATCTCATTTAATTCCATAAAAGATTATAGGATTGATTTAAAATCTTGCCAAAATCTGTTTATTTAATTTAAGCCTTTTTAAATATAGAAGTAAGCGAAAATTAGTTTTTAAAGAATCATGAATATCATTTTTAGTTAATTATGAAAACCTTGATTATAACTTTCATATTTAATATGCAATACAATTCTATGAGCTTTGATTGAGACAAAAATAAAGTTAGGATCTTACATGGAATCCTAGAAGTCCAATGCAGATCTTCAAATTTTTTTGTTCAAGTCTTCTTGAAATTCTGCAGAATGAATCCAGTTTGCAATTCAGCTTGCTGCATACAATCATAACAAATCAGTTGGCTTATGCAAGAACGGCACGACAACGCCTTAGTTAGCACCCAATCTAGTTTTGGTATTTAAGATGCTGTATTTCAGTGCAGTAATCTAGTTTGCTACATTACACATTATATCTTGCTTCATATATCTTATAATATATTTTTAAAGTTTTAGTACAAAGATAAAGTCATCAACAAAACCAGATAACGGAGTGTGATCAAGTCAATAATCTCACTCTTTTTGATGATGACAACACATTATCAATGCTCCCCCTAAAACCATACCACATATATAATATGCAAAGATAAAATTAAAATACAAACATTATTATTGCTATTTCTCCCCCTTAAACAATGCCATGAAAACTTTTAAGGGCTTACCCTGCATTATATGATCCAAAGAAAGAATGTGCAACAATAATGTCTATCATAACCTATCACTGTAATCTCAGGAATGTTATATCTATATCTCTCCCCCTTGTCATCATTCAAAAAGAATAAGAAGCTCATCACATAGATCTCATCATAGCATATTACGAAAGTAAGTTTAAATCCAATTATCTCTCCCCCTTTGTCATCAGTCAAAAAGAATAAAAAGAGAAAATCAATTACATAACCTATTTCAAAATATCCAAGTAGCATCAGTATACAAGTATCCATTAAGCATTAGCATAGTACAATTGCAAATGAAAAATTCAAGTAAGTCTAAATTTGGTTTAATTTTGTCTCCCTCTTTGTCATTATGCAAAAAGAATGTGAGACAAAAAAAATTACCCAAATAATCCAAGTATCAAATAATAGTAGTGCCAAATTAACAATACCACATAATAGTATCAAATAAAACAACCATCACAGTACCAACTTTTCTGTACCTGTCTTGGCAGTTAATATAATCAACACATATTTCTTAACAACCTCATAATTCACCCATTTTTGTCAATATGAGAAGCTAGAATCGACCAAGTAAATATAAAATATCTCAGCATAAGCAAATGATTAAGCCACGTAGCAAATGAACATCCATAACATCAAATATTAAACCACAACTATGGGAGACACATAAACTATTTTTGATAAAAGATCAACCTCAAGTGTGGGGTTGACATTAACAATTTAAAGTTGTACAAATGGTGAAAAGGGAATATGTGAAACACCTTACAAGGTAAAATGGCATATTGAGTTTAAAGAATAACAGAGAGAAAACACGGTAACTTTGATTTTGACTGAAACTTTAAGAAACACGGTTAAACAGATTTCCAATTTTTAAATTATGAGTTACCATATATAATCAGATTTCAAACTAGATTTTGTTTCCTTAATCACATAACTCCAGTTATTCCATGTATTAATCTAATTAAATCCTGCAAATTAAATCTTTCACATATAATAATTATGCACGTGTAGATCAATTAAGAATAATAGCACAAATGTCCAAATTAAATTTTCATAGTAAATAGGTAGCCAAGCTCAGTCCCAAATAATCATAACGCCAAAATGTGCCACGAACCAAATAATAACAGTAACAAACATCCCAACAAACATGAAGTCTAAGTCAGGTTCAATCTCTCTAATAGTTCAAATGATTATTAAGAAGTAAGAATCATGGATGCTTTATGTGTTAACGACAACTAGCATATATGAATCTAAAAATCAGTTAATTAAGCAATCATACTTTAACATGGAACAATTTATGCACACTAATCATGTCAAATGCACACGATTAATAGATATTAACGTGTTTTTGAAAAGTCAAAATATGTCTAAGAATTACTTCCATATCAATTTCAAACTGGATTTAATATACTTCAATTTAGTCAAGAAATATGTATCAATTTCATGCATATTATTAGTAAATTAAATCATACACAAGTAAATCAATTAAGCACTTAAATGATGCATACATAAACCAATTAATCATTTAAATTATGCACATGCTTTTCATGTTGAATAAGATCAGAATTTTGTGGCTCTTCATTTCTTTAATTTGATTCAGCTTCATTCCTTTTTTGTTTTTTCAATTCAGTCTACCGTTTTACTAAACTGGTTTGCTGTTTTATTGTATCCAGTCTACTGCATACTGGATTTACTGTATCCAGTGAGCTATTTTGAGCAGTTTGGTTTACTGAATTTGTATCCAATTAGCTGCTTTGTGTATTTTGACTTGTTGGATTGACTGCAGCCTTTATATTTTTTGCATCCTCATCTCTTCTTTTGGTAGATCATTGTTAGTCTTATTAAAGCTTATATACACAACATTTATTAATATTAAACACGCTAAGCTTTACAATATTGAGAATAACCAATAAAAAATTCTTTAATAAGATCTCGTTAAGAACATAACAAGAAAAATTTACCCATTTTTTAGAAGGAAATTTCGCCATGACACATACCTATAAAAACGATTTTATCTTTTTGATACCCATATTTTTTTGGGTCCACTTCAGTTAGTCACATGCAAATTACTTTTCTTAATCCAAATATTCTTAATTTTTCTTTTACAATTAAAGTCTAAATGCCCTTTAATGCCATAATTTTTGCAAGCAGTAAAAGGAGAAATAATTTAATTTAAAATGTGACTTAGATTTTAACATTTTTACATCACTTTTTTCCTTGTTTTTCAGAGCTAGGTTTTTTTTTATACCCAACATGACATTTAAATTTTCTTCCCCTTGAACAAATTTAGCAAATGATAATTTTTGTTATTTTATTTCCTCTTGTAATTCATTATTTGAGGTGTTTTCTATATGAGTATTATCATTAAAAGTATGAATACAAATACCTCTCATTTTTATCTTATTGGTTAAGTTTTCAATTTCATTATTCAAATGATTTACTTTGTTGAAAAGAATTTTGTTATCATTTTTGAAATAATCATTTTTAGCAATTAAAATCTTTTCTTCTTGAGATGATGTCTCTTTATCTTTATCTTTATTTTCATCTATTAATGTATCAACCTCGTTCATTAAAGTATTTACCAAATCTTTTAAGTATGTATTTTTATCTCTTAATTTTTTATTTTCTTATTTTGAAATATTATAATAAAAAATGGATACCTCACTTGATTCGTTGTCAATTTTCATGAAACACACTTGAGCTATTTCATCTTCCACATCGGACTATCATTACTCCAAGTTTTTTTCTTTTTGTTATCCTTGTAGCTTGATTTGCCTTTATTCTTTAATTGAAAACATTCCTTTTTTAAATGACCCGGGCGCCCGAATTCAAAACAAACACCATTATTTTGCTTTCCTTTGAACTTGTTTGAGGCTATAACATTCTATCTTTTATTCCTTCTTTGTAGCATCGCTTTGAGCTTCCTTGATATCAGTACAATTTTCTCATCCGAATCATCATCTAATTTTTTTCACTTCATGCATTAAGAGTTAGCACTTTCTTTTTAGGAGTTTCTTCCTCATCATGATATCTTTTTTAATTGCTATTAAAATTCTTCTAATTCACCAAATAATGTAAATGTATCCATAAAATAAATATTATAAGGATTTTGAAAAGTAGTTACTTTATATGCAAGCCTCTTAGGCATAACCCGTAGTAACTTACAGTTGATCTCGCTTTGAGGAATGGATTTGTCAAGTAACTTCAAAGAATTAATTAGTACTAGAAATCTAGCTTGTGCTTCCTTGATTGTTTCTTTTTTCTCTAGCTTGAACATCTCGTAGTCATGTATGAACATACTTAGCTTTAATTATCTTACTTTTGAGGGTCCTTTATGACTCACTTTTAAAGTATCTCAAATCTCTTTGGTCGTGCTACATGATGAGACTTTATCTATTTCGGACTGCACCATGTCACTAAGTAGTGTGTTCATCGCCTTTGAGTCATAGGATAATATACACCTTGATTGAATCCATTTCCGTTAATGTCTTTGGTGTACCATCATTCTTTCTTGGAATAACCGGACCGTTCTTCACGACCCACCATTCCCAATGATCTCTTTTGAGATAGATCCTTATACAAAATTTTCAAAAGTTGTAATTTTTAGTTCCATGTAGCAATGGAGGTCAATTGGTTGATTGTCTTTCTTGTACGTTGTTCTCGTATTGTGCCATAGTAGAATTTTACCTTACAAGTCACCTTTAAGACCAAGATAAGTAGAGTCGAGCTCTGATACCAATTGAAATTCAAGTAGGCATACTTAAAATGGGGGGTTGAATAAGTGTAGGAATAAACGATATCAAATTTTTGCAATTTAATAAAACTGTTAAGAATGCAATCTACTGTATTATGAATTCAGCTTGCTGGATTACTCTGACAAATAATTTTGTTGTTGTGGTTTTGAAAATTATTTTGCTTGTATTAAATGAAGACCAGAGTTGAAATAAACAAATTTCTCATGAAATTTATATGCCAAAGTATTCAAAATGTGTTTTATAATTAAAGCATGCAATGAATGAGTAAAGTCAAACCATTAACCACATGAACATACATGATTTTTATTTGGTTTGGCTCCTAACCTCTATTATAATGGCCTAATTCACATCCAATATCAACTAGTATTGAAGACTCTTTTATTATTCAACTTGGTTTACAAGCAAACCTATTTTACAAAGAAAGTTCCACAACCTTTGAGGACTTATCCTCTACGAGCAGTTTTGTTCACCTTGTGCACCTATGCACCCCAAACACTTATGCGCTTACCTTGAGAACTTATCCTCCCGAGCACTTTTGCTCACCTTGTGCACCTATGCACTCCAAACACTTATTTTTACTTTGAGGACTTATTATCCCTGAGCACATATGCTCACTTGGAACTTGTTTGCAAAATCCTACTCTAACTTGGATTAGAAACCCAAAAGACTTTGAGATTGATATAAAATAATCACAAGAAAAATTAAAATCAAAGCAATAAATATATCACAATTCAAAACTCAATTCTATATACAATGATAAAGTTAAAGAAAGATATCACCGATTAAAGTGTAGTGTATTAAAGCTGAATATAACATAAGATTTGATATAGGGTAGCAGCCTTTTAATAATTCTTCACAATAGAAAACTTAAACAATCCTTAAGAAGTGTTTGTGAAGAAAAGAGAATATCAGAATATATATTTCTTTGTTCTGCTTGTTGTGTATATCTATTATTTTAAGCCAAAGCAAATTTTTTTATAATAGATATTTATATATAGCCGTTATGTTTAATTGGAACACTCATGGAAATATTCTGTTTGCAATTAATCAATTTTGGAAGTAGTTTATTTTGCAAGCTAGATTTACAGCAATGTTACTTTATAAAGCAAATCAGCTAGCATAATCATATTCCCATTAGGCACATCTTTTGATTTAATCAATGAGTAATCATATCAAGTCTAAAAAGATTTTAGTGACTCTAACTTGTTCCTTTATTTTAATCATATACCCTTAGCAAAATAAAATCCTTTTAGAATAAATATAGTAAGTTCAATCATACTGAACAACTCATCCCAAAATAAAGATAACAGATTCTTTTCAAAAGAAATCTGTTTACATTTTAGCTTTTCAAAATAAAAAATTATTTCCATTTTAGAATTTTGTTTTAAGTTATTTTTAGTTTTATTCCTTTTATTCATTCTTAGCAACAACATATTCAAAATAAAACCTTCACAGTTAATATCATCCATTACAATCTCTGTGTATAAAGTTGTATTAATTAATCTCAGACATAAAAATGAAAATAAATTAACAAACAAAAATTACATTTTTCTGTAATTAATCTTCACATAAAAATGCAACTAAATTTAAAAAAGAACACAAAATAAATTCAATCATTAATTTTTAAGGAGTTAATTATTTTAAGTGAATCCAATTATTATAAAAAAAATTGAATCAACAGTTAAAGATTGGATCAAATTTTATTTTATTCTTTTCTTTGAATTTAGTATATGTAAAAGTTAATTATAAATTTTTTGATATTCTGGAATTGTTGTTCAAAATCAATGAATTTAATTTCATCCGATTCAATCCCTATGTACAAAATCATAATTCAAAATATAATTTTTTTTATATAATTTACATAAACTAAACTTAAAGAAAATAACAAAATTTGATTAAATCCAATATTTAGTTGTTGACTTGAAATATTGTTCTTTTTTATTACGGATTAACTTGAAATAATGGAGATGTTTCCTTGGTAAATTTCTACATCTAGAATCTACATTTCTTTATTTATCCGGGTAATACTTATTTGGGTATTGTTCTTGGATTTTATCTTTTTGTTGAAGAATTTTTTCTTTTAGTTTTGGTTTTGTAATTTAATCTCAAATTTTCATGTGTTTGATACTCCTATTACATGAAATAGAAGTCATTGGAAGCGTTATAAGCTGTGAAATTTATCAAATAAACTTAAAATTGTAAATAGTTTATAAAATATAACTTTTAGAAAGCAAAATTTAATATACCAAGGCTATGTTTATTTGTAAAAAAAATATTTAGAATTAGACTATAATACACACGCGACAGTACTACTTCCTCCGTTACAAATTATTTGACCATTGTTGAGAAAACTCATTAGAAATTATAATACAATAAAACTTATATTGAATAACACTTTTTAAATAAGTGCAATATTCTATTATTATATTGATTAAATTTTAAAAAATATGTCAATTTTAAATTTAAAAATCTCTTAAGTTAATTTTAAAAAATCAACAGTAATTAGTTAATATGTAACAAAGGGAGTATATTACGAAACGGGAGGAAAAAATAACCTATTTTTTAGCATAGACAATTTTGGGAAGCTTTTCTTTGTTCCCTTTTCCATCCACGTTATCTTCATTCATACTCTCTCTCGTGTCCTTTCTACACCCATATTTTTATTTAATTTTGGTTTTTTTTAATGAACTAAAAACCTTATTTATTAAATAAGCAACCCGAGAATTACCTCCAAGCTTGATCCAAACTTATCATAAGAAACAACTATATTGCATTTCCAGGGCATTTGTTAAAAAATAGCCTTCAATTGGATTCATGGTGTTCGTATTTGCGAGTAATGCAAATGAAACTTAAAACAGTTGAGAGGATAGTCCAGTCAAAGGCACAAATGTATACTAAATCCGTTTAAGAGACGCAAGTTCTAGTTCCGTGTTAACTTTTGTGTAAAATTCTTTTTACTCACTAAAGTTCTACAAAAAAAACATTATTGAACACAGAATTTAAGACATACATCAACTCTAGAAGATCGGGGGTGAGGTGGAATTTAGGAGATAAGATATGATTCCAAGGCCATATTGAATTTTTCCCACGGCTGTTATCTTATTATCCCAAAGATCCTCACGGTATTGATGTACTTTTTCTTGAAGTGGAAGACCTTCAATAGCTGTTGCACAAACTTCAGCAAACTTTGACATGGCTGATCAAAACAGTTTGAAATTAGCATGGGAAGACATTACTATATTACAACTAATTCTTTCAGGGGTATAAAACCAACATATTGATAACAGGCAAGTGGAAATATTGTTTACCTATCACAAAACTGTTGGATACTGACTCCAAATATCCATTCATCTCTTTCGCCCTGATTTTGACTATCTTTGCTTTTTCAATACAATCCACCGGCCAATCAATGTTCATAATATCCTCATCAATCTCGCTTGCACATATGATGGGTTTCCCAACAGCTTTTTTTGCATTGTATACGACAGATCTTTCAAGCATCAGAAGCCGAGACACCGCATAATAGCACATTACAGAAATCATCTGCATTAAATATAATCAAATTTCATCTCATTAATAAAACAAATTACAAATAATTAAAATCCGGATAGTTTCCAATGTGCAACAAGAAATTAATAAAACCAAAAACATCTGCATCATACTTCAACACCCTTTGAGTGAAGAAAATCTAGCTTTTCAATTATATCATCAGGAGCCATTCCTGCTAGCTCATCTATGAAGCTGCAAAATATTAAAAGTAGTAAATTTTTTGTAGATTGTGGAGAAATAGTTCCAAAAAAAAAAGTTGAATGGTGAGCTATAGCTTGTAACAACCAACCATAAGCCTTGGTGTAATATACTTGAGGCATAAGACAGTGCATTGATCAGAAAGGTGGTGTAAATCTGATCAACCAAAAACTCTAGTATAAACCTATTGGGACTTTAGTTGTGGGTTGAACGTGGAGAGATTTTATATTATCAGTTACTTCCACTAGTAAGTACAAGGTAAGACCTAAAATTTCAGGAAGAATAAAGGTCTCAAGACTAATGTAAGGACATAGCATAATTATCAGGTACTTCCAATGGTCTATAACAAAAACAAATGTGATCAAAATTACAAATCTAACACCTTACTCCGTTTCCCAACACCCCCTTTCAAACCCAACAACTTCTGGCATCTGTTGCGCCTATGTCATATTTTGCATAAAGAATTTACATTAAAAACAGAACATGCAACGCCATATTACCTTGCAGCTGTTTCAGCAACATAACTAACAATCTTGTCATGAAGATTCTTCAACTTAGTGATGGTGGCGTTAGCTACAATTTCTGCCCACTCCTCTAAACCAATTCCAACAAATTCAGACCTCAAACTTAAAAAATTCTCCAACTCATCAAGCTTTTTAAAATGAGAGGACAATTGCTCGGATGACAGCTTGAATACTTTCTCCAAGCATAAATTGTAATAGTGGTTGGACAATGCCAATAATTTCTGACAGTCATAAAATTCAAATTCTCAAATTGGACTATTTGTTCCATAAGTAATTGCAAGTTACGAACTAAATATATAAAGACAAAAATGATAACCTCCAATTGCTCAAAACCTCCACATTCACGAAAGAAGTAATAAAAATTTATTTGCTTAAGCAATTGATCCTGGTCTCTTTGATGTTGAGCATCTTGTGAATTTCTGTCAACTTCCGTACCACGTTCTAAGGTCAGAAGATCCTTGGTATCTTTACCAACATGCTCGAGCACTTGCTTTCCCTTGGCAGTTAAAGGCTTCCCACTCTGACAAGAAAGGCGAGGATAAGAGATTTGAATGCAAAATACTTACAAAACTAATACGCAACATGAAGAGTGATATGCAAACCTCTTCTAAAGATGGGGCAACAGAGCCTGCTACAGGTAGATCACCACGACTAATAGATTCAAACAGATTTGCATCAGGCATAAAAATCAAAATCAGTAGATTAAAACATGAAATGACAACCGCTGGTATGTAAAAACTGCATTTGATCAAATCAATTAGCATTGAAACTAGATATGACTTACAGATTATTGACGTCCATGCTTCCATCCACACAGCGCCACTCATATTTTCTAATCCACGAGCGGGAACGGAGGGAGGGGTCCTTGAAAGAAAAGAGAGTTAATTCTCAAAAAATCGTTCACAGAAAGACAAAAACTATTATTGTTAGTAAAAGAGGAAAGTGGAATAGATCCCTACTTAATTAGATGTACATGAGCATGTCAAGTTCAATTAAGATTATCCAGAATAATAAAAGCTAGGATACGACGTTTTCGGGCATCCCAACTATGTAACCTTGGTCTTCTATTTGGTTTTTAAGCTTCAACAGGGAAAGAGAGAGAACCCAATATACTGCTGAAAATAATTTAAAAAAAAAACAGGCAACATCATACCCAGACGGCTAAGGTCGTTCCTCCGACACCAGCGCAATGACTACGAATAGGATGATAAATTGACTCACAAACTCCACAACCATTTTGAATTTCACCATCTAGATCACAAGCAAGACAAACAATAGATAAGCAATCACAGAACCACAACTAGTCAAAAAGTAACGAGGATCAATAAACAACTGCTTCTACGACAAAGCAAACCCATGATGTAAATTGAAATGCCTTCGAAACAAATTGTGCTAGAAAAGGAGTAATGATTTGGATATCAAAATACAAAAAGGTAATGCACACAGGTACGAAGATATAATTTAGGAGTACGGATATGTAAATCAGAGCATAGTAATCGGTATGCATTCAAACGGCCAAGTTGGTTGTAAACTGTAAACAGATTTATGAAAACATGAATAGCAGTACTTGTGAAGACATTAGATTACATACCAGGTTTTTCAACATTCAAAATGCAACAATAATCGATGAACACATGATGATGATCATCCATCATACGTATTTCAGCAAAAAACAGTTGTGTAGCAGAATCACTACATTCAGGGTTTTTGTTTGTTGCTCTGAAGTTCACATGAAGCCAAAGTCCAAAGTCAAAAGCAGTCCCACCCCCCACAAAGCGTACAACGCCAGTAAGCTCCAAAAACTCAAAATCCGCATACTACAAATTTATTATTACAACAGAAAGACGAGTGTAAACAAAAATTTAAACGTATATACATAACAAGGAGAAGGGAGTCATTTAGCCAAAAAAGAAGGGAAAGAATTAAAGGAACAAAGGTATACATAGTAACGTCTGTTGTAACTTTTTAGAGCTTTTTCTACAAACACAGTTGCTTTCTCCTTTAGCTCACGCAAGTCACTGCCATCCAACTCCTTAACAACAGAATCACATTTATACAGATTCCTAAAAAGTAAATGAAGGTTAAACAACAAAACACTACATAAATGTTGTACCAAAAATAATAAAAATTAATCTTTAAACTTGTATAGTCAAAGAATCAAATCATGCAGGTTATAAGTGGTCTGAGAAAGAATACAATAGCTGGATCTCATATACAATGCAGATTATGTAAGTACTTGCAAATGAAGACAGAAACATGGCGGTGGGAGAGAAAATCCAACAGCGGAAACTGAAAATACAAATCGAAACTAACGGGAGACAGATTTGATGATAAAAACTAAAAGAAATATTACACATTACATCAGAAGATATTCAATCTTTCAATAATGAAACCCAATTTACACTGACTATGCATTTGCAGCTAATATTCCAAAAACGAATGAAATAAATTCCCTTAGAAAACAACATTAACCCACAAGAAGTCTGATAACTGTCACTAGTCCCCAAACTTGATGGAGCATGAACATAAAACTTCCTCTGAATAATAATAATCAATGAAAATAATAGACCTAGAAATATCAGATACCGAACATAGAACAATGCAGTAATATTTCAGTAATTAGACGACATTACCTGAAGTCACTTTTCAGACGTTCGAGGTAGGTGCTCGCAGCATGACCTCCAGCTGCTCAAATCATTCAATTTCCATTGCAACCCAAAACATAGGATCAAAACAGAGAAATATAGTAGAGAACATAATTGAGAGAGACAATTGACAAACCATACCCTCTAATTCTGACAAATACAAATCTTCGTGCACATGGCATAGCACACTTCTACGCATCATAATTATGTTGTTCCTTCTTCACTATTTTTGTATAAATTTAACATAATTTCATGCTCCACTATCTTTCTGAATGATAACATCATAGCATATTCTTTCGCTTTTACTTGTACTGTTAAAAGTATTCACAGTCTCAATATGAAACTATGATTTAAAGATACATACATACATATATCTCTTAATTAAAGGCCTCCAGGTTTTATAACTGGCTTTGTGTATTTGGGTCACAGTTCATAAAAAAAGACATTTATCTACCGTTTTAATTGTAACAATTTCAGTCCTACTTATCTACTAAAATCTTTGAGCCTCATCTCAAATTCACACTTTTCCCAAAACACTCCACTAAACCCACATAATCCGGATCCCGTATCTTTCTCTCTATTCCATGTTTATGCGGTTTTGTCCCAGCTCAACTTCTCTCACTATCTTCCCTCCTACTTCACATATTTCAAATTTTTAACAACTACAGTTATTTTTAAACCACAATCTTCGTCATACTCAGTTCAACTAATCCCATATAATTAGCTTCTTTCTAATATAAAAGACCAAACTGACCATATAATTCAACTAATCCCAAGTTGATGTTGTGCTAATGTTTTGTAATTTCTGTGAATTTTAAAAATGATGGATATCTTAACCAAGCTGGTCGCAAGAGGCCAGTAAACACCATCTGATACCATATTTTATTATTTTCCCAAAATAAATTTCATCGTAATTTAATAGTATATTTTTCAAAAAGAAATACCCATGTTCAAAAATACAATCTTGCTTTATATTTATTAAATATTACTTGGCATTCTGGTAAAAAAAACGTAATTTATATGCAGAATGGATTTTAATTCAAAACATTATTGAATATGAGTTGGAGAATTGGTTTCTATCTCATGTCTAATGCAGGGTATAAGGTAAACAATCTATAGCTGCAAATCCAAAAAAGACGTGATAAAGCAATTAATAGAACATGACAATTTATTTAAGAGAGAGCTGAATCCTTACTTATCTATGTTTTGCATAATTTAATAAATTTGTTACAACATAGTTTGAGTTGTACATGCATATTACTATCTAATTCTCCAATTACGGAGAAAAAATGTATCAAACGCATTCTATCTATCGATGCTATAAATTTTTAATGATGTTAAGTTTTTTTAGAAGCATCTCGTGTGCCACAGATACTAGTGTATATTATTGCTATTCATTATAAAAGCATTACTTTGTTTATGTACCCATTTTCTAATACTAAATAATCAAAGAGGGAAAGAAGGTAACGTACCATATTGGTGATGCCCGCCTAGATATCCAAAGTATGGATGATAAATTAGTCCATTTGGATGACATGTCCCACATCCAAGGGTAAAAAGTGGATTATCTTCAAATGTAAGAAATAAGTAATGTTAGATGTAAGTAATCAAAAAGTGAGGATGAAAGTAATCACTTAAAAGAACGCTACAAAATGACACGTAAAAGAAATTACAAAGTCCATATGCTGTGTAATTTTCTTCCCACCATGGAAAAAAATGACCAAGTAAAAACTTATCACATTACCGTGACTGAGACGATTATATTCTAGATTGAATACTAACTAAATTACATACCAGGCTCCACAATAGTACATGTAGTAACAACTTCATTGACTCCCCCTCTCCGAGAAATTTCAGCAAAGAAGAGTTTTAAAGGATACTTTCCCATGAAGTTGATGTGAGTGTAACCATATCCGGAGGAATAATCTATCATCTTCTCAAATGCAAAATTGGTTCCCTAGAAGATTAAGAGACATCTTATAAAACATGAAACAGCTGTAGGAACGATGACAAAGAGGAACTGAGATAGGCAAAAGTCAAACCATCTTTTCATTGTAACAAAGAAGAGCCGTTTCTGCATATAGCTTTCGGGCATCACATTCCGCGAGAAAACCCTTATTCAGAATAGGCTTTTCGTCCACAAAGCAACTTTTGTCATCACTAAAAGTAAAACATCGGAATTTATCAAAACATAGTAATGGTAACAGTGGTATATTGTTACAAGATATGAAGCAGATAGGAGGTGAACCATACCCAGATAGTTCAGCATGTGTAGTTTTGGTGCGTTTAGGATCACTAGGTCCCTCCATTGTTTTTCTGACAAAAATAGGAGATTGAGACGTAAGAGCCGCGGGGGGGGGGGGGGGGAGGGGGGGGGGAGGGAAATTAGGGTTTCTAAGATATTTTGGTATTAACCTCTTTATATAAATTTTGCTAACTTGACAATAAACAGATTTAAGAAGCAATATATGGATCATAAACAAAAGAATATCTTATCAGCAATGAAATTGAAATAAAAAGAAATCAAAACCAATATTACACACGTGTTTACGTAGCTCATACACATAATGATCATCCTTTTACTCCACCACTCCACTAATCGAGAGTAACATTTGTCACTAATAAATCAATCAGTAACACAGAAATGCAACGAAATAATTTGTTGCTTTGGGCACCTTTGAGAGTATTATGCCTCATTACCAATGTTAAACAGGTATTTACATAGCTCATACATATGATGATAGTCCATTTAATCGACTGGTCCAAAATAATGTTTATGTCAATCAATCAATAATCATAATAACGTAAACATATAAGTGCAATTAGCACCATAGTTTAAAATTGCGTGGTATCGGAAGACGTATCGGAAATGGATCAAGCATTGGTATCAGTATTGGTATTGGGCGATACGCAACAAAAAGTTATATATTGCGTAAAATTTGAAAAATCACTACTAAAAATCTCAGAACTAAGAACAAATATAAAAGGAAATCGAATACACATAATTACAACGAGAATTGTTATTTGCACAAGTAAAAATTGATATTTTCTCATGGTTTCTCTCACATAAGTGTTGGACCGATACTATTCGTACAAGAGGGATCATGTGGAACTATCACTTTTACTTGTGGAAATATCGATTCTCATTACAACAATACAAAGTTATCATTAAATACATATAAATAACATGCTACATAGTTGTCGAACTTGTTAACAATTTCTTGATGCAAAATTATATATTCTTTTATATCTCGCATATACCAATACATAATATCAAAACGCTTTTCATAGATTATTTATGTAATTTACCTTTCACCTATATCTTATACACATAATTACAACAATTATGTATGTATTATCATATTCATGTATAAAAAAAGTAATATAAACAAACTAAAAAGCATGTACCGAAATTCAATTTCACGTTCATTGCACATGTCGTCGTTATCTCGTCAATACAGATTTGATCAGTAATATCTCAGTGATGGCGCCAAATAATGGTTCAAGACAATGTTAAATTTTTGCAAGATCGACGGAGTATCGATACCATTATGTATCGGACGATACTTTGAAACCTTAATAGCATAAAATAATTTCAATTCTGGTCCATCATTTCGTTTTAACACGTGACAGTGAATACTAAAGGGCAAGGGGCTTTCTATATGGTATTATCGTGTGTTGCTTCATAAAATATAGCAACTCAAAAGTGAAGTCCACTATTTTTGTTCATTACATGCACTGCCTTTATGCAAATGAATGTGCTGCAATGAATTAGGTATAGCAAACGTACAACATCTACTGAAAATTAGTCTTAAAGACGACACTAGCTTGAACATCCCTGGTACAATTTTTATTTCCCAAAACAATCCTAGACAACCATTTCATAAGAAAGTCTCTGCCTTACCATCAAATGATCAACTCTCGAACTTGTATGTTACCCAAATCAATAAACTACAAAAATCTTGACAACATGTCACACAATTGTAAAATCTTCAAATTTGTGTATCAAAAATAAATATCCAAAGCGTTTAAGGACCACCCAAGGCTTCTAGTATGGATAGTCAATTTTATCCTATATGGTCCGTATCTGCTTTTAAATTGTTGCCCAAAAAGAACAATGGCTTAGTAACATTCTTCTTTTGACTTCATCAACATTTTTAGTATTTAAATCCTCTTTATTTTTACCTAGATGACTTGGATAGCTACCCTTTGGTTCCCTGTGCCAACAAACCTTCTAATTCAAGAGTAGTAATCTCGGATTGTATGCTCGCCTCATTTTATATCACGAATTAACTTAATTCCCTTTCTTCTAAGATATCGAGTTTAGATGGCTCGCCCTTTCATTCTACGATGTGTGTATACATAATACATGTCTCTTTATTAAGAGAGAGAAGCCGTGTCGCCAAAACATTGGCGACTTGATTTGATTTCTTTAGTTACTGCTTCGATAACATACACAAATTGTAATTTCAATCATTATTAATGAAAAGGCAATGTAGAGGCGAAATCTTGTAGTAACTGGGAGAAATATAAGCGTAACAGAGAAATAAAGGCGAAATAACGATGAAACAGAGGGAGTAACAGTAACAATAATAAATAATATATATGAATTTTTACATATTCACTTATCAAATAATAATAATAACACATTTCAATATGAATATATACATTATTGCATACTAACTTATCAAAAAGTAATAATAACTATTACGAAGGAACAAGAAAATGATGATCATGTAGAGGAAAAGTAGGTTGAGGATTGATTCATGGCTATTTAACTTCTATTATTGGGTTTTTGTACTTTTAGAGTGCCTTAAAAGCTTATGTTATATAACATTAAACAAGTGAGTCTGTCCGTATTACCATTTGGACAATGCTATGCATATTAGATTATGTTTTGTGTTTACCTAATTGATCCATTTTCGTGTTCTCTCCCCACCGTCCAAAAGTCTCTTTAAGATATATGTATCACTAGCTTTATATTGCCTATATGGTTGATGTCAAATATTGAAATATCGGGCAAATACTCACAATGTCAAGCTCTGTTTGTAGCCTAACCAAAAATATAGAGATGGAGATAAGATAAAACGGAGACAGAACAGATAATTAGATAGAAAATTGAGAGAAATTGGGAGAAAAGGTAGAAGAACTCACTGAGTTTGTGTGTGTGTGAGAGAGAGCGAGAGAGATAAAGGGAAAAGCAGTGGAAAGCTTTCCTCCTGCATTCATTTCATCAAAACTTATTTCACAATACTTGGAGAATACTCTTCTCTTCACATCCATATATAGAGTACAAAAACTGAAAATAACTCACCTAACCTACATCGCTATTCTTATCCTTCACACGCATGTTAACTAACTACCTATATACTCGCATGCTCACTCAAAATATATTAAATCTAGAATATACAAATGAACTCACATATGCCCAGATTACTACGTGGCACATAGTAAGCTCATCGAATGAACAATTTATCCGTTAATTCAGTTTTTGATTTTGGTTTCGCGTTTGTATGCATACTAAAACTCAATATTTTCATACCCAACCGGTCATCGAACCGAAAAAATTACCGGGTGAATGGATCACTGGTTCAACCAGTGATCGAACCGTTATTAACCCAGTAACATCATTAATATGTAATAAATAATAAATACATTAATTATTATTATATATTATATATAATATTTATCAAATATGTAAAATTAATCAATTTATGAAAGAAAGAAAAAAACTAAACCTCTTTGTATAATGTTTACTTTATACAATTCAAATAGATACTAAATCTATATGAAAAGAAAGATATTAAATTATGCTCATAACTCAAAAGTGATAAAATCAAACATTAATAAACAAACATCTCTACAATACATTCAAATTCGGAAATTCAACTACAAGTTCAAGTGTTTGATTAAATATGAATGCAAACATCTCTAGAATCATGGCCCGATGACATGCCAACTGCTCAAATCTACAATGGAAACAATTATAAACGTATCTACTGATGCAGGACTAGATTGTTCTGATACATTAATATGATCACTAGTTTAATTGCATGAGTAGATCTGGATTGTTCTGATACATTAATACGATCACTAGTTTAAATTTTTTTCACACATACACTAGCAGTAGAATTGAAACCCACATGATGTCGTAAACTGTGGATAAACTGATACATATTAACAAATCAATATTTAACTGCAATACAGAACATCACATTACCAAATCAGAGCTATAACACAATCAATTATAAGTTACTAGGATAAGTAGTCCTTAGACCAGGCTTGCCTGACAAACAGAATTTTAAAGCAACTGATTGAGCTAATTTACAGAAATTTGATATGGTTTCAGACATTAATTAAGCAACGAAAGCACAAATCTGACACGAGAAATGAAAGATTATACCATTAAAGAGTAGAGATATAAAATATAAATAACAAATTATAAATCTACATGAATCTGTCCACCTAAATATATATTCAAAACAAATTTTAACCATCAGAAGGTACAAACTGTTAACTAGCAATGAGAAATTGCAGATTACCCATAATTCCAATATACCCATCTTAGAAAAACAATCCCAAATAGGCAAATACAAAAAAGAAAGAAGAGGGCCTAGCGAAATCAGCCATAAATCAAGAATTCAGAGCAAAAGAAAACCAAAATCATAAGAAAATTGGGGGTTTGTTCCAACAATAATGACTAACAGAAAGCCAAATCAAGAGTAGGAGTTGAGCTATTATACTAGAGATCGTTAGGCGAGATAAGCGAGATGGTGAGGCCAGTGGCTGCGGTCACCGGAGACAAAGAAGGAGAATGCTACGGTCACCGGAGAGAGAGAAGGAGATGTGCGACAGAGGAGAGGAAGAGAGGAAGAGAGGAAGTTAGTTCTCTGCGGCGTGAAAATCTGAAGGCTGAAAATTGAAGAAGCCCCAACATACTTTGGATGTAAATCAAAGTTTGTGAATGGGTAAAACCTGTGTGACCCACTTGCCGGTTCGATGACGCGTGGGTCACCGGTTTTTAACGGTCATTTGCTTATTCCGGTTGAAAGCGGTTCGTTTAACCGATCGATTCCCGTTTAACCAGTTGAATCGACGGATCCGAATTAGTTTGAAAACATTGCTAAAAAAATAAAAATGCTCAGAGTAATTAATATAAAAATAAAAATATTATAAAGAAGGTTGAATAAATGAAAAATGAAAATAAGAATTAAAAGAAAATGATTAAATTTAATCATATTCTTTTTTCTTCTATATATCTTCTTCTTCATCTGCTTTCTTCTTCCACAAATCATCCAATAGTTTCCATACTCAAATATCATCAAAAGAAATCTCAAATTGATTTTCTCAAATAGGTGGGTCTGTAGCAACGAGTTGTAGATTTGGGATTGAAGCAATTTTCTAGGGTTTTCAATTTCATATTTGTTAATAAAATCAACAAATTTCAATCCCCATTATTCCCCATCCAGCTCACAATTATCGATCAATAATATCTACAATCATGTAATCAATCAACATACTCTGCCTCAGACCTAGAAAACTAAATCCAAAAAAAATATGAAAATTTTCAACTTTTTTATTAGAAATGATTGTAGATTGTATCTTCTTCAGAAGAAACAATCTTTTTAGAGGGTTGTAAATTACTTGCAAAGCGAGTTTTCTAAAAGCTTTCTTGACCTCAGATTCAGGAACACCGAAATGAATCCGGAGAGTCCTGTATGGATCAGAGACGATAGAAACACTGTCAACCTTGAATCCAGTACTTCGATTTCTTTTCTTCTTCTTTAGATGTTTCTTCATCTCAAACAATGAACAAGACCCACGACCACCGATTATCCCACTAACACTTACCATCGGGTTTAGACATGGATTTTGGTACTGATGAACTATCTGGGTTTGGTTCATCACTTCAAAATATTGCATACCTAGATGATGAAGAGATTTTAGAAAGAGAAAACAAATGGGTATTAGAGAAACCTAAATCAAATGGGTATTAGAGAAATCAAGTTTCTTGTGGGTTGTTCATGGTTTGTTCCTGCTGGCTTCATGTTCAATTTGGCGGTCTCCGGTTGTCTAAGCCTCGCTGGAATCTCGATCTGCTCGCCTTCTCCGATTGTAACCAAATGAAGAAGAACTTAGGAAGAGAGAGAAATAATAAGAAAATGAAAGAAAGAAAATCAAAACTTCTTTTTCTTTCTTTAAGTTCTTGCGTGGTTGCCAAATCATTAGTCATATCAGTAAGTATTTTGTTTTCTCTTTTCCTCTCACCGTCACATATGTAAATAAGCAATCCAATTTAATGTCCATCCAATTTCTTGGACGGAATGGTCCAATTAATAATTTTTAAAAAATACAGTAACTCAATTTTATTTTTTTAAAATTTAATGACCAAATGTTGAAAACTGAAAAACCCCAGTGAGATAATCCTATGTTTTTCCAAATATAATTCACCCTCTAAATTATATAACTGTTAAAAAAATAAATAGATGTCATTGACTTTTGATGAAAATCTAACATATGCTTATCACACGTGTCACATCGAGGGTAATATAATCACAAAACGTAAAAACTCAACAAACCCTTTCATCCCAGTTGCACAAGCCCTTCTATCCCGATGTACAACATCTCTTCTTCTTCTTATCCTGCATCCCACTAGCACAAGTTGAGTCATTAATCCACAACGTCTTCTTCACATTTCATTAATATATTTTTTTAGAAAATATTGAAAAACAATAACCCCTTATTGTCTCATTGTACAAACAATTTTCAAATGGAGTCACCCATACGTCGTAATCTAAAAATCTTGATGGAAATTTACCACTAAATCAAACCAACCTATTTCGTGCCACAAATTGTTCAATTCTTCAATGATGAACTTATAGGGAAACTTTGGGATTATGAATTTTTAATCCCAAATTATCTAGAGTTTTTTGAAAAAAATTAAGGTTTTGAAGTAGAAAAGTAAAAAAGAGATTTAGTAATGATCGAGGAACACACTAGTCATTCTTATGAATACGCACAATTGCGTTAGAGATGGAGTTCAGATCGGAGAAGGTCAAATGGTTTATTAACTTAAACAAGGGTGACGAACTATGGGGCTGATTAGCACTGTTTTAACGATTTTGGAGATACTGCGTTAAACGTCATCGGTGTTAAGGATTTGACAACACCATCGCTAATGGTAGATTAATTGATTGATGTAATAAACTGATTTGCAGATTTAATCTGTCAGAAAAGAGATACTGAAGAATGAGCTCAGTGGCGGTTATAACTGAATAGGGCAGTTACTGAAACGGTGTCGTGCAAGTTAGTGAATTAGTTATAGAATTTCATGATATTGTGTTGTGTAACAGCTTAGTATTAATTGAGTCATTAATAGAACGGTGTCGTTTTAATTCCTATTGTAGTCATTTAGTTTATGTTGGAGTAGCCAGGTGTCGTGAGGAGATTGGATTAGCAATAACAGAAATTGGTTTAGCGTTGTTACATAGCCAGGACGTGATGTACTAGCAATCTATTGCATAAATGAATTTTCCATTTTTTAGTTTAATTTTCTTTGTCTGCAAGATTACTTTCTTTGCAATTTCTCATTTCATGACAAAGTGGCATCAGAGCTTCTCTTGGGTATATTACCATGGCAGATCCCACCACTAAAGTTAGCCTACAAAAGCATGAAAAGGACTTGAAGTTAATGGAGAGTCGACTGGATCAACTTCAGGCCATGGTGGAGAACAGCTTGGTGCAAACCAAAGACCAGTTCTCTCAGGTTTCCAGCAACCATCAGAAAGTTACAATCATTTAACGATATGCTCTCCAAGAAGCTATCAAAGGTATTGGAAACGATTCTCAGTCGGTCCAGATCAATCGAGGTCAGCCCTGAACCTGATCGAATCTTTAGTATTACAATTCCTATGACTTACTCAGTTAATGTACCACCTCTCACCCACCAGAATATTGTTGTTCCTCATATTTAATTTAGAACCACTACAATTCTATTGTCTACAACTCCGATTCTTGGAACTATTTATACCATAATTTCTCATATGAATAGAGCTAATCCACAGCTACCAGTATCAAATCAAATGATAGTGTCACCCTACAATCAAATTTATGTTCAACCCGTCCCCAATGAACCATTCAATCGACCCTATATGCCTCCCAACACCACTGCTAGTAGTCTAAAAAGTGTTCCCACAGGAATGTCATGGTACTTATACACTGAAGGTCATTACACAACTGGAATCAACATCCCTAACTCTAGATCCAATCACTCCAGTCCCATGTATTCAGTTCACCCTAGCCCTACCAATTCAACAATGCCCTATGGAACCTGTCCACCAATTACTAATTCTCAGTCCTGGAGTAACAATACTTAAGGGCACCAATTTAGGCCCCCACACTAATTTCTTCCATTTCCAATGTCTAAGGGAAAAGACCTCAGAGGTTATATAAGAAATGTGAGAATTTCTCCCAACTAAACCCTTTATTGGACCCTAGGTCCAAAGTTCTTTATGTTACCTTGTACCTAGAAAGAGAAGCCGATATATGGTATTAGTCCTTCTAGGAAGAATATCCTTGGGTGTTTTGGGATGAATTCATAGTGCATGTTTGGAATAGATTTGCTGCAGGAGAGCATGATAATTTAACTGGTTAATTCAATAAGCTGGTCCAGAAGGGCAAGGTAGATGAGTATGTTAAGAAATTTGAAGAGCTTAAGTCCTATATGTTAATCCATAACATAAATTATTCTAAGGAATACTTCTTTAAAAGTTTCCTCAGTGGTCTCAAGGATGAAATTAACAATGCCCTATATGTGTTTAAGCCTCTAACCCTCAGGGATGCTATAAACTAGGCTAGGGGCAGGATATATGTAATACCCGGTTGCTTTTTAGTCCCACATCACCAATATCTAAAGCTATCCTCCCTTTACTTGCCTATATATTAGGACCACCCCCTTTAAGTTTTAAAACACCCAAACATTAAGGCTTTTCCCAATGTGAGGAAACCTTTTTGTGTGAGAACCTTTTTAGTAAGGACCTCCATAGTTAAAATATTTTTTCGGTGTCGAGGACGTGGGCGGACTACGAACCTCATAATTTTGGGTATGTCTCTTTTTCTTTCTTTGTGCAATTATTTAATTTTCTGTATTAGTTTTAATTTTGTAGTTTTAATTTTTGTATGCTATTTAGTTTGTTAGTTAATATATTTTGGTATATCTTTGTTAGTAATTAGCATTTTGGAATATTAAATTAGTATTTTTGTAAAGTTTTGTCAGATAATAATAATAATAATAATAATAATAATAATAATAATAAAATATTTGTTTGTAATAGAATTAAAAATGGAAAGAATATTTTTGAAAATATACTTATATGTATTTCGGAAGGAACAAGAAAGCTATTATTTATTAATACGTTACCATGATTAGAATATTTATGTATGTATAACTTTAGGTATAATTTTGTTTAGAATGGAAGGATTTCAGATTTGCCTAAGAGAGAGAAAATGTATAAAACTTAATCAATTGATTAACTATTTATTTATCAATTCATTTATTTTGTTTAATTAGTTCTGATGGAGGGAATTTAACGAGTCAGTTTTGCAATATAATTTCGGATATTTCATTGCGTATTCCAGGTACGGATTCCGTACTCCTTCAGCAATATTCCTTTGATTTTAATTTGTTTGTTTTGTTCTTCATTAGAATTTGGATATTTTTTCGATATATTATTCATAGTCAAATGCATATGATAGTTTTGTTTGATTTTAGATATTCACAACTTATCTTGTACTCTTAAGCATGTCTAGTATTTATTTTGATTCTGTAGAAACGTACATGCAAGTATAATTGGGAAACTTTGTGTCGATTTGTTTCGGTTTAGCATGTGCGTATTAGAACCCCTTTTGTGATATTGTGTCGCATTCGTTGTGACATGATATTTTTGTTAGAAAGTACCGTAGGGTATACCTGAGCTATAACCACCTGTGGGGGTACCACAGGCATGTCCTCTTGGCACCGAGGCATGACACTTCTGTGGCAGTGTGATTAGTCCACGGCGTCTCCATTTTGTGTGCTCCGATGGGAGTTGACCAATTGGTGTTTTGTTATGGGAGGCGTATGAGTCGACCCTAGCTATTTGTTTTGTTCTGTTCTGCGGTTTGGTGTTGTTTGTGCCGAACACACCTTCCGATTTTGCATGCATTTGGATCTGCAGTCCAATGTGTGCCTGCCTGTGTGGCAGTATTTTGACTTGTCTTTGTGACAAGTTATATTTCTATTTTGTTCTGAGCTCGGTATGAAATAAACACAACCATTCAATTTAACCTTTTATGTTGTTCAGTGGATCAGTTCAGTTCAGTAGATCAATTCGGTTCAGTAGATTTTGTTATTCAGTTCAGTTGATTTTGTTAATCTCAGTTTGGTTCATTTGATTTTGTTATTCAATTTCAGTTCTTATTTCTGCACTCTTTATCCGTACTGGGCGTTTGGCTCATGCTGTGTTTTTCTTCCGGCAGGTTTACAAGGGGATTCAAGGGCAAATGTGAGGAGAGTTTCCTTTTTGTTTTGACATTCTGTTTAGAATTCGTTCGTGCGTAGCCTCCCTTTCCACTGGTCGGGAAGGGGGTGTTACAATATATATTTGAAGTCTTTAGATAAGAGGCACCAAAAGGGGTTTACAAGATGGGAAACAGTAGTATAGTCAGTTCTCATAGACCACAAATTCTTACAACTAAGGATCAAAACCTGGTGAGTAAAAAGGGAGCCCAGGTTAAAAGTTATCATATTAAGAGGTTCACTGCAGCTGAAATTGCAGAAAGGTGGGAAAAGGGCCTCTGCTATCATTGTGATGAGGTTTATACCATGGGCCACAAGTGAAAGAGCAAACAGATCTACCTTATGGTTATAAAAGAGGATGAGGACACAAACCAATAGTTGGCAGGGAATAATACTGAGATGGCTATGATAATGCAAGAGGAAGGTGAAGAAAGGTTGCAAATACAAGAGACTTATGAAGTTTCACCATTACTGGAACCTAGGGAGTACACACTATTAGACTGAAGGAAAAGGTCAAGAATCAACAAATTACTATGATGCCTGACAGTGGATCAACACATAATTTTGTATTAGAAAACCTTAGTTAAGAGATTTCAACCGCAGACAGAACCTTGTAACCCAGTAAAAGTAACTATTACCAATGGGGAAACTATTAAATATGACAAAATAATCTCAAGGTTCACATGGGAAATGGAACCAGGGGAATTTCATACTCTTATGTACATCTTTCCTCTTGGAGGATATGATGTTGTGCTGGGAATATAGTGGATGAAGACAGTGAGTCCCATACTTTTTGACTTTGAAGCAAGGAGGGTGACAATATAATGGAAGGGCGAAAAGGTAACATTCAAGAACAACACATGTTTGGAATATGCATATAAATGATATTTCTCAATTATAAGATTTGATGATGTGTTTTAAAAGATAAATGAATTAATATGCAAATATGTCTGCATTGATGAAAGATGTAAAGTCCTTAATAGTTAATAGACATTATGTTCTAAGGACTTAGATTGACAAGATCAAATCTGTTAAGTTGATCTCATATGAGTTAATAGCATTGTACAGTCCTTCAAAAAGATCAATATGTACAAGGACTATAGATAGAAAGATCAAACTTGTTAGGCTGATCTTAAAATATAATAGATAGGCCTGATCGATCAAAAAGAACAACAATCTGGCAAGAGAGTTAAAGCAAGAATCGTTGACTACACTCGATCGTAGGGTCTGCAAGTCATCAGCATAGCCAGTCATACACTCACGTTTACAAAGCAGAATCATAGAGTGTTTGCTTTAAGATCATCAGTATGAAGACCCTGAATGACAGGCAAGCAAACAGAAGATCCAAGCACCAACTCCATCAACAGAAGTGCAAGCATCTTTTTCAAACATATCTTTCAAGTTTCTTCAACAAGATCAGATAAATCAGAAGTCATCAGAAAATCAGCAGAAAGAAATTCTGAAACTTCGGAAGAACAATGAAGAATCTATTGCATCTCTTTCGGAAAAGATAGAGAATTTAAATCAATCTCTGTCTCAGACCATTGAGCTCACTCAGCAGGATCTAAAGATTGAAGTTGGAAACACATCCTACCTGGTCGAGCAGCTCATGGTAAATTTCCAGCAGCTCTCTCAGACTATTGATGACAAAAAGGGGGAGAAAAAGAGAAAGAGGATCAGGATGAAACGAATGAAGCCAAAGAAGAAGAGCAAGAAGAAGCAGAAAAGAAAACGGGCAAAGGAAGCCTTGAAGGCAAGAACTGAGGGGGAGCCAGACGAAGACATGAAGTCATCAGCTGAGGGGGAGCAAAACTAACAGATAAGCAGCAACAACATGTAGATCATTCAGAAGACATACAAATACAAAGGAAGGTACATCTCAAACTGAAATAGTATGATCTGGATCCAGTGTTTAGGATGTTGTGTAATCTGTATTTAAGTATTCAATCAATGACATTCATACTTTCTGCTCTAGTAATACAGTAGCTGACTGTATAGTAAGATTCATTCATCAATTGCATAAGCATCTAGTATTGTTGTTTTGTCATCATCAAATAGGGGGAGATTGTTTGGAATATGCATATGAATGATATTTCTCAATTATAAGATTTGATGATGTGTTTTAAAAGATAAATGAATTAATTTGCAAATATGTCTGCATTGATGAAAGATGTAAAGTCCTTAATAGTTAATAGACATTATGTTCTAAGGACTTAGATTGACAAGATCAAATCTGTTAAGTTGATCTCATATGAGTTAATAGCATTGTACAGTCCTTCAAAAAGATCACTATGTACAAGGACTATAGATAGAAAGATCAAACTTGTTAGGCTGATCTTAAAATGTAATAGATAGGCCTGATCGATCAAAAAGAACAGCAATCTGGCAAGAGAGTTAAAGCAAGAATCGTTGACTACACTCGATCGTAGGGTCTGCAAGTCATCAGCATAGCCAGTCATACACTCACGTTTACAAAGCAGAATCATAGAGTGTTTGCTTAAAGATCATCAGTATGAAGACCCTGAATGACAGGCAAGCAAACAGAAGATCCAAGCACCAACTCCATCAACAGACTGATTGAGAAGTGAAGTGTCATTCAGATAGAAGTCTTATGAAATCACTCAAAGGAAGATCGTAGAGTCTCCTAGGAAGATCGTAGAGTCTGCCTGGTAAACGCAGAATAAGGCTCGGAAAATCGTAGAGTCCTCTCGGCAGATCGTAGAGTTGTCTCAGCATCGTAGAGCTAACTCTCGGGATCGTAGAGTCCATATAGACAGTCACTCTACGATTCTCCTAATCTTGTCTACGAACCTAGCAGAATCAAAGAGCAACTTTTACATGAGTATTCAAAATCGCGACAGCAATCCTCATAAAGATTATTCAGTAGGCTGTCCTTGGGTTGTTAAACAAACTGAATGAAGATCTCATACATCTACAGCATCTGGTCTGTACTAAGATCGTAGAGCAGTTTAAATCATAACTCTACGATTGCACTACGACGTACACCATAGGCAAGATCGTAAAGTAGCAAAGCTAAGTCGTAGAGTGAAAAAGGCAAACGCAGAAGTACAACGTTCAAGCAATCGTTAAGTTAAGCTGAAAATATTCAAACGTTACCTGCTTTAAACTCCCTTTGAATATTCAGCATAGAATGAAGCTGAAGTTCGTAGAGCAGTCCTCTATGTTAAAAGATTTGACAACTGAAGCTCGTAAAGCAGTCATCAATGATATAAGTTCTAGCGCCTAAAGATTCATAGAGCAGTCCTCTATGACATATAAGCCAAGCAGGGCTAGCAACTGGAGATCGTAGAGTTACATAGCAGAACCAGCAGATGACTCAACGATCAGAAGCAAGAAGCTACAACTGGATTAATCGTCGAGTACTTAAGTGCCAACAAGGATTGAAGACATCTAAGCACTTAAGTCAGTAATCTCAAAATGAGTTGTTAATTACTTCAGAAACATCCACGACAACACTTTATGGCATCTACTATAGAAGAAGTCAGAAATAACATAATACTGACTTTTGCGTGCTGAGTGTCAGAACAAAGATTTTTTAGTATCATGTATCAGGCTCAAGAAATCAGAAGACTATGTCACAACGATCATATTCTCTAAAAGACCTGTTCACTCCAAAGACTGGGAAGAACACGAGACTGACATCTCTACAGTGATAAAGAAGACAAGTCAACAAGTCAGAGTCTGCAGAGCAGCTGATTCTTAAAGTCAAGGAAAACATTTATTGATAAATCAGAAAATTAACTAGCAAAGAATATAATAATCTTTGATGAACAACTCTGAGAGAACAACGGCTATAAATTCAGAGAAAGCAGAGCTACAGGTTAACATATCCGAACACGTCAGAAAAGCACTGACACACGCGGCAAGAAAGTCAACATTAAAGATATTGAGGATCTGCACAAGGCCAAATGAAACCAACGGGATTTCTTTCAAACGGTAAGATTTGCTCAGAGATATAAAGGCCTAATATGAGACACAGAAAGAAGAGGGTAGTTGTTGCAGTTGTTGAATATACGAGAGAAATGATGATAGACAACAACCGATCGTAGAGTGAAACAGAATGAATATACTGAAGGACTCTACGATCCATCAGAACACTAATACTGAATTGAGAGAGACATAGAGATGTATAACTCTATTACAAGAGAAGTGTTCAGAGCTGCTAGGCACATGGAAGAAAGAAGCCCATCTCGAGAAGCAATAAAACTGTCTATGATAAGAAGGAACAACTGAGTACCAAAAAGAAGAAGCATCACAGTCATCTCAGGAGTTCATCTCGAGGAGCTATTAAGTACCAAATGAGCTGAAATGCAAAAGCCTAGCAGCACATTTGGTGATCTTGAGTAGTTGCTGAATATCAGAAAGAAGGAGAATATCAACGACAAACATCAGCAGCATTCAATAATGGATCATAAGCAGCTGCTAAGTACCAGAAGATAAAGAAGATCAAAGTTCATCTTAGCAGCACAACCCAACAAGCATCCAACACACAAAAGAGGGTCAAAGGATCCTTGCCCAAGTGGTTAAAAAGAAATCAAGTCTGCTGGACTTGTTGAGTACCGAAGGGTACAAGAGATTCTAAGTCTGCTGGACTTAGTCTACAGTCCAAAGCTGCTAGCTTTGATGAGGGCAAGAGTGTCCTAGTCTTAATGTGACTAAAGGAACCAAAGCTGCTAGCTTTGATGAGGGCGAGAGTGTCCTAGTCCAGAGGACTAAATCTTAGTGGATTTCCTACTGTCAAGTAGAAGAGTGGAGTAGGAGTTATTCAGTCTCCAAACCACTATAAATCTCTTGTGTCATTTACTTTATGTCTTTTATATTCTGCACAATATCTGCTTTCACCCATACTAGATTAACACACTAAATTGAAATGGCTCATATTTCTTTAAGGGGTTTATTAAAAGTAAAATCCGCTGTGCTTGAATTGATTCTATCATTTATAACTAATATGCTTTCGTTACAAAAGTAAAAAAGTTTTTAAATGATCTATTCAACCCCCCCCCCCCTTCTAGATCTCTATTGTGTCCACGGGAACTAACAACACAGAAGTAGCTCGTTTCTATAAAGTTCAAGTCCAAGACAAATTCCACTGAAATCCAAAGAATGAAATCTATTTCTTGGCTCAGCTGAGAGCAGATGAGAGTGCATACTCAAAGGACCAGGATAATCCTTTAGATGTACAAACCTTGTTAGAAGAATTCCAAGATGTGTTTAAGGAACCTCAAGGCCTGCCCCCCATAAGGAAGCAAAACCATCGTATACCCATCATTCTAGGATGCCAATCTGTTAATTCCAAACCTTACAGGTACACATATATACAGAAAATAGAAATTGAGAAGATGATTAGAGAAATGCTAGATAGTGGTATAATAAGACATAACACATCACCATATGCATAACATGTTCTGTTAGTAAAAAAGAGGGATAACACATAGAGATTTTGTGTGGACTATAGGGCCCTAAATAACATCACTGTTAAAAATAAATTTCCTATACCTATGATTGAAGAGTTACTTGATGAACTCAAGGGAAGTAAAGTATATATCAAGATGGACTTGAGGAGTGAGTATCACCAAATAAGAGTTAAGGATGAAGACATACACAAAACTGCTTTGAAGAAATACTTGGGCCACTACGAGTTTCTGGTAATGCCTTTTGACTTGACCAATGCCCCAGCATAATAAATGAGATTTTCTATCCATATATAAGAAAATATGTGCTAGTCTTCTTTAATGATATCCTAATTTATAGCCAATCTTGGGAGGACCATCACATGCATTTGAGGCAACTTACTACCTTAGTCCAAACTACAGCTTGCATGATGGAATCTTGAGAAAATATGGGAAGATTTGTGTGGGAAGCATGGGGGAACTAAGAATGAAGTTGATGGAAGGAAGGACATGATAGATTATGTGAGGAATTGTGATGTCTGCCAGAGAAATAAATCAGAACTTGTTCTCACCCCAGGTCTGCGGCAACCCATTCCCATCCCCAATTAGGTTTAGGAGGTCATTTTTATGGATTTTGTTAAGGGGCTACCTAAATTAGAAAGGAAGGATACCATCTTGGTTATAGTAGACAGATTCACTAAGGGATGTCATTTAATGGCTCTATCACGCCCCTATTCAGCTTCCCAAGTTGTACAAGTAGTACTAGATACTACCTATCACCCACAAATAGGGATAAAAATTTTACCAGTAATTTTTGGAATGAGTTGTTCAAGATTATGGGGACACAAGTCAGGCTCAGCACAACTTATCACCCACAAATAGATGGGCAAACTGAGAGAGTCAATCATTGTATAGAAATGCATTTAAGGTGCATGACTGGGAACAAACTAACACAATGGATGAAATGGTTTCGCCTGGCTGAATGGTGGTAGAACACCAATTTCCACACTGCTATTGGGATAACTCCCTACATGGCCTTATATAACCCTCCCATTTTAAACTACCACCAAACAGAAGCATCAAGAAATCAAGCAGTCAAACTATTTATGAAAGATAGGGATGACTCCCTACAAGGCCTTATATGACGCCCCCAAATTCGGGTACTCTTACCTCGAATTCAGTGCTTAAGATACCATCTAAACATCATACAAATAAGTACCCAATCGATGCAGACTAGCACACATAACTAATTTATAATAATAATTAACTTACATCTTATCCCAGGTTTTCACAACCTTTACAAACATCACGGTCCTAGATTACAAAAGACTAATATTGTTCAGAGTTAATTACTTAAATTTAAATACATTACCAAATATTAGACTACTCGGTAGTCTTCGGTTTTCTCTTATCTTTTTTAGAGCTACTACCTTTCTCCGTCTTCATTATAAATGGAATTGTAAAGCAATTATGAGCAACGAGTTTTCTCAGCAAGTATATAATGTACAATAATCATCAATCAAGCTCAAGGGTTAATAAAATTACAAGTTTCAAATTTTTTTTAATAAGTCATTAGATAGTTCAACGAATCGTAAATAAGTCACATAATCAAGAACACGAATTCTGATAAGTGCAATTTCTGATAAATTTAGAAATAACCAATTATAATGTATCAGGTATAGAAGAATTTCGATTTAACAAAACATGAATATTTCTGATTACTGAGTGGCCACCAAGGATCATTGAACCCTACAGAGGATTAACAGTGATCAACTGAGAAACCTCTAGGAAACAAGTACATGAGGTAATCAGTCTCGTAGTACCCTACATTATGTATAACGTTTAGTCATAGCGCGCGAGTTGGATTTATCGACGTAAAATAATTCTCCCTTATCAGGGTTGTTCATCTCAATATTACATATTTTGCACCAAAATAATTTGTTTGGATAACTTTCAAAGAGATATAATTAATTAACCGTCCATGTCATCATCTGTCTAGCCGAATCAAGTAGCATAAACTCATCTTTCAACAACAACGTGCCTGTAATTAAAGTTCTCAACATTACGTTCATTTTTTCTTCTTCTAGGTTATTGTCCTCCGGTCGACCTACATAAGTCATGATTCGGTTTATCGGTTAATCTCTATCGTATCATAGATAAACTTTTATCCATCTATTATTATCTCATAACCCTTCTCTATTCATCGTCTTTCTCCTACCACATCATCCTCCTTCATCTCCTTTATTACGTATAGACTATAGGAAGTTAATCTATCGTAAAATTGTAAAAACGATTGAAAACATGTTCAAATGATTGAACGATTGTAATTTCCACGTAAGCCCATCATTTACAAATGGCGATCTCTTGCGTTAATACATAACCTTAATCCTTAAAATCATGTTAAACAATTATAATACAGTTCATAACCTTGTTTATTTAACTTACATTCATATCCTGCCTCATAATCATAACCTTCACATTCTTTATCTTAGAACTCAGATCATAATTACATATATCATGATCTAGTCTATTATAATTTATAATCAAATAATTTATGATTTTACTTAACTGAACTTGTGAATCTGATCATCATTCATAACTGTCCATACATACTCCTGTTTATCCATATCTGATCTATGTATACGAGTTTATTACATGAAATATCCGACTTACAATAATACATTAATTATACCACATTTCAAGTTTCTCTTAATAAGGCTTAGATACATATCAATCCCTATGGATTTATAAATAACTCAGTTCTTTATTAATGACCAAGTTCATAATTAAAATCAAGACGTTAATTAACTTATACCTTTATAAGATTTACATTTACTACAGACTTGCTTGTCATATTGCACAAATAAATATAACATATCCTGTATGTTTTTCTAAACATTTAGCCTTCCTTACCCTTTAGCTTTACCAGAACCTCCGGTCTTCTCATACTTTATCAGAAAATGTCAGTTTATAGCAAGAGTACGCACAAAGGCTCAGCAAGTCTAACAGATAACACATTCATGCTTGCAGTTCATAAACATGCGTCATGCATTCTTTCCTTTACCATGTCATGCATTTTCAAAATATAAATATCACATATTATATTTATCAGTTAAAACACATAGTTGCACAAAGTGCACGTTTCAAAACAATTAATGTCACATAGTCTGTCATATAGTTCACACAAAACAACTATTACATTTTAACAAGTCTGAAAAACTTGTTTGTTACGCTTTACCCACTTAACCTTTACGTTCCTGGATCGTCTTTTCTAACCTTCATCTCATCAGGTTGCTAATCCAAACTCTATCTTCTTTGAGCTCTCTTCCTTTTTGCAATAAACCTCCTTAAAGTTAGATTCTCCACTTTGATGACTATTTCCACTTGACTTGAACACTTTCTTGCAATCTCTTGAGCTCTCTAGCAAAACCCTAATTTTTCTTCCTCTTTTCTCTCTTATGAACTCACTTAGCAACTTGGATATGAAATGAAGATAATTTAGCTTGTTTTATGCTTACAAAATATATACATAAATATATTATATCTACACCTTCAACAACTAAACATCATTGGTCAGTTTATACCATTCATGGTTAGGGCTAAACAAAACATTTCACTTCAATACATAATGGCATTCAAGGCATTTCTCACCAAAATGATACTAAGGTCATTCTATAAGTTGTCAAGGGTAGCATGGTCTTTTGCCAAAAATCTTAGAAAATTAATTCTTATTAATTCATAACATGTTTATTTCTTAACCAATTCAAGCCCTTTTTTATCTAAATTTATTTCATTAGGCTTAAATTTTATTCTATAGTCAAATAATTCATGAATAGTTTGTCCCATAACACTTGTCACACTTTAGAAATTTAATTTCATTAATTAGTTATAATATTAATATTTACAATATTTTTGAAAATTGCATATTATTACATTCTTCCCTCCTTATAATAGTGATTTCGTTATGGATAAACAGTAATAAGTATGGACAGTTATGAATGATGATCAGATTCATAGGTTCAACTAAGTAAAATCATAAATTATGTGATTATAAATTGTAATAGACTAAATTATGATATATGTAATTATGATCTGAGTTCTAAAATAAAGAATGTGATGTTATGATTCTGAGGCAGGATATGAATGTAAGTTAAATATACAGGGTTATGAACTGTATTATAATTGTTTAACATGATTTTAAGGATTAAGGTTATGTATTAACGCACGAGATCGCCATTAGTAAATGATGGGGTTTCGGGGACGTTACATTTGGTATCCGAGCACTGAGTCTATGGTTCAAGGGACCCGGATTTGGGGGCATCACAACGATCGCAGAGTTTGCTCAAAGATCGTAAGGTAAGACATAAATCGTAGAGTCTGCTCAGAGTTCGTAAAGCAAAATGAAGATCATAGATCAGTTTGCTCAAATATTGTAAGGCAAAATAAAGATCGTAAAGCCTGCAGATCGTAATGCTCAAAATTCGTAGAGCCAGTCAAGCCAGATACTCTACGTTCACCGTGACACTTTACGATTAGGAAAATCGTAGAGTATGCCAGCTCTGATAATTGAAAGGCTTGTAGAGTGAAGATTCTAAGATTGTTGTTGATCATCCTAACTTTAAAATGAAGATCAAAGTTATGTCTAACAACTAGTTTGGTGAAGTGACATCACCCATGTGGTTGCCACTGTAGCAGTTTGATATGACCTATCGGGCAAAAGTAAGCTGACACATCCTCTCTAAAAGTCGACAATCAGAGATCTTCTATGATCGGAGTATTAAATGAGCAACGACAACTTTCTAGAAAATCTCGAGGTCTTGCCAAAATAAAATCCTTTTAGAATAAATATAGTAGGTTCAATCATAATGAACAATTCATCCCAAAATAAAAATAACAGATTCCTTCTAAAAGAAATCTGTTTACATTTTAGCTTTTCAAACTAAAAAATTATTTCATTTTTAATCCATGTTAATTTTGAAAAACCCATTTAATTATTTCCATTATTATTATAGAAAATCCAATTAGTATGATTAATTGATATGATGATATAGAATAGATTAACTTAATTAATCAAGACAATTATGGGAAACCAAATCAATAGAAATCTCAATTCCAAAATTTAAGGTCACAAGATTTAATAAAAAGAATCTTACAGGAATTTTGTTTTATAACTAACTCCACTAATTATGGGAAGGATTAAAAAACAACCTTTTAATTTAACTCTCATTAATAAATATTTGATTAAACTTGATTTCAGCCCGCAAATCTTGTTCCCATAAATTGATCCCATTTTATCCACCATAATTGATTTGAAATATGTCTATATTAATTAGTCCAATCAATTATGAATTTATGAAAAACTCAATTTAACAAAGAACATCCCTTTAAATTAGTCTTGGTCAACAGATTTATATTTTAATCAAGGAAAGTTCAATTATTCAATCCCATGTAATGAGATGATAGATTTTATAGAAGATCTTTCCCCAAAAAAAACTATTCATTTAATTATGGGAAGAACTAATAACTAACTTTTCAAAATTGATTTGATTCTATATATTAAGTAGCTCAATCATAGAAAGTTCAATCAATTTAATTTATCTCATTTAATTCCATAAAAGATTGTATGATTGATTTAAAATCTTGCCAAAATATGTTTATTTAATTTGAGCCTTTTTAAATATAGAAGTAAGCGAAAATTGGTTTTTAAAGAATCATGAATATTGTTTTTAGTTAATTATGAAAACCTGGATTATAACTTCCATATTTAGTATGCAATGCAATCCTATGAGCTTTGATTGAGACATAAATAAAGTTAGGATCATACATGGAATCCTAGAAGCCTAATGCAGATCTTCAAAAAATTTTGTTCAAGTCTTCTTAAAATTCTGTAGAATGAATCTAGTTTGCAATTCAACTTGATGCATACAATCATGGCAAATATGTTGGCTTCTGTAAGAGCGGCACGACAGCGCCTCATTCAGCGCCCAATTTAGTTTTGGTATTCAGGATTCTGCATTTCAGTACAGTAATCCAGTTCTCTATCCAGTATGCTATATTGCGCATTTTATCTTGCTGCATATTTTTTATCATATAATTTTAAGGTTTTAGTACAATGATAAAGTCATCATCAAAAGTAGATAACATAGTGTGACCAAGTCAACAATCTCTCCATTTTTTTATGATGACAACACAATGATCAATGGTCCTCCTAAAACCATGCCACATATATAATATGCAGAGATAAAATTAAAATACAAACATTTGCTCCCCCTTAAGCAATGCCGTGAAAACTTTTAAGGGTTTTTCCTGCATTATATGATCTAAATAAAGAATGTGCAGCAATAATGTCTACTATAACCTGTCAATGTAATCTTAGGAATGCTATAGCTATATCTCTCCCCCTTTGTCATCATTCAAAAAAAAATAAGAAGCTAGTCACATAGATCCCATCATAGTAGATTATGAAAGTAAGTTTAAATTCAATTATCTCCCCCCTTGTCATCAATCAAAAAGAATAAAGAAAGAAAATCAATTACCTAACCTGTTTCAAAAGATCCAAGTAGCATCAGTATACAAGTATCCATTAAGCATTAGCATAGTACCATTACGAATGAAAAATAAAGTAAGTCTAAAATAGGCTTAATTTTGTCTCCCCCTTTGTCATTATGCAAAAAAAATGTGAGACCAACCCCCCCCCCCCCCCCCCCCCCCCCCCCAAATAATCCAAGTATCAAATAATAAGAGTGTCAAATTAACAATACTTCATAATAGTATCAAATAAAACAATCATCACAGTACCAACCTTTCTGTACCTATCTTGACAGTTAATATAATCAACACATGTTTCTTAACAAATGCATAATTGTTCTCCCATTTTTGTCAATATGAGAAGCTAGAATCGACCAAGTAACTATCAAATATCTCAGCATAAGCAAATTATTAAGCCACGTAGCAAATGAACATCCATAGTAATAAATATTAAACCATAGCTACGGGAGACACATCAACTATTTTTGATAAAAGATCAACCTCAAGAGTGGGGTTGTCGTTAACAATTTGAAGTTGTACTAATGGTGAAAAGGGATGATGTGCATCACCTTACAATGTAAAATGGCATATTGAGTTTAAAAAATAATAGAGAGGAAACACAGTAACTTTGATTTTGATTGAAACTTTGAGAAACATGGTTAAACAGATTTCCAATTTTTAAATAATGAGTTACCATATACAATTAGATTTCAAACTAGATTTTGTTTCCTTAATCACATAACTTCAGTTATTCCATGTATTAATCTAATTAAAACCTGCAAATTAAATCTTTCACACATAATAATTATGCAAATGTAAATCAATTAAGAATAATAACACAAATGTCTACATTAAATTACCATAGTAAATAGGTAGCCAAGCTCAGTCCCAAATAATCATAGTGCCAAAATGTGTCAGGAACCAAATAATAACAATAACAAACTTCCCAACAAACATGAAGTCTAAGTCAGGTTCAACCTCAATAATTGTTCAAATGATTAAAAAGTAGTAAGAATCATGGGTGCTTTATGTGCTAATGACAACTAGCATATATGAATCCAAAAATCAGTCAATTAAGCAATCATACTTTAACATGGAACAATTTATGCACACTAGTGATGTCAAATGCACATGGTTAATAGATATTAATGTATTTTTGAAAAGTCAAAATATGTCTAAGAGTTACTTCCATATCAATTTCAAGTCGGAAATATACTTTAATTTAGTCAGGAAACATGTATCAATTTCATGCATATGATTAGTGGATTAAATCATGCACAAGTAGATCAATTAAGCACTTAAATTGACTGCATCCTCATCTCTTTGTATCCAGTAAGCTGCTTTGTGTATTTTGACTTGCTAGATTGACAGTTGCTAGATTGAGAGCAATAATTTTATTTAAAATGTGACTTAGATTTTAACATTTTTACATCACTCTTTTTTCTTGTTTTTCAAAGCTAGGGCTTTGTTTACTCAACATGACAATTAAATTTTCTTCCCCTTAAACAAATTTAGCCAATGATAATTTTAGTTATTTTATTTTCTCTTGTAATTCATTATTTGAGGTGTTTTTTATATGAGTAATTGAGTATTATCATTAAAAGTATCAATACAAATATCTCTCATTTTTATCTCATTAGTTAATTTTTCAATTTCATTATTTAAGTGATTTACTTTGTTGAAAAGAATTTTGTTATCATTTTTTAAATAATAATTTTTAACAATTAAAATATTTTCTTCTTGAGATGATGTCTCTTTATCAATATCTTTATTTTTATCTATTAATGTATCAACCCCGTTCATTAAAGTTTTTACCAAATCTTTTAAGTATGTATTTTTATCTTTTTATTTTTTATTTTCTTATTTTAAAATATTATAATAAAAAAATAGTTAGCTCACTTGATTCGTTGTCAATTTTTATGAAGCACGCTCGAGCTATTTCATCTTCCACATCGGACTCATCATCACTCCAAGTTTTTTTCTTTTTGTTATCCTTATAGCTTGATTTGCCTTTATTCTTTAATTGAAAACAATCCTTTTTGAAATGACCCAGGCGCCCGAATTCTACACAAGCATCATCATTTTGCTTTCCTTTGAACTTGTTTGAGGCTATACCATTCTTTTTTTTATTCTTTCTTTGTAGCATCGCTTTGAGTTTCCTTGACATCATTGAAATTTTCTCATCCGTATCATCATCTAACTCTTCTTCACTTCCTGCATTAAGAGCTAGTATTTTCTTTCTAGGAGTTTCCTCCTCATCATCATATCTTTTTAATTGATATTCAAATTTTTATAATTCACTAAATAATGTTAATGTATCCATAAAAGAAATATTAGAAGAATCTTGAAAAGTAGTTACTTTAGATGCAAACCTCTTGGGCACAATCCGTAGTAACTTACAGTTGATCTCGCTTTGAGGAATGGATTTGTCAAGTAACTTCAAAGAATTCATTAGTACTATAAATCTAGCTTGTACTTCCTTGATGGTTTCTTCTTTCTCTAGCTTGGACATCTCATAGCATGTATAAGCATACTTAGCTTTAATTCTCTTACTTTTGAGGTTCCTTCATCACTCACTTTTAAAGTATCCCAAATCTCTTTGACCGTGCAACATGATGAGACTTTATCTATTTCGGACTGCACCATGTCACTAAGTAGTGTGTTAATTGCCTTTGAGTCATAGGATAATATACACCTCGATTAAATTCATTTCTGTTAATGTCTTTGGTGTACCATAATTCTTTTTTGGAATAGCCGGATCGTTCTCCACGACCCACCATTTTAATGGATCTCCTTTTTTGAGATAGATCCTCATACAAAACTTCCAAAAGTTATAATTTTCAGTTCCATGTAATAATGGAGGTCAATTGGTTGATTGTCTTTCTTGTATGTTGTTCCCGTATTGTACCATCAACCACATGAACACAAATTTTTTTTACGTGGTTCGGCCCCTAGGCTCTATTCGAGTGGCATAATCCACATCCAATACCAATTAGTATTGGAGACTCTTTTATTATTCAACTTGGTTTACAATCAAACCTCTTTTACAAAGCAAGTTCCCACAACCTTTGAGAATTTATCCTCCAAGAGCAGCTTTGCTCACCTTGTGCATCTATGCACCCCAAACACTTATGCGCTTACCTTGAGAACTTATCCTTCCGATCATTTTTGCTCACCTTGTGTACCTACACACCCCAAACACTTATTCTTACCTTAAGGACTTATTCTCCCCGAGTACATATTCTCACTTAGAACTTGTTTATAAAACTCTAATCCAACTTGGATTAGAAACCCGAAAGACTTTAAGATTGAAAGAAAATAATCACAAGAAAAATTAAAATCAAAACAATAAATATATCACAATTTAAAACTCAATTCTATATACAATAATCAAGTTAAAGAAAGATATCATCGATTAAAGTGCAGTATATTGAAGCTGAATATAACATATGATTTGATATAGCGTAGCAGACTTTTAATAATTTTTCACAATAGAAAACTTAAACAATCCTTATGAAGTGTTTGTGAAGAAAAGAGAATATCAGAGTATACATTTCTTTGTTCTGCTTGTCGTGTATATTTATTATTTCAAGTCAAAGCAAACCTTTTTATAATAGATATTTATAGCCGTTATGTTTAGCTGAAACACTCATGTAAATATTCTGTTTGCAATTAATCAATTTTGGAAATAGTTTATTTGCAAGCTAGATTTACAGCGATGTTACTTTATAAAGCAAATCAGCTAGCATAATCATATTCCCGTTCAGCACATCTTTTGATTTAATCAAGGAGTAATCATATCAAGACTGAAAAGATTTTAGCAACTATAACTTGTTCCTTTATTTTAATCATAGACCCTTTGCAAAATAAAATCCTTTTAGAATAAATATAGTAAGTTCAATCATAATGAACAACTCATCCCAAAATATAGGTAACATATTCTTTCCAAAAGAAATCTGTTTACATTTTAGCTTTTCAAAATAAAAAATTATTTTTATTTTAGAATTTTTTTTAAAGTTGTTTTTAGTTTTATTCCTTTTATTCATTTTTAGCAACAACATATTCAAAATAAAACCTTCACAGTTAATATCATCCATTACAATCTCTGTGTATAAAGTTTTAGTAATTAATCTCAGACATAAAAATGAAAATAAATTAACAAACCAAAAATACAATTTTTTTGTAATTAATCTTCACATAAAAATGCAACTAAATTAAAAAAAGAACACAAAATAAATTCAATCATTAATTTTTAAGGAGTTAATTATTTTAAGTGAATCCAATTATTATAAGAAAAAATTGAATCAACAGTTAAAGATTGGATCAAATTTTATTTTATTCTTTTCTTTGAATTTAGTATATGTAAAAGTTAATTATAAATTTTTTGATATTCTGGAATTGTTGTTCAAAATCAATGAATTTAATTTCATCCGATTCAATCCCTATGTACAAAATCAGAATTCAAAATATAATTTTTTAATATAATTTACATAAACTAAACTTAAAGAAAAGAACAAAATTTGATTAAATCCAATATTTAGTTGTTGACTCGAAATATTGTTCTTTTTTATTATGGATTAACTTGAAATAATTAAGGTCTTAAAAAATTAAAGATTGATTTTATTTTCATGTTCTACAAAAGTTTGTATTTTGTATGCTATTTTGACGTGTTAATCTATTTCCATTTTTATTTTTGAAATTAAATATTAAAATATTGTACATAAAGATTGGATTAGATAAAATTAATTATATAGGTTCTATTTTGACTTACGTTGTTGGTAAGAATGAATAAAAGTAATAAAACTAAAAACAACTTAAAAACAATTCCATGTTGGCATTTAGTTTTTCATTTTAATGCCATGTCATTACCTCTCACACCTATAAAGGACCACAATTGTTCACATACAAAATTATACAAAAATAAAAATTGTACAAGGACTAAAACAAAACTAAAGGAATAATACAAAGACTGAAAATGATTTTTTGACTTCTCAATGTGAGTCCTCATTGTATGAAAAATGGAGATGTTTTCTTAGTAAATTTCTACATCTAGAAATGACTAGAATCTATATTTCTTTATTTATCCGCGTAATACTTATTTGGGAATTGTTCTTGAATTTAATCTTTTTGTTGTAAAATTTTTTCCTTTTCTTTTAGTTTTGGTTTTGTAATTTAATCTCAAATTTTCATGTGTTTGATACTCCTATTACATGAAATAGAAGTCATTGGAAGCGTTATAAGCTACGAAATTTATCAAATAAATTTAAAATCGTAAATAGTTTATAAAATATAACTTTTGGGCAGCAAAATTTAATATACCAAAACTATTTTTGTTTGTAAAAAAAATATTTAGAATTAGACTATTTACCTTAATTTAATATTACTTTGTACTATTTAATCCGTTAATGAGAGATTATTAATCCCTTAATATTAGACTATTAGTCTCATAAAACCATTTATTAGCTTAAAATGAGGGAGACTATTAATCCCAAATTTTTCATGGAATTATATCATCCCACATAAATAACCTGGGGCTTGATAAAAAAATAATAGTTCACGGGACTATTTAATCTCCCATCATTTCCAAATATTTGTTAAAAAATAGCCTTCACATGGATTCGTAGTGTTCGTACTTGCGAGTAATGCAAATGAAACTTAAAACAGTTGAGAGGATAGTACAGCCAAAGGCACAAATATATACTAAATCCATTTTAGCTACTTCCGTGTTAACTTTTGTGTAAACTTCTTTTAACACACTAAAGTTCTACAAAAAAACATAATTGAACACATAATTTAAGACATACATCAACTCTAGAAGATAGGGAGTGAGGTGGAATTTAAGAGATAAGATATGATTCTAAGGCCATATTGAATTTTTCCCACGGCTGTTATCTTATTATCATAAAGATCCTCAGAGTATTGCTGTACTTTTTCTTGAATAGACTCATGTGGAAGACCTTCAATAGCTGTTACACAAACTTCACCAAACTTTGACATGGCTGATCAAAACAGTTTGAAATTAGCATGGGAAGACATTACTATATTACAACTAATTCTTTCAGGGGTATAAAACCAACATATTGATAACAGGCAAGCGGAAATATTGTTTACCTATCGCAAAACTGTTGGATACTGACTCCAAATATCCATTCATCTCTTTCGCCCTGATTTTGACTATCTTTGCTTTTTCAATACAATCCACCGGCCAATCAAGGTTCATAATATCCTCATCAATCTCGCTTGCACATATGATGGGTTTCCCAACAGCTTTTTTTGCATTGTATACGACAGATCTTTCAAGCATCAGAAGCCGAGACACCGCATAATAGCACATTACAGAAATCATCTGCTTTAAATATAATCAAATTTCATCTCATTAATAAAACAAATTACAAAGAATTAAAATCCGTATAGTTTCTAACGTGCAACAAAAAATTAATAAAACCAAAAGCATCTGCATCATACTTCAACACCCTTCGAATGAAGAAAATCTAGCTTTTCAATTATATCATCAGGAGCCAATCCTGCTAGCTCATCTATGAAGCTGCAAAATTTTAAAAATAGTAAATCTTTTGCAGATTGTGGAGAAATAGTTCAAAAAAAAAAAAAAAAAAGTTGAACGGTGAGCTATAGCTTGTAACAACCAACCATAAGCCTTGGTGTAATATACTTGAGGCATAAGACAATGCGTTGATCAGAAAGGTGGTGTAAATCTGATCAACCAAAAACTCTAGTATAAACCTATTGGGACTTAGTTGTGTGTTGAACGTGGAGAGATTTTATATTATCAGTTACTTCCACTAGTAAGTACAAGGTAAGCCCTAAAATTTCAGGAAGAATGACGGTCTCAAGACTAATGTAAGGACATTGCATAATTATCAGGTACTTCCAATGGTCTATAACAAAAACAAATGTGATCAAAATTACAAATCTAACACCTTACTCGGTTTCCCAACACCCCCTTTCAAACCCAACAACTTCTGGTATCTGTTGCGCCTATGTCATATTTTGCATAAAGAATTTATATTAAAAACAGAACATGCAATGCCATATTACCTTGCAGCCGTTTCAGCAACATAACTAACAATCTTGTCATGAAGATTCTTCAACTTAGTGATGGTGGCGTTAGCTACAATTTCTGCCCACTCCTCTAAACCAATTCCAACAAATTCAGACCTCAAACTTAAAAAATTCACCACCTCATCAAGCTTTTTAAAATGAGAGAACAATTGCTCGGATGACATCTTCAACACTTTCTCCAAGTATAAACTGTCATAGTGGTTGGACAATGCCAATAATTTCTGACAGTCATAAAATTCAAATTCTCAAATTGGACTATTTGTTCCATAAGTAATTGCAGGTTACGAACTAAATATATAAAGACAAAAATGATAACCTCCAATTGCTCAAAACCTCCACATTCACGAAAGAAGTAAGAAAAATTTATTTGCTTAAGCAATTGATCCCGGTCTGTTTGATGTTGAGCATCTTGTGAATTTCTGTCAACTTCCATACCATGTTCTAAGGTCAGAAGATCCTTGGTATCTTTACCAACATGCTCGAGCACTTGCTTTCCCTTGGCAGTTAAAGGCTTCCCACTCTGTACAAGAAAGGCGAGGATAAGAGGTTTGAATGCAAAATACTTACAAAATTAATACGCAACATGAAGAGTGATATGCAAACCTCTTCTAAAGATGGGGCAACAGAGCCTGCTACAGGTAGATCACCACGACTAATAGATTCAAACAGATTTGCATCAGGCATAAAAATAAAAAATCAGTAGATTCAAACATGAAATGACAACAGCTGGTATGTAAAAACTGCGTTTGATCAAATCAATTAGCATTGAAACTAGATATGACTTACAGATTATTGGCGTCCATGCTTCCATCCACACAGCGCCACTCATATTTTCTAATCCACGAGCGGGAACGGAGGGAGGGGTCCTTGAAAGAAAAGAGAGTTAATTCTCAAAAAATCGTTCAGAGAAAGACAAAAACTATTATTGTCAGTAAAAGAGGAAAGTGGAATAGATCCCTACTTAATTAGATGTACATGAGCATGTCAAGTTCAATTAAGATTATCCAGAATAATAAAAGCTAGGATACGACGTTTTCAGGCATCCCAACCATGTAACCTTAGTCTTCTATTTGGTTTTTAAGCTTCAACAGGGAAAGAGAGAGATTCCATATACTGCCGAAAATAATTTAAAAAAAAAAACAGGTAACATCATACCCAGACGGCTAAGGCCGTTCCTCCGATACCAGCGCAATGACTACGAATAGGATGATAAATTGACTCACAAACTCCACAACCAATTTGAGTTTCACCATCTAGATCACAAGCAAGACAAACAATAGATAAGCAATCACAGAACCACAACTAGTCAAAAAGTAACGAGGATCAATAAACAACTGCTTCTACGACAAAGCAAACCCATGATGTAAATTGAAATGCCTTCGAAACAAATTGTGCTAGAAAAGGAGTAATGATTTGGATGGTAATGCACACAGGTACGAAGATATAATTTAGGAGTACGGATATGTAAATCAGAGCATAGTAATTGGTATGCATTCAAACGGCCAAGTTGGTTGTAAACTGTAAACAGATTTATGAAAACATGAATAGCAGTACTTGTGAAGACATTAGATTACATACCAGGTTTTTCAACATTCAAAATGCAACAATAATCGATGAACACGTGATGATGATCATCCATCATACGTATTTCAGCAAAAAACAGTTGTGTAGCGGGATCACTACATTCAGGGTTTTTGTTTGTTGCTCTGAAGTTCACATGAAGCCAAAGTCCAAAGTCAAAAGCAGTCCCCCCCACAAAGCGTACAACGCCAGTAAGCTCCAAAAACTCAAAATCCGCATACTACAAATTTATTATTAAAACAGAAAGACGAGTGTAAACAAAAATTTAAACGTATATACATAACAAGGAGAAGGGAATCATTTAGCCAAAAAAGAAGGGGAAAGAATTAAAGGAACAAAGGTATACATAGTAACGTCTGTTGTAACTTTTTAGAGCCTTTTCTACAAACACAGTTGCTTTCTCCTTTAGCTCACGCAAGTCATTGCCATCTAACTCCTTAACAACAGAATCACATTTATACAGATTCCTAAAAAGTAAATGAAGGTTAAACAACAAAACACTATATAAATGTTGTACCAAAAATAATAAAAATTAATCTTTAAACTCGTATAGTCAAAGAATCAAATAATGCAGGTTATAAGTGGTCTGAGAGAGAATACAATAGCTGGATCTCATATACAATGCAGATTATGTAAGTACTTGCAAATGAAGACTGAAACATGGCGGTGGGAGAGAAAATCCAATAGCAGAAACTGAAAATACAAATCGAAACTAACGGGAGACAGATTTGATGATAAAAACTAAAAGAAATATTACACATTACATCAGAAGATATTTCAATCTTTCAATAATGAAACCCAATTTACATTGACTATGCATTTGCAGCTAATATTCCAAAAACAAATGAAATAAATTCCCTTAGAAAACTACATTAACCCACAAGAAGTCCGATAACTGACACTAGTCCCCAAACTTGATGGAGCATGAACATAAAACTTCCTCTGAATAATAATAATCATTGAAAATAATAGACCTAGAAATATCAGATACCGAACATAGAACAATGCAGTAATATTTCAGTAATTAGACGACATTACCTGAAGTCACTTTTCAGACGTTCGAGGTAGGTGCTCGCAGCATGACATCCAGCTGCTCGAATCATTCAATTTCCATTGCAACCCAAAACATAGGATCAAAACAGAGAAATATAGTAGAGCACATAATTGAGAGAGACAATTGACAAACCATACCCTCTAATTCTGACAAATACAAATCTTCATGCACATGGCATATCACACTTCTGCGTCATAATTATGTTGTTCCTTCTTCACTATTTTTGTATAAATTTAACATAATTTCACGCTCCATTATCTTTCTGAATGGTAACATCATAGCATACTCTTTCGCTTTTACTTGTACTGTTAAAAGTATTCACAGTCTCAATATGAAACTATGATTTAAAGATACATACATACATACATATATCTCTTAATTAAAGGCCTCCAGGTTTTATAACCGGCTTTGCGTATTTGGGTCACAGTTCATAAAAAAAGACATTTATCTACCGTTTTAATTGTAACAATTTCAGTCCTACTTATCTACTAAAATCTTTGAGCCTCATCTCTAATTCACACTTTTCCCAAAACACTCCATTAAACCCACATAATCCGGATCCCATATCTTTCTCTCTATTCCATGTTTATGCGGTTTTGTCCCACCTCACTATCTTCCCTCCCACTTCACATATTTCAAATTTTTAATAACTACAGTTATTTTTAAATCACAATCTTCGTCATAACTCAATTCAAATAATCCCGTATAATTAGCTTCTTTCTAATATAAAAGACCAAACTGACCATATAATTCAACTAATCCCAAGTTGATGTTGTGCTAATGTTTTGTAATTTCTGTGAATTTTAAAAATGATGGATATCTTAACCAAGCTGGTCGCATATATTTTCAAAAGTTTTTTCCATGGCCTCAACATTCAATGACAACATTCGGACCACACTACAAGCCTTTTGGAAAGTATAGCGAAGCAGCAGCAAGGAGAGTAGGTCTGTCAAGTCGGGTAGAAGAGGCCAGTAAACACCATGTGATACCATATTTATTATTTTCCCAAAATAAATTTCATTGTAATTTAATAGTATATTTTTCAAAAAGAAATACCCATGTTCAAAAATACAATCTTGCTTTAATTTTATTAAATATTACTTGGCATTCTGGTAAAAAAAACGTAATTTATATGCAGAATGGATTTTAATTCGAAACATTATTGAATATGAATTGGAGAATTGGTTTCTATCTCATGTCTAATGCAGGGGTATAAGGTAAACAATCTATAGCTGCAAATCCAAAAAATACGTGATAAAGCAATTAATAGAACATGACAATTTATTTAAGAGAAAGCTGAATCCTTACTTATCTATGTTTTGCATACTTTAATAAATTTGTTACAACATAGTTTGAGTTGTACATGCATATTACTATCTAATTCTCCAATTACGGAGAAAAAATGTATTAAACGCATTTTGTCTATTGATGCTATAAAATTTTAATGATGTTAAGTTTTTTTAGAAGCATCTCGTGTGCCACAGATACTAGTATATATTATTGCTATTCATTATAAAAGCATTACTTTGTTTATGTACCCATTTTCTAATACTAAATAATCAAAGAGGGAAAGAAGGTAACGTACCATATTGGTAATGCCCGCCTAGATATCCAAAATATGGATGATAAATTAGTCCATTTGGATGACATATCCCACATCCAAGGGTAAAAAGTGGATTATCTTCAAACGTAAGAAATAAGTAATGTTAGACGTAAGTAATCAAAAAGCGAGGATGAAAGTAATCACTTAAAAGAATGCTACAAAATAACACGTAAAAGAAATTACAAAGTCCATATGCTGTGTAATTTTCTTCCCAACATGGAAAAAAATGACCAAGTAGAAACCTATCACATTACCGTGACTGAGACCATTATATTCTAGATTGAATACTAACTAAATCACATACCAGGCTCCACAATAGTACATGTAGTAACAACTTCATTGACTCCCCCTCTCCGAGAAATTTCAGCAAAGAAGAGTTTTAAAGGATACTTTCCCATGAAGTTGATGTGAGTGTAACCATATACGGAGGAATAAGCTACGATCTTCTCAAATGCAAAATTGGTTCCCTAGAAGATTAAGAGACATCTTATAAGACATGAAACACCTGTAGGAACGATGACAAAGAGGAATTGAGATAGGCAAAAGTCAAACCATCTTTTCATTGTAACACAGAAGAGCCGTTTCTGCATATAGCTTTTGGGCATCACATTCCGCGAGCAAAACCTTATTCAGAATAGGCTTTTCGTCCACAAAGCAACTTTTGTCATCACTAAAAGTAAAACATCGGAATTTATCAAAGCATAGTAATGGTAACAGTGGTATATTGCTACAAGATATGAAGCAGACAGGAGATGAGCCATACCCAGATAGTTCAGCATGTGTAGTTTTGGGGCGTTTAGGATCACTAGCTCCCTCCATTGTTTTCTGACAAAAATAGGAGACTGAGACGTAAGAGCGGGGGTGGATGGGTGGCGTGGTACGTGTGTGAGAGGGAGGGGGAGAGAGGGAGAGAGAGAGAGAGAGAAATTAGGGTTTCTGAGATATTTTGGTATTAACCTCTTTATATGAATTTTGCTAACTTGACAATAAACAGATTAAAGAAGCAATATATGGATCATAAACAAAAGAATATCTTATCAGCAATGAAATTGAAATAAAAAAAAATCAAAACCAATATTACACACGTGTTTACGTAGCTCATACACATAATGATCATCCTTTTACTCCACCACTCCACTAATCGAGAGTAACATTTGTCACTAATAAATCAATCAGTAACACAGAAATGCAACGAAATAATTTGTTGCTTTGGGCACTTTTGAGAGTATTATGCCTCATTACCAATGTTAAACGGGTATTTACATAGCTCATACATATGGTGATAGTCCATTTAATCCACTGGTCCAGAATAATGTTTATGTCAATCAATCAATAATCATAATAACGTAAACATATAAGTGCAATTAGCACCATAGTTTAAAATTGCGTGGTATCGGAAGACATATCGGAAATGGATCAAGTATTGGTATCAGTATTGGTATTGGGCGAAACGCAACAAAAAGTTATATATTGCTTAAAATTTGAAAAATCACTATTAAAAATCTAAGAACTAAGAACAAATAAAAAAGGAAATCGAATACACATAATTACAACGAGAATTGTTATTTGCACAAGTAAAAATTGATATTTTCTCAAGGTTTCTCTCACATAAGTGTGGACCGATATTATTCGTACGAGAGGGATCTTGTGGAACTATCACTTTTACTAGTGGAAATATCGATTCTCATTACAACAATACAAAGTTATCATTAAATACATATAAATAACATGCTACATAGTTGTCGAACTTGTTAACAATTTCTAGATGCAAAATTATAAATTCTTTTATAACTCGCATATACCAATACATAATATCAAAACGCTTTTCATAGATTATTTATGTAATTTACCTTTCACCTATATCTTATACACATAATTACAACAATTATGTATGTATTATCATATTCATGTATAAAAAAAGTAATATAAACAAACTAAAAAGCATGTACCGAAATTCAATTTCACGTTCATTGCACGTCGTCGTTATCTCTTCAATACAGATTTGATCAGTAATATCTCAGTGATGGCGCCAAATAATGGTTCAAAACAATGTTAAATTTTTGCAAGATCGACGGAGTATCGGTACCATTATGTATCGGACGATACTTTGAAACCTTAATAGCATAAAATAATTCCAAGTCTGATCCATCATATCGTTTTAACACGTGACAATGAATACTAAAGGGCAAGGGGCTTTCTATATGGTATTATCGTATGTTGCTTCATAAAATATAACAACTCAAAAGTGAAGTCCACTATTTTTGTTCATTACATGCAATGCCTTTATGCAAATGAATGTGCATGCAATGAATTAGGTATAGCCAACGTACAACATCTACTGAAAATTAGTCTTAAAGACGACACTAGCTTGAACATCCCTGGTACAATTTTTATTTCCCAAAACAATCCTAGACAACCATTTCATAAGAAAGTCTCTGACTTACCATCAAATGGTCAACTCTCGAACTTGTATGTTACCCAAATCAATAAACTACAAAAATCTTGACAACATGTCACACAATTCTAAAATCTACAAATTTGTGTATCAAAAATAAATATCCAAAGCGTTTAAGGACCACCCAAGGCTTCTAGTATGGGTAGTCAATTTTATCCTATATGGTCCGTATCTGCTTTTAAATTGTTGCCCAAAAAGAACAATGGCTTAGTAACATTCTTCTTTTGACTTCATCAACATTTTTAGTATTTAAATCCTCTTTATTTTTACCTAGATGACTTGGATAGCTACCCTTTGGTTCTCTATACCAACAAACCTTCTAATTCAAAAGTAGTAATCTCGGATTATATGCTCGCCTCATTTTATATCACGAATCAACTTACTTCCCTTTCTTCTAAGATATCAAGTTTAGATGGCTCGCCCTTTCATTCTACGATGTGTGTATACATAATACATGTCTCTTTATTAAGAGAGAGAAGCCGTGTCGCCAAAACATTGGTGACTTGATTTGGTTTCTTTAGTTACTCCTTCAATAACATACAAAAATTGTAATTTCAATCATTATCAATAAAAAGGCAATGTAGCGGCAAAATCTTGTAGTAACTGGGAGAAATAAAGGCGAAATAACGATGAAACGGAGGGAGTAACAATAATAAATAATATATATGAATTTTTACATATTCACTTGTCAAATAATAATAACACATTTAAATATGAATATATACATTATTGCATACTAACTTATCAAAAAGTAATAATAACTATTACTAAGGAACAAGAAAATGATGATCATGTAGAGGAAAAGTAGGTTGAGGATTGATTCATAGCTATTTAACTTCTATATTATTAGGTTTTTGTACTTTTAGAGTGTCTTAAAAGCTTATTGTTATATAACATTAAACAAGTGAGTCTGTCTGTATTACCATTTGGACAATGCTATGCATATTAGATTATGTTTTGTGTTTACCTAATTGATCCATTTTCGTGTTCTCTCCCCTCCATCCAAAAGTCTCTTTAAGATATCATTATCATTAGCTTTATATTGCCTATATGGTTGATGTCAAATATTGAAATATCAGGCAAATACTCACAATGTCAAGCTTTGTTTGTAGCCTAACCAAAAATATAGAGATGGAGATAAGATAAAACAGAGACAGAACAGAGAATTAGACAGAAAATTGAGAGAAATTGGGAGAAGAGGGAGAAGAACTCACTGAGTTTGTGTGTGTTTGAGAGAGAGATATAAAGGGGAAAGCAGTGGAAAGCTTTCCTCCTGCATTCATTTCATCAAAATTTATTTCACAATACTTGGAGAATACTGATGCAGGACGAAGAAGCTTTATTTTAATTATTTGGTTTATTAAATATTGTATTAAATATTTTATTAAGAGTTGTATTTTAATTAGGAGTCATTTTAATTACTTGTAGTTACCTTATGTAAGTTGTAGTTATATTTTAGAGTCCAAATTAGATTAGGATACTTGTTTAGGAGTACTATAAATATAGATGTAAACCCCCAATATTATATAGATTGAAATATTGAAATTATTGAGTTGTGTAATTTGTGTGTGAAATTCTCTGCGGAGACGGAAATGTTTTCTGCGTTAGACGTTCCCCATTATTTGGTATCAAAGCCAAAACCCCAATCCCCACTTTCTGCCGACACCCCAAACCCTAACCCTAGCCACCTCCTGTCGCCACCAAAATTCCCATTTACCCGCAGTCGACCGACACCAGAAATCCCACACCCCCTATTCTGTCACAGACACCACCAACCACAAACAAACACCAACAAACACAAACCCAACAATTGCGGTAGCCAAACCAAACCCTAATTCTTGACGCAGAATTAAAACCCACCAACTGCCGACATCCTACTCTGCCAAACCCTACCCTTTCTGCCACAACCCAAAGTCAGAAACCCAAAATAAAATAAGAAAATCCCAAACCCTAATCCCAAACGGAAACAAAAATCCGCTGCTACCCGACCCAAATCGTAACCCATCCGGGAAAAAAAAAACAGAAGAGAAGAGGAGTAGAAGAGGAGAGAGAAAACAAGGGAGGAGAGAGCTTACCAGAACAGCCGACGCCGCTGCTTCCCGACGACGTCGCCCTCGCCGCTGCTGCTTCCCGCTGCCTCCTGGTGCGTGAGTTCTGCGTCGCTTGCACGAAAGAAGGAAAGGAAAGAAGCGAGCGATATTCCTTGCTGCTGATCTGTTTTGATATATTATTTGGAAACTTACAGTTTGCACTCCAAAGTTTCGTAAGAATTTTAAAATTCCCCCTAAACTTTTAAATTTTTACATATCCACCCCTAAACTTTTAAATTTTTACAGTTTAGCCCCTGAAGTTTCTGTAGTTACATTTTAGTCCCCGTACTTTCAGTTTTTACATCCCCGCCCCTATAGTTTCAGAAATTTTCAGTTTAGTCCCTGTTTTAAAATAAAAAAGAAAAAAAAAAGAAAAAAAAAAGTATTCAAGCAGTTCTGATGGATGATGATTGGAGGACTCGTTTTCGAATAATGGAAGAAAATTGGAGGAATCATCATAGAATACTTGAGGAAAAAATTGCAAAATTTGGTGCATATGCTCAGACACTTGTAGTATTCGCAGAAAGCTTAACACAGAAATACAAAGTCAGTGAGACAGAACAAGAACCTCAACATGCTGAGATTTGTGAAGATCTTAACGAGGTTATTGCAATAATTGACGATGTAAAGGTGATTCAAGAAGAAAGTGTAGTACCAGCGCGGTACATCAAGAAGAAAGTATAGTACAAGCGGTGAATCAAGAAGAAAGTGCAATACAAGCGGTGAATCACGAAGATCAAGAAGTTGAACACAACAAGGATACCAGTAATGAGGATGTGAACTTTCTTTTGCCAGATCCTGTATTGGAGTCCAAAGCTGCATCTACTTTCGTGCTTGTGTCAATGTTGTTTCCAAAAATTGTGCTCATGACATTAAACGTTCGGATGTGCTTTTGGAATGTCTCTCATGCGATATGGTTTATTATTCTTCGCTATTTCAAAACTCGTGGACGAGTTTTTTTCAAAGGCGAGGAGAATGATGCAGGACGAATAAGCTTTATTTTAATTATTTGGTTTATTAAATATTGTATTAAATATTTTATTAAGAGTTGTATTTTAATTAGGAGTCATTTTAATTACTTGTAGTTACCTTATTTAAGTTGTCGTTATATTTTAGAGTCCAAATTAGATTAGGATACTTGTTTAGGAGTACTATAAATATAGATGTAAAACCCCAATATTATATAGATTGAAATATTGAAATTATTGAGTTGTGTAATTTGTGTGTGAAATTCTCTGCGGAGACGGAAATGTTCTCTGCGTGAGACGTTCCCCATTAAATACTCTTCCCTTTACATCCATATATAGAGTACAAAAACTGAAAATAACTCTCCTAACCTACATCGCTATCATTATCCTTCACACGCATGTTAACTAACTACCTATGTCCTCGCATGCTCACTCAAAATATACTAAATCTAGAATATACAAATGACCTCACATATGCCTAGATTACCATGTGGCACATAGTAAGTTCATCGAATGAACAATTTATCCGTTAATTCAGTTTTTGATTTTGGTTTCGCGTTTTGTATGCATACTAAAACTCAATATTTTCAAATCCGGACCGGTCATCGAACCGGAAAAATTACCGGGTGGATGGATCACTGGTTCAATGTCAAACCTTTATTAACCCAATAACGTCATTAATATGTAATAAATAATAAATATATTAATTATTATTATATATTATATATAATATTTATCAAATATGTAAAATTAATCAATTTATGAAAGAAAGAAAAAAACTAAACCTATTTGTATAATGTTTACTTTATACAATTCAAATAGATACTAAATCTATATGAAAAGAGAGATATTAAATACTGCTCATAACTCAAAAGTGATAAAATCAAACATTAATGAATATAAACATCTCTACAATACATTCAAATTCGAAAATTCAACTACAAGTTCAAGTGTTTGATTAAATATGAATGCAAACATCTCTAGAATCATGGCCCGATGACAAGCCAACTGCTCAAATCTACAATGGAAACAATTATAAACATATCTACTGATGCAGGACTAGATTGTTCTGATACATTAATATGATCACTACTTTAATTGCATGAGTAGATCTGGATTGTTCTGATACATTAATACGATCTCTAGTTTAAATTTTTTTCACACATACACTAGCAGTAGAATTGAAACCCACATGATGTCGTAAACTGTGGATAAACTGATACATATTAACAAATCAATATTTAACTGCAATACAGAACATCACATTATCAAATCGGAGCTATAACACAATCAATTATAAGTTACTAGGATAAGTAGTCCTCAGACCAGGCTTGCCTGACAAACAAAATTTTAAAGCAACTGATTGAGCTAATTTACAGAAATTTGATATGGTTTCAGACATTAATTAAGCAACGAAAGCACAAATCTGATACGAGAAATGAAAGATTATACCATTAAAGAGTAGAGATATAAAATATAAATAACAAATTATAAATCTACATGAATCTGTCCACCTACATGTCCACCTAAATATATATTCAAAACAAATTTTAACCATCAGAAGGTACAAACTGTTAACTAGCAATGAGAAATTGCAGATTACCCATAATTCCAATATACCCATCTTAGAAAAACAATCCCAAATAGGCAAATACAAAAAAGAAAGAAGAGGGCCTAGCGAAATCAACCATAAATCAAGAATTCAGAGCAAAAGAAAACCAAAAACATAAGAAAATTAGGGGTTTGTTCCAACAATAATGACTAACAGAAAGCCAAATCAAGATTAGGAGTTGAGCTATGATACCAGTGATCGTTAGGCGAGATACGCGAGATGGTGAGGCCAGTGGCTGCGGTCACCGGAGACAAAGCAGGAGAATGCTACGGTCACTGGAGAGAGAGAAGGAGATATGCGACAGAGGAGAGGAAGAGAGGAAGTTAGTTCTCTGCGGCGTGAAAATCTGAAGGCTGAAAATTGAAGAAGCCCCAACATATTTTGGATGTAAATTAAAGTTTGTGAACGGGTAAAACCTATGACCCAGTTGCCGGTTCGATGACGCGGCCGGTTCGACTGCTGGGTCTCCGATTTTTAACCGTCATTTGATTATTCTGGTTGAAAGCGGTTCGTTTAACCGATCGGTTCCCGTTTTAACCAGTTGAACCGGCGGTTCTGAACCGGGTTTGAAAACATTGCTAAAACTTTTGCAATGTACTCATGGAAAATGGACTTTTGGAACTTGGAAACATCAAGGGAAAAAACGGAAATGGAAAAGAAAATGAAATCTAAAATTTTAATGGGGCTTTTTTTTCCCTTTTTTACACGCTATATTTTAACTTTGTTCACAATATTAGATTTTTTAAAAGTGTAGATTCTTAAACTTATCGTTGTTGAGATAGATATTTTCCTGTTTACATTTACTTTTTTTATTTGCCTTTCTTTTTCTGTGTTTTCCAAGTTCGAAACATGTTGGGAACAACTGCTGGTTCGAAGTGTGACCATACTGTGATTCTTGGTATTAAAAGACATCATAAAATATGAGCCTCAAATGTTTTCAAAGTACTAGTTCGCCATCTGTTTGAGCCCTGATTTTGAGAAGCATGCTGATAGTACTTTATTCTACTTTATACTTTGAATCTTATTTTCTGCATTAATAGCCAAACTCTCTTCTTTTTCCATTTTTTTCTCATTTTGCTCTTAAGTTTGTTTATTCTATGTTTTAGGTGGTTAGCTTGTTGATGCTTTGAGAAGAGGGATCTTTTCTTCACTTAGCCACAGAACCCAGTGTTAGTTCCCGATTGATTCAACAAACCAAGCAAGTACTTAAAGACAGTATTTATATAACCTATGCACTTAATAACTCCAAAAAAATCAAACCAACCCTGATTCTGGCCAGCTCAAACCTAAACTGTCCAAATTAAACAGTCCTAATTTTCTTTTTACTTAATTTGTTTAACCCACTTAATCACACATTAATTATTAAAAACTATTTAAAACTTATAATAAAGGAAAAATCCGTAGAAAAGCCTCTAAGGGATTTTGACAGAAACCCCCATAGTCCAAATTTTCAGTCCACTTAGGGGCCGTTCGGGAATTACTTTTTTTTTTTTGACTTAAAGTTAAAATTTGAGTAGATTTATAGGTTAAAATTTTAGTAGATTTATAAGTAAAAGTGTTCGGGAGTATTTTTACTTATAAGTCGGGAATTATAAGTAATAGTTGTGGATGTGTTCGGGTAATAATGACTTATAAGTTAAGTAAAATGTAAAGATTACTAAAATGTCCTTTAGTAGGAAGAAGGAAAAAAAAAACAAGGAGGGGCAGTTTTGTCATTTCATTAGAGTTGACCAACTTAAAAAAAATGACTTATAAGTCATTTTTTTTAAGTTCCAAAAACTTACTTATTTTTTTTGACTTTTTTTTTGCCTTATAAGTTAAAAAATAAGTTGCAGACGAACACCACTTTTGACTTAACAGCTTATAAGTTGGGTTGACGAACTTATAAGCTGTTCCCGAACAGGGCCTTAGTAAGTTTTAATATGCAGCCCCAATACAACAGTATCTTTCTTAGTTTCTTGATTCTTTTAGCACCGTTTTACATTAGAAAAAAATGATAAATTGCTAGTAAACAAATAGAGAGAAATTCCACTAAGATTTTATCGAGTGACGGTTAGAGCTACGGTGGTGTGGCGACCGTGTTGTTGTTGGGTGAAGAGATTCGAGGGTCCGGAGGAAGAGAGTCAAACAGTGAGAGATGACCAAACAGAGTGAAAGAGATGAGGCACGGTAGTGATTTGGCTGTGCTGTGGGTGCGATCGACAAGGTGTCATGATCCGGACTTTGTTAGGACTGCTAACAATTCTAACTAATTTGCAGAGGGAAGAAAAATTACAGAAAAGTAAATAAACTGGAAATGAAAGTGAAAATGAAAGTTTATATCATCATTCATACCTTCTTCTTACACCAATGTTGCTATTTATAGGCCTAATACTACGCTGCTATAACAAAATAACCCAATGAACAGATGACAACAAACTGACCCAATAAACCCATGACACGTGGTATAATAAACTCTAATGCTAAATGACTGTAACTGGAATTCTTGACATTACTCCCTCCTTCAAACAATCCTTGACCTCAAGGATTATTTATTTCATACTGTTTAATAATTGCATGACTTTTCTTATCAACTTCATTGGTCGTAATCATATTATGAGAGTTTCCATTCTCAATTGCCAACTTGAAATAAGTTTCATTATTGCGCATAAAATGGAAAACTACTTTTGGTACCACTTTCTGCTAAAAATAACAAGTTGTTGGTTGTTCACCAAGCTGCAAACTTCTTATAACATTCTTCACTAGGCTCATAAATTTCTTTAAGGTATCCAAAAGAGATTCAGAAAGTTATCCTTTACCATTAGCACTTCTCTGGACAAAAGAAGTTCCATGCTCAATCTGTGTAATACTTGAGAGGTTTTCAAGAGGAAATTTTGAACTGTAGTTTTTCTGTGAAGTGCATACCACCTTGAGGACAGAAGCATAGGAAAATTTGGGAACAACTACTAACAGGACTTTGTCAGAGCCTTCTTTAATGTCTCCATTATTATCTTGATTGTTCCTTTGAGTGTGCTTCTGAGCATTATACATCTCAGCTACCATTTCAGATGATGAAGCTTGCTCGGAAGTCTTATCTTCTCGGACATGAACCAGTAGTGGAAATCGGAGAGAAATTCCCTTGTTGGAATCCACAACATTTTTACAAACACGTGTGCTGAGAACTTGGAAGGATAAGATTTTCTGTTTCTCATGATCATAAGCAACAAGTTCGTAATCCATAACAATTGATGAAATAGACGATCTCAAAATTCCAGCAACTACATCAGGAAACTTTCCAGTATTTCTTCTAGCATTTCGACTATATATCTCAACTGAGTCATCCTCCATGTAATGGATCTGAGCTCGTTCTCCGTCATACTTGTATTCATAGGTGAATTCCATAACATGAAATTTATCTACAATCTCAGACACCATTTTAGTTTTAGTTGGTTTTGCTAGCATTGGTCTAGCTGAAACACTATGAGAAAAATTGCATATCTTTTGAAGATTCCATACAGGATCAACCATATCGAAATGCAACCATTGAACCTTCTCATCAATAAACCGCTTCAAGAAAGGAGCTGTAGAACTGGAACCATTGTGACGACCTCCGGTGTCGACCATATCAGCTACTACAGATTTCATGGACTCCCAATAACTTTCTTCCAGAGGCAACCTCCAAAGTCTTTCTCTAGCAACTTCTGAAGCTGCAACCAACTCCTTTGCCAAGTCATCACTAAGTGTGAAGATTCCTGCAATTGAGGGTCCAAGGGCAACCAGACATGCCCCAGTCAATGTAGAAAGATCAACTACCTTATCTACACCTTGGTTATATGCATATACCAAAGCATCTGTAAGGGTAAGTCCTCCTTCTGCATCAGTGTTGTTAACCTCAATTGTCTTACCATGGGATGTTGTGATAATGTCTCCAAGCCTCATCCCTATTCCACTGATCATATTCTCACAAGCTGCAACTATGGAATGAATCTCCACTCCAGCATGCTTAATTTGTCCCAGAGCTTTAGTTCTACCCATAATTTTATACAGGGATAAAATTTTTACCAGTAATTTTTAGAAGGAGCTGTTCAAGATTATGGGGACACAAGTCAGGCTCAACACAACTTATCACCCATAAACATATGGGTAAACTGAGAGAGTCAATCAATGTCTTAAAATGTATTTGAGGTGTATGACTGGGAACAAACCAGTACAATGAAGAAAATGGTTTCCCCTGGCTGAATGGTGGTACAACACCAATTTCTATACTGCTATTAGGATAACTCCCTACAAGGCCTTATATGACCCTCCCATTTTAAACTACCACTAGACAAAAGCATTAGGAAATCAAGTAGTCAAACTATTTATGAAAGATAGGGATGACTCCCTATTAGGCCTTATATGACCCTCCCAAATTCGGGTACTCTTACCTCAAATTCAGTGCTCACGATACCATCCAAACATCATACAAATAACTACCCAATCGATGCATACTAGCACTCATAACTAATTTATAATAATAATTAACTTACATCCATATTAGTCTTTTATAATCTAGGAAACAAGTAGCACTCAAACATCTTTTGTGATTAACTGAGAAACCTCTGAGAAATAAGTACATGAGGTGATCAATCTTGTAGTACCCTACATTATGTATAACGTTTAGTCATAGCGCGAGAGTCGAATTTACCGACGTGAAATGATTCCCCCTTATCAGGGTTGTTCATCTCAATATGACAGAATATTCTGCACCAAATAAATTGGTTTGGATAACTTTCAAAGAGAGATGATTAATTGACCGTTCATGTCATCATCTATCTAGCCAAATCAAGTGGCATAGACTCATCTTTCAACAACTTGTCTGAAATTAAAGTTCTCAACATTCATAATTTCATATTTAGAAAATCTTCCTAAGCGTATACATATGAGTGGGTGCATTCAAGTAATAACAATTAAGTTCAAACATGTGTTTCATATATGAAACTTGTACGAAACAAACAAAGGTACAAGTAAGATGTACTTGCCTGTTACGTTAGTTTTTTCTTCTTTTAGGTTATTGTCCTTCGGTCGATTTACATAAGTCATAATTCGATCTATCGGTTAATCTCTTTCATATCATAGATAAACTTTTATCTATATATTATTATCTCATAACCCTTCTCTATTCATTGTCCTTCTCCTACCACATCAACCTCCTTCATCTCCTTTATTACGTTTTTCTCCTATTAATCTTTCTTGCTACATAATTTTTATTACGTTATTGGTTATTCCTTTCTTGGAATAATTTATTATTTATTAAACATTTTCACAAATAAAATAACTTTATTTTATTTGTTTACCTCTTTACCATTATACTTCGTTATTAATATTTATCCTTATGTTTATCATCCTTAAACAAAATAATCTTTGTTATTATTTTACTTGTCTAGTTATTCGTTACACATCTTTAACTTTCATTAATATTCATTTAATCGTCTTTATCATTTTCTTTGCAATTAAAATGATCTCATTATTATTTTATTTGTTATATCTCATTTAGTTGATTATCATCAATTAATCTTTATTATTCTTCACAATAACTTTATCATTTATTGTTTAACAATCTCAACACTTCACTATTATTTTTCATTTACCATAATCATCTTCTATAAATAAAATAATTATTACAATTATCTTATTTGTTTAATCATACCCCTTTATTAATTATTATTTTTTAACCTCCGTGAATAATTCTCCATTATTCACTACAAATAAAATAATATTCGTTATTATTTTATTTGTTTAATTAATATTTAATTATCATTTATCGCAACAAATAAAATAATATCGCAACAAACTCCATTATGTGTTCCTTGAACGAGTCACGTTCAATGAACTTATTCTCTAATAAGCACCTACATACTTGCTTTAGTGTCTCTACTCAAATGATTATGAGATCAATCATCCTCTTCATAAGAGCAAACATAGTATGTACTAATCTTTTCGGATTTACTAATCCCCATTTTAGTGATCCCATGATTATGAACATTTTAGTTTTGAGCTATCTTAAATTTAGATCTTATTAGCATGATCCTCATCATGGTTCTAAAAGCATTGCTAAAAAACTATGGGTTTATCCATTTAATTATTTCAGTCAATTAATCATGAATAATGAAATGTCTTAATACTTTTATTAATAAATCGAATAAGATTACAAAGTATATGCGTATCACATCAAATAAGATTGGCTTGAGGGCATACTACTTTCAGTAAATGCCCGACTTTACTACTCCAATAATTTTGTACGGACCTTCCTAAGTCAGCATCAATTTGCCTGTTTCTTGAGGTGCTGATGCTTTGGATTACCAAAGGACTAAGTCTCCCACTTGAAAGGTTCTGCTTTTAACTTTCTTATTAAAGTGTCTAGCAGTGCGTTGTTGATACATTGCAAGTTTAAGGATGGTTGCGTCTCGACATTCCTCTAATAAATCAAGATTTTCTTGAATTTTTTCGTTGATGAGTATTTCTTCAAAGATTTGAACCCGGGATGATGGAACGCCAATCTCAACCGGGATTAAAGTTTCTATCCCGTAAGCTAACTTGAACGGAGTTTCATCCGTAGTGGTTCAAGGGGTAGTACAGTAAGCCTATAAGACGTGTAGAAGCTCTTCGGACCACTTTCCATTAGCTTCCTCGAGCCTCTTTTTGATTCCATTCAATAGGGTTCGATTTGTAACGTCAACTTGCCCATTTGCTTGAGGATGAGCCATTAAAGTGCAACGATGTTGAATACTCAATTGCTGAAGAAAATTCTCGAACTTCTTTCCCACAAACTGCGTTCTGTTATGGGAAATAAGTAACATCGGAATGCCGAAGTGATATATAACTTGCTCTTTGAAGAATTGAAGACAAACTTCTTTGGTTATACGAGCCAAAGGCTTGGCCACCCATTTGGCTAGATAATCAATTGCCATTACTATAAATTTCACTTGTCCTTTTTGTAACGCCCCCAAATCCGGGTCTCTTGAACCTCGGATTCAGTGCTCACTATTCAACACATTCATGCATCTATACTATCCAACATACAGAATAACATCAACTTATGCTGTATTATTATAAAACTTATGTAATAACTCCCAGGTCATCTAACCTTAAATATTACATCACCTAGAAACAGATATTTACATGACTGTCTTTATACAATACAAAATAAAAGAGATAAACATATAATAATTAGTCATGCACATTTTCTTTGCCTTTGTCAAACAGTTCCTCTAGGCTTCTAGTTTTTAATTGAAAAGTTAAGTTAAGTAAGAATGAACAATCAAATTACCCAACAAGTATAATAATCAGTTGAACAAAAAATGTGAAATTATTTGAAATAATCTTTCTCAAAACTTTTATTTGATTTTGAAATTGAGTATTACCGAGTCGCAAGACCACAAACTTCATTCCCGGTTGACCAGTATTTCTACCGTAACCATTAGCTTTGTTAAAGACTAGAAAGTCCTTTACTGTATGCAAGGGGATCAACCTTTTGTACCTATGTATTGTGCACAAACATATTAAACGCCAATCTGTTGACTGAATTTAAAGTATCCGATAAACTTTTCCCCTTTACAGGGTTGTTCGTCTTAGTTTCCATTATTAGAATACGTACCAAAATAATTTGGTTTGGCTTAGCTCTTAAAGGAATTATAGATTTCATAACACGCATCGTAAATCGTCTAAGCCGAAACAAATAGCTTAGATTCGCAAATGACAATTCATATTGGAATAAACTTTGCTTAATAGCTCAAGTCGGTAATTGAATATCATTTTCAAAATATATAAATATGATATACAATTGGATAATATCATTCAAAAGTATAGCTAGAATACTTGCGTAATCATATGAGTTTTCATATAATGCAAAATCTTGCACAAATATCAAATTGGTGTAAGTTAGAAAACTTGCCTTTTCGTTGTCACGCTATTACATATAATCTCTTATGTTATATTATCACTACCACTCGTCGTATAACCTAGATAATATAAACCACATTATTATATAGTTATACACATAATATACCTACAACTCCCATTCAAACGTTTGGTAACTTTTATATTTATCGACTAAATCTTTACATGCTGACCAAGTTGGATTTAGTATCCTCATTACAAGTTAATTACACTTTAAAACATATTGCATTATCATTTTAAATCATTTGGATACTTAATAAATAAAATAAAAATCAAAAACAATTTCAACAGCATAGGGCTCGGTCACTCTTTTTCTTCTTTAAAACTACCCCCCGGCACTATAGGACAAAGCCTACAGTGCCCCCAACGCTTCCAGTCAGTGCCTTGGCGCTTATGCCATGCACCAGATTCTGCAGTATTTTCTATTTTCATAGCCACTTTGAAAATTCATATCTTGTTAACTACATACTATATGACCTTCATTTTTGGACACAACCTAAATGATACTACATAGTATTTTAGAAAATTATTAGTTGATCAAAATAACTTCCTTAAGATATAATTCCACAAGCTCAAAAATAGGCGTTCAACGTATTTTTTCATTTTGAAACTAGTTTGCAAAAAATCTTGAAAAATCAATTTGGATATGCTCTGAAACTTTTATAGAGCTTATACATTGCATATACACATAACCTTTCAATAATGAACACACAATTTTTAAGTTTTAGAAAAATAGCCTTCATTGAAGCATTTTATCAAACACCTAGCATGCATGCGTTTGAACTCTAATTTTTTATAACTTAAAACATAAACACATACCCCAATCCTCAATTTCCACCTTATACTCCGGAATCCTTCATGATTACCCAAACAAATAACCTCCCATAACCAATTTACAACAATCAAAGACTATAATTTAGCTAATAATTATAAACTAATTCTATAAACTATATAAGAAAGGAATTTATACCCTTTATGTGAAGCATGAATTGATGAACTCTTGAAATTATTGATATGAGTTGACTTTGACGTTCTTTGTTAATGTAATTCACCCACAATCCTCTATAACCAAGTTTGAATTTAATTTCTCCAATTATTTTCTCTCTGGTAGCTTTAGAAATTCTGAACTTTTGAATAACTTAAGACTTAGGCTGACTAGAACTGAGATGGAAGCTGGATTATGCTGTAAAATTCCACTCACAAGGGTAATGCAGCTTGGTGTCTTTGTTTAATTAGGAGTTTGACACCTCCTACTTCAACTAAGCTTACTTAACATAATGCACCCACTGATTCTCATGCTTAACATACATTTAGTTTTCATTATAAAAGCATATATGTATATACAATAAATATTATCAACATATTAATGCATACCTTACATGCACTATATACCAATTTTCAACATATATACATATTCAAATTCATTATGTTGATATAATTAATAATACATGTAATTTAATTAATAATAGAACATGTACAATAATTATATGTGTACCATTATATGTTTTATTTATAAAACATAATTTAATAATTTATACATTTATAAATATGTATAAATTCTTGTCATTAAAAATGGAATTAATCCATTTACAAAATTAACACTTTTAATGTAACGAATCATTATTAAAATAATTAATATTTATGCATTAATTATTTTAAATAGCTCATTTGAATCATATAATATTTAAATTGCATTACATTGTTCGTTCCACAATTTATTGCCAAACAATTAAATTATATATTAAATATGTCTATTTAATGTATCTAACCATTATTCTTTCATTAATTTAATTTACACATTTGGTTCCAATACACATTTATTATGTACCAAAACTCAATACACATTAGCCCATCATTCGCGTTGTGTTTAATAAATATAATGTAACACTATTATCACAATTAATTAAATAATTTTTTTTATTTAATTATTTAATATATTAATCCACTAAGATTTAATAAATGAATTAATTGCACTACACATGAAATTAAATTCATTATCACCGCTTTGCCACATAAGGCTCGCCAAGCTATATCTGCTTTAAATCTCAATTCAGATTAATTAATATTAATCCACTTTACTTAATAGTTTATTTAACTATTAAATTTCATTTATGTGATGACCCAAAAATTCATAAGGCTGATAATTTCGGTCTTAAATTATTAATATGATTATAGAATAAAATAATCCTTAGATAAGGAACTGAAAGATAGTCATTTCAGTAAGAATGAGGCTTGTAATGTAATCGAATACGATTAAATGTGAATATATAAGACCTAGTATTAGTAAATCGATAGACGATTAATAAAATGTGCTAGATTTCTATTGTTGAATGAAAATAAAGATAATTAAACACAAATGATTGAGATGTTGAAGAGAAGAGATGAGAAGATTTCTATAAATAAAGTCTGATGACTAGAAAGTAGAAGGCTATAATATAAGCTGTAAAGAGTTACGATTATTCGTATATATGTTAGGTTAGACCTTTTCGTTGATGAAAAGGAAGGACGTGAAAAAGGGGGTTGTAAGAATAAGCGATGAGAACTAAATATAATAAACTACAAGTACAAAGTGAGAGGATCAGATGAAGGAATGGCGTAATATGTCTGAATTGATAAAGATAGAGATTTAGGATTGCAGTAACAAATATAATTATGTAGACATATTGTATTATAAGTAAAAGTTTATCAGGTCAATATAACCGAGTAGATTAATATAGAATAAAGTTTATGTATAAGTAAAAGAAACACCGAGTTGATAATATCTGAACATGAGCAGGTAGTAATGAGCCGAGATAAGTCAAATGAGACTTAGGCTAAGAAAGAGTCCTGTCATGAAGGGGATATGACATAGTAATTGAAATAAGAGGTAATGTAATACCTAAGAAAAGACAAGTCGATGAGATTATTCGAAAAGGTAGATGTTGTAAGGGTTAGTAAACCAAACTTTAACAGTACAATTGTAGAGATTTCGTTGATGAAATCCTTGTAAAGGTTGTAGTCTAAAACCTAGTTTGAAGAAGATGAATGCGTAGAGATGATTGGGCATTTAACCTAAGTCGGATATTAGGAATTGAATGTGAATTGTGTGTTAAGAGCTTTAAAACCCTAGAACTGAAATGATAAGGGTACCTTAAGGTACATATGAGCTAAGTGTTTATACGAATGAGCTTTATTCACAACTACGAGTAGAATACGAGAATAATATGTGTAAGATACGGAGTATAATACCTAAGGAACAAAATTCTTGGGTATACTTTAAAGACCTAAAATGACTCATAAGAACGATTGCCCTAGAGCTATTGGTAATGACTATGAAGCCCTAATAATCACATAGTGACCATTTTGCCCTTGGGGTGAAATTTGATTAATTAGCCCAAACCCTAATTCACTAAATTATCTAGGGCCAAATTTGTGTAGTTTTGTCTAGTGGCCCAACCTATTTTAATTAAAGGCCCAGTAAATTATTCAAGAAATTATATGAGTGATAAATTAAATTTGGGGTTATTTAAATTAATAACTTATATATGAGACTTTAAATGCTAGATTAACATATTAATTAATAATAAAATTAATTAATATTTTGTTGTATTGTTTTTGAGACCCAATTAATTAATTAACATTTTGGGTAATGTATCATAGGGCAATTAAATTAAATAAGCCAATGTGGTGAACTTGTAATATGTGAATTAAATTTGGTGATTATCAATACTTGTTATGGTAGCCCAAATTATGGTGTGGCCATGAATTCTAATGGCCTAACCATTTATGCTTGATGAAGCCCAAAACGTTGGCACATGTTGTGTTCTCCCTAGCCAACCGAGTAGCCCAAATTAGTGATGGTTTGACTTATTTCCTAGCCCAAACCGTGAAGTCCATGTAGCTTAGCTGTATGGTGAATGACCATCAATTTGGGACATGTGGGAGACAGGTTTACCGAAAAACCAAGAACCGAGTAGTAAGCATCGGCGCAACGGCTGTAGAGATGACTTCGAGAGGCTATGATGGGATCATGATAGCAGGTCTAGGGGGCGGTATAAGGGATGAACTGAAAGTCTTTAACTGATGGAAGTAGAGGAGAATCCAGCTATAATAATCAGTCATACGCTATTCTAAAACATCATCAATTGCTAAGTAAAAAGGGAGAACAGATAAAGAGAGTCACGACTGGAGAAGAAGAAGCAGCCTAGACTTCTATTAACCATCATCAACCAAGAATCAAGTTAAGCTAGCGAAGGTATAATGACTTCTCTTCATTAAACTCCAACATTCTCAAATTTTAGTATGTTCATATAAGTAATTATTGGATTACTTGCTTGTGGGAGTTTTGTAGTGTATGGAGGGTCATGAAGGACCCAGAGGTATAAGGATGAATATGTGAATGTAATATGCTTAGATGATTATAACAAGTTTATACTTGAAGGATACATACTAAGTGTTTGTCAAAATTCCTAAGAGAAGAGAATTTCTATATATATTAAGGGATGCACATGTGGTGTTTGATTTAATGTCTAAGTGAGTATATATTTGTCTAGACTAATTCTAGTGTATGGTTATATGCAAAATCCCTTGCTAAACACATATATGTGTAGATAAATGGTTAATATTAGGGCTCAAATTTTAAACCATTGACATGCTAGCTATGTGGTTATTGGGTAATGTACTCCTAAAAAATGAACTTAGTAGATGTCGTTGTAGGCTACATGAATTAATACACAGTGAGTGTATGATTTAAGGCCTTGAGCGCAGGTGCGCTCAACCCAGTTTTTGAAATTCTGCAGATTTTCTGATTTTTAATATTTTAAAGCATACAAGCAATCTTAGATCATTATACACTTCATACATTTTCTTATTTTCCTAACTTCTAGCATGTATTTCTTGACTCACTTCCACTACAAAACATGCTTGACATTATTAAGTTTGAAAAAAGACATTTTTCATGCCACATAGCAATAATTGGATCTTTTCAATGCAACATGCTTTATTGACAATCACGTAACAAACATACATGACTACTATGAAGCTTTGAAAACTATTTTAGCATTCTAAGGTCGTAACACATATACAATCACTATTAAGTTTAAAAAGTCTTTACACAAGGCTTTAAAATTGTCCCTATGCTCATTTACACATATTTCTTGAATTATGAAGGAAACACATATTATACATCTTATCTTTAATCATAAGCACATAGATGATAAGGTCACTTAACATATCATTTATATTATGATGAAACCAACATTTAGATCACTTAGAGTTTTAAGACAAGGTTAAGCTTTATCTTTTGATTCTCATGTTTCATGGATAAGCAAACAATCGTACATGCAATGACTTGACCAGCATAAGCTAAGACAAATTTCTTTTTGTCAACCTTAAAATACCAATATGGCTCAGCTAAGGTCATATGTATATATCTCATTGATTCAAACATGCTATTTACAACACATAGCAATTTCTTTGGTTAAAAATCAGTATTTTGAATATCAAGATTTAGTAAAATGATTCATTGAGAACTTTGATCAAACACTTAGCATACATGTATTGATCTATAACACATCATACATATAGTACATAAACTTCAGCCATATCAATCCTTATACCTTCAATGGATCCATCATGATCCCCAAATTCACAACAAACTCCCACAACACAAGCATGACTAATAAATAACAACAAGTGAACACAAGCTTATATTAATAGCTTAGAAAAAAGAACTTTTATACCTTGATGTTTGAAGAAGCTAGAGTTAATCTGGGTTTCTAGAATACGAATTAAAGCTGTTGGGTTTCTCTCCTCTTTCTTGGACTGCCGTGAGCCCTCCTTCTTTCTCTCTAAAGAACTCTTTCAGTTTTCTTCTTACACTAGCAATTTAGATGAAGGTTTGGAATGATTAAAGCTGATAATCTATAGGAGTATACTTTCCCACTATCAGCTGAATGATTACAACCTAAAGGCCTCTAGAATAAGTCTTAGTAACACTCCATAGCTGTAACTTAGGGCAGTCAAAAATCCTCTGCCAATTGCTCCCTTGAGATGCCGAAATCAAACCTCTTGGGCAGCTAAATGTTATGCTTAGCTGTTCATAAAATGATTACATTCACGTGTATAAGTCTGATGGAGTATTTGTCCTAGTTTAGTCCCAAAATGAGTGTCTTAATTGATACACTATGCTCAAATTAAATTAAGTGCTTGGGCTGTTAAGTTTTATTCACAAGGAAGGCATCAAGTTGGGTCAAGGATTGGGCTACTTTACTTGAGAACCCATAACAATGAAATGGGCTGCTCTAATAACAAGTTTTGGGTTGAATTAATTATGACAATAGTTTAACTAACCAATTAATTTGGGCTTACAATAAAAGATGTTACCCAAATCACACTAATTTAATAATTTGGGTCAAATAAATTAATTATTAGAACTTTCTCCCATAATCCTAATTAATCAGTTTAATTAATTAATTAGTATCATAACACACCTAATCAAGTTCAATATTCGAGTTAGTTAATTAAATCATACCCCATGTAATTAGTTAATTAATTAAATCACATGGTCATTCATTTCGTTTCCTAATTAAATATATATAAACAAATAAATACGTATATTTACCTCCTTACAACTTTATACAAAGTAAATGCACAAAATTTTCATTAATTTTTTTTTTTATTACTCTTGGTCATTACATTATCCCCCTTATAAGGATTCCATCCCCAGAATCACAAATACAAGGTTACTCGAAGAGATGGGAATAATCTTTTTGTATTTTTTTCTCGAGTTCCCACGTAACTTTCTCAACATTGTGGTTCCTCCAAACTACATTTACATAATGTATTATCTTATTTCTTAAAACTTGTTCTTCCCTGTCGATTATCTGAATTGGAACTTCTTCATAGGTTAAATTCTTTTCAAATTGGATTGGTTTATATTCTATTACATGATTGTAGTCATGTTTATAAGGCCACAAAACTGACACGTGGAAAACATTATGAACGTGCTCCAATTCTGGAGGTAAATCTATTTCGTAAGTTACTTCTCCTATCTTCTTTAACACTTCAAAATGTCCTATAAATCTCTGACTCAGCTTCCCTTTCTTACCAAATCTTATCTTCTCCTTCCGGGGAGATACCTTTAAAAACACATATGACCTTACGTCGAAATTCCGTCTCTGTCGATGTAAATCGACATACTTTTTCTGTCTGTCTTGTGCTGCAACTAGCCTTGATCTTATCCCACTAACAATTCAACTAGCCTTGATCGGTACTCACTTTATATAGGGCAAACCTTGCTAATTCATTAAACTTTACAGCATACTCCAATACTGACATATTGCATTATTTTAATTCCAGGAATTGTACTTCCATTTTGCTCTGGATACATGATGGAAAATAAGTTTAGAAGAACATTTCTTTAAATCAATCCCATGCAATAACTCATTCTCCTCCTCTACTTTTATTGGCTTGCCACCAATAACTTGCATCTCCTTTCATCATAAAGGTAGGCAAAATGGTCTTTTTCTCCTCCACCACTTAAGCAACTTCATACACTTTTTTAATTTTCATTACCCAAGTTTGGGCCTTTATCGAGTTTGTCGTCCCCTTGAACTCCGGGGTTCCTACCAATTTAAAGTCTTTAAAGTTAGCTAAGTGAGTTGGTGGAGGGTTTGGATTATCAATTCTTCGGTTCCTATTTTTCATGGCTCCCATTAGAAGATCCACAAACTTTTGTATCAGATCAACCGAATTCCTATCGTCATTAACTGACTCCTTTTGTGTCTGATGGACTGGAGGTACCATTCGAGGTGGCATTTTTTTGTTTCATAAAACTCATATTATTATCATTTCTTTTAAAACAATCATAATTAGTTTAAACACTTAAGCATCACATGACAGATCTTATAAACATAGTTATATTTATATGCCACTAAGTAGTACATTATATTGTATTTTACTTCATGAAACCTCAGGTTACATACATCTCTATCCCACTTTTCATATCAAAAGTTTAGGATTTACTAAACATATCCTTACTATATACAACATAAGTTAGGATTTACGTCATATTTACATATACACATATATGTACAACTATATCTAACAACTAGACATCCCATGGAAGTATCTCACGTTGAACTACGTCGTTATACTCAGCATTTATAATGTTTATCATAAGTCCACGACTCATAGTGTAGCGGGACTGACCGTACTACACAGGATAATTATAAACTTTATCTTGGGCTCTCCCAAGGTAGTACAGAAAACGTACTATATATTATCCATTTTGGCCTTCTTAGACCTGACTTCTTTTCAGAACAGTCCACACGTCGAGGAGCTCGTACCCATATATCTTCCACTGCACTTTATCAACGATATTTTCTTTCACTCTCTTCTCCAATTCTACTATCCTATGCTTTTCCTGGCTGAGCTTAGTTTTAAGATTTGTATTTTGGGAAACCAGGAACTGAACTACGAACGTGCAACTCTTGCATTAACTCCTTATCAGGTGAAGGAGAAATTAATCCACCTGAGTCTCCTCCTAGCTCATCTGCCTCCTCAGGATCCTCTTCGAAATCCAGAACAGGCTCAAACTCTCTGCCCTCCACTGTAACTAATGGGCTCGACACCACTACTACAGGCTCTTCAAAACTATGTGTTTGTCTTGAACTTTTCCTTCCCTAATTTGACTTGACTCTCCCGTCTCTGCCATCCTATCACCACAAATTTTAAATTTTTTAATTAGTACTCGTAGTAATATAAGTCTATTAATCGTCAAATAAACACATAAGTCATTTATTATCTTTTATAATGAGTTTTCCTTAATTCATTCCTTAAAACTTATTACGAGTTTTATTGATTTCTATATTTGCGATTCCTACAAGGTTATAACCTAAGGTTTCTTGTTGTCCGATTTATATATATGGAACTCACACGCAAGTATACGCTGTCAATCAAGTAATGTAGTAATAAAAAGGATGTCGAACCCACAGAGAACAAGTAATAATAACTATATTAATTATTAAAATTTATATTAATTCAATTCTATTTAAACTGTAGCAAATTTGGATTGTGGAATACTTAAAACTAAAGCTAGAATTAAGCTAAATAACAAGAGCAGATTTTCAAATAATAAAAAACTTCAAGATTACAATTTCCCCAATTGCATCACATTAATAGCATCATCTTAATTCCAATTACATAACCATATGGATTGTTAACTGAAATCACTTATCTATCTATTAATCTCTTTCGATAATTAATAAAAAGATCTACTCCAATTTATAATGCTATAATTCTATCCAAAATACCTTGAAACAGACTCATTAAGATTAAACTCTCAATATTTTACGTGTGGTATATAGGTATCTTCATCTTATACACTGTCATGGTACTCTTCCTAGAAAGAATAAACAAAGTCACACTTTATTATGCCTAGATCTATTCCTAGACTTCCCTTTTCAATTCCATCTACGAAATCAGATAACTGCTGATCAGACAATTATAAGTCACGCATAAGATATAACAACCAATCCAACACTGATCGAATAATTGAAACTAAGATGAATTAATTAATGTTTAAACAACGGTTCCATTGTAATCTTAAAGAAGAATTTAGTTACACATCTTAATGAAAACTATCATCATATTAATGCAGAAAAACATTCGAAGTTTAAAAAGTAGAGTAAAGGAAATATAATAAACTCTGTCGAATTCAATCCTTCTTCTTAGCCTTTACTTTTGCTTCTATGCTTTTCTGTTTAATCTTCAAGTTGCCAAAAGTTAGATCCAAATTCTGCTCTCTATTCTCCGTTTTCGTGTCTGAGTATCTCCTCTAATAACCCTATAACTTTCCTTAAAATAATGCAGCATCATACTTCTGGGCTTGAATTCTCTAACGCGACAAACTGGTCCAACTGAAGTCGCAGGACTGTGCCCCGGCGCAGTCTCCACGTTATAACACTGTGCCCCGGTGCCTTGTACTGGTCCAGATTTACAAAATTGCCACTGAATAGCTTTTTTCCCGTTTTGACCTCCCGAAGTCGTTTTCTGCATAATAATCATCAAAACAAGTAAAATAAAACTAAAAATACTCAAAGATAACAAATAATTAAGCCTAAAGCACCTAATTCGTAGGTATAACACCCACTCATCAAATACCCCCAAACTCAAGACTTTGTATGTCCTCAAGCAAAAACACTACAAATAAAATGAACTTAACCAACTACATGAATGCAAATGCATGACCACTAATGTCTCGAGCACAAATCAACATAATCCATAAATATCAAGCCTCAAAGATCTTAAATAATAACTCAGCCTAACTTCAAATTCTTGTTTAGTCTAAATTTGACATATCACCAATTTTATTTCACCTTTGACCCTCTCGTGTGTGTGTGAATTCAACATACCAAGCCAACCATTATTCTAATACAACTCATGAATATCAGTGCTCAATAACTGATATTTACTCATATTTAACATTCTATTACCCCTCTATACACTTGTGTTCACCTTCTTTTATTCCTTCTCTTTATTTAACGAGTGCATTTTACGCTCCATCTCGTTTATGATTAACTCAGCATGTGCAATGTTCATTTTTCTTAGGCTTTTCAAAATTACCCATGTAGCGAACTTTTCACCAGTGACTCCCAAATCAAATGGCTTTAGGGCACTAAGTGTAGAGATACTCCTGAAGGCTTACTTGTTAGAGCAATAGAGGCCACAAAAACAGACTAGCTAAGTTTTACTCATAGCTGTTTATTCTTCATTTTACTATTTTTTTATTCATTTAAGACAGAGATCGAAGCAGTTTGGTCAATTTTTCGTTATATACTTTATATTCTAACAAGTGATAAAAGCTTCTATATCCTTAATGAGCACATAAATTCACAAAGTTGAATCAAAACTCAACTGGCTTAATACTTTGAAAACGTGCAATTAAGATCCAAGGGTCCCAAGCTTACAAAATCAACAAATACTTAAAATTTCGAACTTAACGATCCTTATCCGTCATGCTAAAATTATTAGATAATGTATCACATATTTATCATTGGCCTTCATTAAATTTCATTCATTAATTCAATGCTCAAGTGTTCCTAAATGCAATAATATATGATCCCATATGCAAATATTTTTTTGATTTTAAATTTTAATTTTTTTATACTACATAAATGCAACAAACTAAAAAAATATGCAAAATTAACATGAATGTTATACCTAAGGTTTCTTCACCTAGGGTTTATAACCTACAACTCTGATACCAACCTGTGACGTCCTCAAATCTGGGTCCCTTGAACCTCAGATTCAGTGCTCACTATTCAACACATTCATACATCTATACTCTCTAACATACAGAAAACATCAACTTAACCTGTATTTATACAAAACTTAAGTTATAACTCCCAGGTAACCTTAAATATTACATCACATAGAAACAAATATTTACATGACTGTTTTTATATATTACAGAATAAAAGAGGTAAACATATAATAATTATTCATGCGCCTTTTCTTTGCCTTTGTCAGACACGGTTCGTCTATGCTTCTTATTTTTAACTAAAAAGTTAAGTTAAGCAAGAATGAACAATCAAATTGCCCACCAAGTATAACAACTCTAGAATAAACAATTTGTATACAATAAACATAATTGAAATCTTTCATCAGTTGAACAAAAATTATGAAATTATTTGAAATAATCTTTCTCAAAACTTTTATTTGATTTTGAAATCAAATATTACTGAGGATCGCAAGACCACGAACTTCATTCTTGGTTAACCAGTATTTCAACTGTAACCATTAACTTCCTTAAAGACTATAGAGTCCTTTACCATAGGCAAGGGGATCAGCCTTTTGTACCTATGTATTGTGCATAAACATATTAAACGCCAATGGGTTGACCGGATTTAAAGTATCCGATAGACTTTTCCCCTTTACAGGGTTATTTGTCTCAGTTTCCATTATTAGAATTTGCACCAAAGCAATTTGGTTTGGCTTAGCTCTCAAAGAAAATATAGATTTCATAACATGCATTGTAAATTGTCTAGCTGAAATAAATAGCTTAGACTCACAAATGATAATTTATACTGGAATAAACTTTGCTTAATAGCTCAAATCGGTAATCGAATATCATTTTCAAAATATATAAATATGATATACAGTTGGATAATATCATTCAAAAGTATAGCTAGAATACTTGCGTAATAATGAGTTTTTTTTTCTTCATATAATGCTAAAACTTGCACAAATATCAAATTGGTGTAAGTTAGAAAACTTGCATTTTCGTTGTCACGCTATTACATATAATCTCTTATGCTCTATCATCACTACCTAGATAAAATAAACCACGTTATCAAATAGTTATACACATAATATACATACAACTCTCATTCAAACGTTTGGTAACTTTTATATTTATCTACTAAATCTTTACATACCGACCAAGTTGGATTTAGTATCCTCATTACAAGTTAATTACACTTTAAAACATATTGCACTATCATTTTAAATCATTTGAATAATTAATAAATAAAATCAAAATCAAAAATAATTTCTGCAGCATAGCGCCCTAGCGCTATTTTTCTTTTTCAAAACTGCACCCCGGCGCTGTAAAACAGAGCCTACAGCGCCCCAAGTGCTTCCAGTTAGCGCCCCAACGCTTACGCCCTGCACCAGATTCTGCAATCTTTTCTATTTTCATAGCCACTTTGAAAATTCATATATTGTTAACTACTTATTCTATAACCTTCATTTTTGGACACAACCTAAATGATACTACATAGAATTTTAGAAAATTATTAGTTGATCAAAATAACTTCCTTAAGATATAATTCCATAAGCTCAAATATAGGCATTCAACACATTTTTCATTTTGAAACTAGTTTGGTAAAAAAACTCTTGAAAAATCAATTTGATTGTGCTTTGAAACTTTTATAGAGCTTATAGATCACATATACATAGAACCTTTCAACCATGAACACTCAATTTTTAAGTTTTAGCAAAATAGCTTTCATTGAGGTATTTTACTAAACATCTAGCATGCACACATTTAAAACTTTAATTTCTCATAATTTGAAACATAAACACATACCTAATCCTCAATTTCCACCTTATACCCTGAAATCCTTCATGATTCCCTAAACAAATAACCTCCCATAACCAATTTACAACAATCAAAGACTATAATTTAGCTAATAATTATAAACTAATTCTATAAACTTTATAAGAAATGAATTTATACCCTTTATGTGAAGCTTGAATTGATGAGCTCTTGAAATTGTTGATTAGAGCTGACTTTGAACTTCTTTGTTAATATAATTCACCCATAATCCTCTATAACACCAAGCTTGAATTCAATTTCTTCAACTAAGTTCTCTTTAGTTTTGGTAAGATTTGATATAACAATGAACACCGGTTTTTGTAGCTTTAGAAATTCTAAACTTTTGAATAACTTAAGACTTAGGCTGACTAGAACTGAGATGGAAGCTTGATTATGCTGTAAAATTCTACTTTATCTTATTAAAATTGTTGCCATTACTAATCCTTCATTTTTTTTTCTCCCTCACTCTTTTTCTTCTTTTGATCTTGGTTATATTTGGTTATCGTTTGACTTCCACCATCACTGATTATTGCTTTCTCTAGTATTGCGGCAAATGAGGTAATCTGGAACATCGAAACTTGACTGTAAATCCAAGGCTTCAATCCATGTTTGAACCTTTTCACTTTTTGCTCATCAGTACTCACTTTATATGGGGCAAACCTTGCCAATTCATTGAACTTTGCAGCATACTCCGATATTGACATATTTCCTTGTTTCAATTCCAGGAATTGTACTTCCATTTTGCTCTGCATACATGATGGAAAATAAGTTTCGAAGAACATCAATCCCACGCGATAACTCATTCTCCTCCTCTAATTTTATTGGCTTACCACTAATAACTTGCATCCCCCTTCATCATAAAGGTAGCAAAAGCGATCTTTTGCTCCTCTGCCACTCTAACAACTTCAAACACTTTTTCAATTTTCATTGCCAAAGTTTGGGCCTCTATTGGGTTTATCGTCTCCCTGAACTCTGGGGGACCTGTGAGGCCCCCAAATCCGGGTCCCTTGAACCTCGAATTCGGTGCTCACAATCCTACACCTAAACAACATTCATACACTTAATCTCCAATAACTAGCGAAAAATATATATTTGTTCATTACAAAACGTACCATCAATCCCAGGTTATACTAATCTTAAATACATCACAATCATTTATATTACAAAGATTTACAACTTCACAAAACATAATAATAATAATAATAATAATAATAATAATAATAATAATAATAATAATAATAATAATAATAATAATAATATTAATATTAATATTAATAATAAACTGCTTCTAAAAGTTCTACTCATTTTGTTAGGATTTGCATATGTATGATTTGATGATACAAATGTGATTAATGTATATTTGTTCAGTAGATTCAGTAAAGTCCTTATCTGAGAAATATTGTACAAGGACTTAGAATAGAGTGATCAAACTTGTTAGGTTGATCCTTTAAGTTGATGTTATGTATAGATTGATAGGATCAGATCTTTCGTAAAGTCACTCTACCTGTTCGTAAAGTATTTATTGATCATAGAATGTCTTGAGCTTGTAGGGCAGCAATCAAAATCATTAAGCAAATACGTAAGCTATCTGAGCAATCGTAGAACAAGTCATAGAGCTACCTAAACAATATTGAAGCATCGTTGAGTACCTCTGCCTAAATCGTAATGTGAAAGTTATAAGCAAAACATTTTAGTATTTAGTGAAGCAACAAAGGATTCTGAGTATTAAGTTGGGAAGCCTAATATCGAAAATATAGAGCTATTTTCAAAATCGTAAAGCTACTATTAGAGTTGTTACCAAAACTGAGGAAACTGTTAAAAGAAGAAGTTCGCAGAGTCTACTCCAGCATCGTAGAGCACAATTTGTAAAGCAGATCATAGAACATTTTACTGACTCGAATAAAGGCATTCGTATGGTTGAGAACGTTGAGTATCCTATATCAAGCTCTATGTTCTTCATCAAACTCAACAATCAAACTAAGCCTGAAGATAGTGTCAGAACGGTTATAAGTCTGACAAGTATCAGAGTAAAGATTTCAAGAATGTTTCTCACCATCTTTAAATTCAAAAAGGAAGATCAGAAAGATTGCTTTATAGAAGGACTATCACCTCACTTTAGAGGTAGGTGAGAACTACTAACTGATGGGATATACTATGACCAAAAGCAAGCCTACTATCTACCCCCAAAGTTAGAAGAGCATTAACTGCACTATCAGAACATTAAATGCTCCAACGAAACTCTTAAACAAAATAATTTTTGAAGAGCTATAAGATCGAATGAGGATTCAAATCCTAGTTCAAATCACACAAGTACGAAGCCAAACCTCTGAAAAAGTATAACAAAGAAATCTGCTCAACGAAACAAACATATTTGTTCAAAGCTACTAAGTACCAGAAGAAGTCAAGCATCATTGCAAAGCTTAACATCACTTTAAACTCAATCAATAATCAGTTGTGATTCACTTGATCTTTGTGATTATTATACCAAGTCAGAGTGACTTGAAGAGGTCTAAGTGTCTTGAACTAAGTGTTCAAATATTTCGAGACTAAGTGACTTTAAGGAATCTAAGTGATTCAGTTGTAAGAGATCTTTGTGATTTGGTCAGTGTGATCCATCCTTAGTGGATATCCTACTTATTGAAGTAAAAGAGTGGACTAAGAGTGTTGATACTCTGAACCACTTAAAACATCTTGTGTCATTTACTTTAAGCATTTTCATTATTCATAAACTATCATAAACTGCTATATCTGTCAGTGAGTTGCCTTCATATACACCAAAGCTAGAATCAAGATTTTATTAAAACTTTAAGGGAGATTTTATACTAATATTCCGTTGTGCTAAATTAAGTGAATAAATTAATTATTTGGTAATTGATCTTTTAAACAAGTAAAAGTTCTCAAAGATCTATTCAAATCCCCCTTCTAGATATCTGGTATGCCTCTGGATAATAACAAGTGGTATAAGAGCTTGTTCTTATAAATATAAAGTTTAAACATTCTGAGTTGATCACGTGACACATACTAAAAATGGTTATGAGCTTAGTGGTGGGAATAAGCCACCTCTGTTGAATAAAGAAAAATTTGCTAACTAGAAAGTTCGTTTGCAGGCCTATATGGATGCTATAGATGAAAAGCTATTTGATGCTGTGATAAATGGTCCATGCATTCCAAAGTAATCAACTCCCATAAGTGATGATACAGACAAGATGGTAATTAAGCATAAAGAAGAATGGACTGACAATGAGAAAAAATTGATACAGTTGAAGAAGAGAGCTAAGAATATTCTGTTTATGGCCCTAGAGGATGAATTATTTGAAAATGATATCACTGCAACTTATGAGCGGTTCAATGTGCTTCTTAACTCTTTGAGATCATTTGGCAAGGTCTATCATAACAAACACCTGAATATAAAGTTCATGAGGGCTTTACCTAGCAAGTAGGAAGCTAAAACCGCTATTATTCGTGAATCCAATAATCTGCATGAAATGACTGTATAAAAAGCTTTATGGCAATCTTCTTACCTATGAGCTAGAGCTAAATCAAATAGTAGAAACAACATCAGAAATCAAGAAAAAAGATAAGGGAATTACTCTAAAGGTTTCAGAATCAAATCTCAAAGCTCCAGTCAAAAAAGATTATGATGGCGATGAAGCAGATGATAATGAAGATCTAGCATTACTTGTTCGAAGGCTGAAAAGTTCATGCAAAACAATAGCAACTGGAGGCCAAGAAAGAACTACAACATGAGTGAAAATAGCAAGGAACAAGATCTATGCTATAACTACAGAAAGCCATGCCATTTTATCGCAGAATGCATTAAACCTCTACGAGAAGATTTCAAGAAGGATAAAAAGAATTCCTATCCAAAGAAGAACTCCTATCCAAAGAAGGATTTAAAAGGCTACAAAAAGCAACATAGAAAAGATAAAGGTTTTATAGCTGAGGGGTCATGGAGTGACTCAGAAAGTAGCTCCAGTTCAGACTCTAGTGATAATGAAGAACCTTAAGTGGCAAATCTATGTCTAATAACCATAGAAGAATGTCAAAACGGGACTACTGATCGTAGGGCATTTGACATAAATGAGGTATTTGATTTTAACTCTCCTGATATAAATATTAACGATCTTAGAATTGCTTTGCATGATATAACGTCATATTTACATCAATATATGAAAATTTTCAGAGTTTTATGAAATGATCATTCTCTTCTTCAAGAGAAAAAAAGAGAAAGTTCTCGTAGAGTTAAAAACTGCTCTATGAAGTACTGCCTCTTTTGACGATCTTGAGGCTGAAAATGTTAAATTAAAGAAAGTAGCTAAACAAAGTGCACAAAGAGAGTTAACTTTAATATCTAAAATAGCGGATCTAGAGAAAAAAATCTCTGTATGGAATCATTCTTCTGCATCTATAGATTCATTAATTATAAGTGAGGGATCTGTCTCTGATAAGTCAGGGTTATAATTTGAAGATTCCTCTTCATATTTGAGTGTGGAAAAATTAATGGAAATTAGCAACACAAATATTTCTAATTCTAATAGAGACATTGTGTTTGCAAAATCCACAAATATAATTGAATATAATATTCAAAACTATACTATCTCTACAGATAAGATTGTTGTTCCTAAAAATAGATCACATACTGGTCTTAGTTTTATGAAACTGAAAAGTAAGCCAAAGTCTTCAATTGAGCCTTAAAAGATCATAGAATCAAATAAAAAAAACTCTACGAATCAACCAGGCAAAAATCGTAGAACTGGTTTATATTCTACGAACTTTCAATACCATAGAGCAGTATAGGAACAGAGAAAGTACAAGTCTAAAAGAAAAGCTGGAAATAAATATCATCCACAAGCATTTCAAATGAGAAAATCCATATACATACTCTCACACATGCATAATAATAAATGTTGTATATGTTATAATCATGGTCATATGACTGAAATATGTTATAATGATTATTATCCATCACTTAATGAGAAATCCAAAGTCAAGTAGATTTGGGTACCAAAAGGCACTAACAAGGAAGGACCCAAGCTAGTCTGGTTACCAAAGTGAAGAATGTATTATTTTGTAGGTACTTAGCTCTACTTAATCCATTTGGTAGTTTGCAAGTGGATGTTCAAGAAAAATCGTAGAGTGGACATTTGAATGAAAAATCATCGTGGAATGATTCTGAGATCATAAGCAAGATGTAGAACTGAATAGATCGTATAATGATACTTTACACTACGAAAAAGCTGAAGCAAGTATTTTATGGTAAGTAAAGGGCACACTCAAGCAAAGCAAGTAAAAGTCAAAAGTTACTACACATCATTTGTTAATTACAGTTATGAAAGGACGTGTAATCAATCAAATTCTTGCACGTGTTCCTCTAGATAAAAATAAGAGGGAAGTTTCATATATAACATTATAAATTATATGCGTCTTTTATAATTCTAATATGAACATTCAAAACCCTAATTTTTCTCTTAAGCATTCAAACTCTCAGACAAATTCAATTTTTATTACAGAATCAAAATCAACCTTCAAAGATGTCGATCCAAGTTTTATCGGGACATCAACTATGTTTTGAAAGCTTTGCAGATGCAGAAAAGAAGTTCAGAAGAGTATTGTCATTAGTAAAAAAGGTTAGGTTCTATGAAACTCTAAACACCAATACAAGTGTTTACTCTGGTTTAGTGAGAGAGTTCTACCAGAATGGTGAGTATGAGGATGGCATTTTAAACACCAAGGTGAATGAAAAAAATCTTCGTCTATGAGCCAAAGAAGTAAACACTGACCACTCTAAATCTCATCGATGTAGAAGATGGGTTAACTAAAATGAAATATCAGAAGAATCAAACCTCAAAGGGATGAAGAAAAAGGAGTTTCCTCGAAACTATGAATTCTTTGCGAACATATAAAAAAATGTATTTTTTGCAAGGATTCAACCCATGACTCAGTCAGTGATCTACAACTAAGAGTCATGACTGTCATCTAGATGAAGGTAAAAATGAATTTTGGAGTAATATTACTTGCATAGATTGAAAAATAAATAATAGAAGATAAGAAGAAGAAGACAAGAAGGCAAGCCCCCAAAATATTTTATTGGAGGTTCATCAGCATTATTCTCAAGAAGCTACTAAGGGAAGAAGTAAAATATAAAGAAGAAGAAGCTCTAAATGTGAACAAAAAGATAACCCCCAAGTTGTTTGACAATTGGAAGAGATGTCCTGTAGAGATCCATCGATCGAAACAATCTGAAGACAGTGAAGCCACTCAGAGTGAAGTTCAAAATGCTGAAATGAAAAAGAAAGATATTCTGATTGAATGAGATGAATATGAAGAAGAAGCCACTGGGTTTGAGATAAGGAGAAAAATGAAAGAAAAAGCTATTTCATAGGGATCTGTTGCCCCAACAGAACAAGAAACCGAAGTCTCCAAAGCAGATAAACCTTCTCAGAAAAAGTAGAGAGAAGAAGAAAGTACAAAGTCAACAAAAAAGCCTTAGTTCTCCTTAAAGGAAAAGCAAAAGGAATCATAAGCAAGCGCTCAAGGAAATTCATTATATCTCCAATAGTAGAGTATTTTAGTTCTTAGATAGAAGAGACATGTGAAGAAGTAATGGCAGAGACTATTGGTGAGCCTGAGCCAACAACAAAAGGTGAAGATACAATGGTGAGATGGTTGACATGCCAGAATCTCTAGACAAATCTGAAGAATTGACTATGAATGACTCATTTCTTGAGCCAGAAAAAAAATTATTATTCTAGAAGAGAAAAAAGCTGGTTCTGAGAGGGAGTTTTCACCAATGATAACTCCAAGCTCATCTATTGGTTCAGTAGATTAGATAAGGATTATTGAATTTGTTGTTGCTGATATCTTGGTAGAGCAAAGTCTATCTGTTTCGTTGTTGATATCTTGGTAGAGCGAAGTCCATCTATTTTTTAGCACATTAATGCAGAAATTGAGGGGGAGCAACTAGAAGAAATTAATTCAATATCCTCAATGTCTCAAGAAGCAAAAACTCAAGGACAATATATAAAGCTAATAAATTAGACTTATAATGAACAACCTGAAGTGGAAATTCTCAGTGAGACTCATCAGGAGCAAATGGAGAACACTATATACAGTCACACTCTTACTTATATTGAACAAAGTGACCAACTGTATTTCTGTCTTCCAATGATACCCCTGTTTCAAACATTACTTCGTAATGATCTAAGATTCATCTCACAGACATTCAAGAACTATCTAAATGCGAAGCTAATTTCTCAGAACTATCCATCAGTCTTCAGATATGCCAAAAAAATAATTTCATATGACAAGGTCTCATCAGGTTCTTATAATAAAATAATAGGTATTCCTTTATCTATTCTTTTATCTTCTCATTCATTTTTATCTTATAGTAATTGGTTTGTAGCATCCTCTAAGATAGCTGAACAAACATCTACTTCAAGTTCATCGGTTACAGAATCCCAACATTCTTTTGACCATAAAACTTCATCAATTTCTCAATTCGTAGTGTCCCAACACTCTACAGATGCAGTAAATAAGAATAATTTCTCGTTCGAAGAGTCCCAACACTCTACGAAAGACTCTTTAAACAATAACTCTCCAGTCGTAGAATTCTAAAACCCTATGACAGATGCTAAAAATATCGGTTCTTCTATACACATACTTACACAACCACATTCAAACTCCCCTTCATCAGTAAATGTTTCAAATTTTATCTCAATTCCTGTTCATTCTCCACTTAATCCCTTATCTTCTGTAAAATCTCTACATACTACCAAAATATAATCTACTCCATCAGAAATACCATCTCTCACTCAAAGAGATATACCATCTTCATCCAATAATGAGTATTTTGACTTAAGTCTCACCTAGATTATTACTCTTGCTTCTGATACTCCCATTCTAGAACCTCTTCTCAATTAAATCTTAAAATGAGTTTTTGAGATTCCTTTAAAAAGGCAAATGACTGATCTCATGGCTCTTGTGTCTGCGAACATTTCTAAAGATCTTGATAAAAATGCCAAAGAAATAAAGAGAAATCTAGACACGATCACATCTGTTACAGAAAAAGTTCCAGCAGAAATGGGCAAAGAGTTCGCCAAGCATATGAGAAAGATGTTTAAAGACATGGCTGATAGTATTCATGCAAGGGATAAAGTTTTATTGGACTTGATCAATAAACAAAATAGTGTTATCTTGGAATATCAAAAAGCTAGTGACGCTAGCATCAAACTCTTGAATGATAAAATTTTTCAGTTGAGTGCCTCTCATATTGAGCTTAACAAGGAGGTTAGGAAGCAAATTCTATAAACTGACATAGTCCTTGCAACCACAAATAATGTTATGGCCAAGGTACATTAGCAACAAGAAAATGCTGAGAAAAGAATAAAGGAAAAAAAAACTAGAAGTTGAAGCCACTAAACAACAACTGAATGAGCTTATCACTGGTGTTCAACAACTCTCCAAAGACGTCTCCCTATTGACTGATGGCAAAAAGGGGAGAAGAAAGGTAGACAAAAAAGATATTTGACTCAGGGGGAGCAGGAAGGACAGAAAAGTCGAGGTCAGAGTAATAGAAGGGTTTCAAGAAATTCATCTCCTCATACTGCTCAAGCTTTACCATTTGAAGGTCAATCTTCAAAAGGCCAATCATCTTCTTAAAGAGAGTAATGGCAAACAGTTACTAATACTAGTATGAGACCACCAAGTGATGATCTAATGATGGTTAACAAGATGTCTTAAGGTGTTTATATTTAAGGAGAATAACAATTCAACATCCCTGATCTCGGCCCTAGGGATAGGATTGAAGAAATCTCTGAATTGAGAAGAAGAGAAGTAGAACAAAAAGATAACTACAATCATAGGAGAGAAGCTGAAAGAAGAGATGCTCCAATCAGGAAGAGAGGTAGAAGATGAATTAATTGTAAAATACAATCTTACAATTAAAAATTCAATAAATTTATGTTTTTGATCTATCAAATACAGTTTCTCACTGTATTCTAAGTCATGTATAAATTTGCATGGTACTACATGTTTATTTTTATGATATTTGGAACTACTAATTTTATCATCATCAAATAGGGGAAGATTGTTAGGATTTGCATATATATGATTTGATAATACAAAAGTGATTAATGTATATTTATTCAGTAGATTCTGTAAAGTTCTTATCTGAGAAATATTGTATAAGGACTTAGAATAGAGTGATCAAACATGTTAGGTTGATCATTTAAGTTGATGTTATGTATATATTGATAGGATCAGATCTTTCATAAAGTTATTTTACCTTTTTGTAAAGTATCTATTGATCGTAGAGTATCTTGAGCTCATAGGGCAGCAGTCAAAATCGACAAGCAAATGAGTAAGCTATCTGAGCAATCGTAGAACAAGTCATGGCGTTGCCTAAGTAATATTGAAGCATCGTAAATTACCTCTGCCTAAATCATAATATGAAAGTTGTGAGCAGAACATTCTAGAATTTAGTGAAGCAGTAAAGGATTCTGAGTATTAAGGCGGGAAGTCTACTATCGAAAACCTAGAGTTATTTTTTGAATTTTCAAGCTAATGTCAGAGTCGTCACCAAAGCTGAGAAAGCTGTTGAAATAAGAAGTTCGCAAAGTCTGCTCTAGCATCGTAAAACATCTTACTGACTCGAATAAAGGCATTCATAGAGTTGAGAACGTTGAGTATCATATATCGAACTCTACGTTCTTCATCAAACTCAACAATCAAGCCAAGCTTGAAGATAGTGTCAGAATGGTTATAAGTCTGACAAGTACATAGTATTATAGAGTATCAGAGTAAATATTTTAAGAATGTTTTTTACCATCTTCAAATTCAGAAATGAAGATTAGAAAGACTGCTTTATAGGAGTTCTATCACCTCACTTTAGAGGTAGGTGAGAACTACTGACTAATGGGATATAATAGGACCAAAAGCAAGACTACTATCTACCCCAAAGTCAGAAGAACATTAACTGCACTATCAGAACATTAAATGTTCTAACGAAACTCCTCAACGAAATAATTTTTGAAGAGTTATAAGAACGTATAAGGATTCAAATTCGAGTATGAATCACGCAAGTACGAAACCAAATCTTTGAAAAAATAAAACAAAGAAATTTACTTAACGAAACAAAAGTACTTGTTCGAAGCTGCTAAGTACCAGAAGAAGTAAAGCATCATTGCAAAGCTTAGTAACACTTTAAACTCAATCAACAATTAGTTGTGATTCACTTGATCTGTGTGATCATTATACCAAGTCAGAGTGACTTGAAAAGGTCTAAGTGTCCAGAACAAACTGTTCGAATATTCCGAGACTAAGTGACTCGAAGGAATCTAAGTGATTCAACTGTAAGAGATCTTTATGATCTGGTCAGTGTGATCTATCTTTAGTGGATATCCTACTTGTTGAAGTAAAAGAGTGGACTAAGAGTGTTGATACTCTGAACTACTTAAAACATCTTGTGTAATTTACTTTAAGCGTTTACATTATTCATAAACTGTTATAAACTACTATATCTGTCAGTGACTTGTGTTCACATACACCAAAGTTAGAATCAAGATTTTATTAAAATTTTAAGGGGAATTTTATACTAATATTCCGTTGTGCTAAATTAATTGAACAAATTAATTATCTAGTATTTGATCATTTAAAATAAGCAAATTAAAGTTTTCAAACCCCCTTCTAGATCTCTGATGTGCCTTTGGAAAACAATGCATTTGCCTTTCCTTTTCCTTTGTCTTTATTAGAGCAATTGGCCTTAGCTAAAAAATATTCACGACATAGCAAGGGTGAACAACTACTTTGCTCATCAAGTTTAAACAAGCAATAATCAATATAAGAATTTGTAGAATATTATCTTTTGGAACTTCATCAATATATAATAATTGCGAAGGCATGCAACATACGTACTATATTCAATATAAGAATTTGTAGAATATTTACTTTTGAGTTGGTCAAGGAGAACTAAGAACATACGGGAGGACTTTCCAGGTCATAAACTGAATACCTCGAGAATAAGGAGGACTTGCCATGACTTATCTGACTACCTCAGAGTATTTAACAATTATAAAAGTGCAAACACTCAAGCAGGACACTTAAGGGGATTAGCCTTTTGTATTATATGTATATGCATAACATTCAGTCATAGTGTGCTCAAAGATTAGTTTTCCAATAAAGAATATCCCAGTATAAGGATTGTTCTACTCAGTCTTATCATAAAATTCTGCACCAACTACTGGTTTTGATAGCTTTTCAAAAATATTCAAGTTGATGAATTGGTACATGCAAATGTCTATCCAAAATAATTGGCATAGGCCTTCTCTTTAAACAGTTCATATTTTAGAACAAGTCATACGAATGCACATATGTGCGATTAACAGTAACAAGATAGATATGGAATAATTTTCAGTAATTATTCCATCTGTACAATGAAACAAGTCTAGGTTTATGAAACTTGCATAATGAAACGGGTTTAAGTTTCAGAAGAACTTGTCGTATCGTTGATTACTGCTAATCACTTAAGTTAACTTCATTTGAAATGACCTAACATTAATAATGTTGATCTACCAATTAGTATATCACATATTGGTTTATTTTACATTAATAACCTTTTTATACATCACTTATATCATTTAACACTTAATCACAATATTTAATCACCTGATAATATTATCAACATTTGATAATATTTTGATCTCATAATTAACATTTAATAACATATCAATCACTTCATAATATTATCAACCTTTGATAATATCTTAGCCGCATACAAATATTATTAATCATTTAATAATATTTTAATCATTTACGAGTATTATTAATCATTTAATGACATTTTAATCACTTAATAATATTATTAATCATTTAATAATATTTCAATCATTTAATAATATTTTAATCCCTTAATAATATTATTAATCATTTAATAATATTTTAATCACTTAATAATATTATTTACTCACTTAATAATATTATTCATCATTTAATAATATTTTAATTATTTACTAATATTGTTAATTATTTAATAATATTTTAATCACTTACTAATATTATTAATCATTTAACAATATCTTACTCGCTTAATAATATTATTCATCATTTAATAATATTTTAAACATTTATTAATCATTTAATAATATCTTACTCACTTAATAATATTATTCATAATTTAATAATATTTTAATTATTTACTAATATTATTAATAAATTAATAGTATCTTACTCAGTTAATAATATTATTCATTATTTAATAATATTTTAATCATTTACTAATATTATTAATTATTTAATAATATTATTAATTATTTAATAAAAAATCAACATTTAATAATATTTTAATTACTGAAATTGGATCCCATAATAATATTATTTAATTTTAAAATATTTTAGCCCATTTTGACTTAAACAGAACCAACCCGACCCATATAATATGACTCGACCCGGTTTAATAAAATCATTTCTCAAAAATTTTGGCCCGTTTTGAACTGAGAACCGGCACTGCCTAGCGGAATCAATTTTCAAATTTTTCTTAAAAATTTCAACTTTGATTCTTTTGATTCAATATTTCATAAAACTCTTAAAACACATCCAATTGAGTTCAAATTTGATTTGTTGACTTACTAACTTATTGTTCTTCAAGATTTCATGAATGGATCAACTTTTTATAAATATTTTGGACATCAAAATCATGATCAAACACATTAAATCAATTAGGATTTAAAAAAAAATGACATCTTTTGGTAGAAAAATCGTCACGCATTTGTTTTAACATCTTTTTCAATCGTTCAAGTTAGGTTTCCTTTGTAATATATAGATCTACCAAATAAAACACATAGATCATAAAAATAACTTATACAAGTCAAATCACATGTCATCAACTTAAACATTAAACTAGGGTTTTCACTTGAAACATGTTCATATGCAACTTTTTTCTATCTTTTCACATACTAACCATGTTAATAATCATATCATACATGTTTGACCATAAATCTTCATATATAGAGTAGATCTACCATTATAGAGTTCAAAATATAGGTTCTAAAAATATATAATACATTTTATACATCAAAATAACTTTTTGACCATAAAACTCATATACATATACATATATCACATATATCACATGATCTCCATCATAACTCCACCCTTATAGCTTCAGAACTCACCTTATTTGCTCTTCAAATAATTTCTCCCACAACAAACATGCTTGACACATACAACTTGAATAATTTTGGCCTGTTTTGAACTGAGAACCGACACTGCCTAGCAGAATCAATTTTCAATTTTTTCTTAAAATTTTCAACTTTGATTCTTTTGATTCAATATTTCATAAAACTCTTAAAACACATCCAATTGAGTTCAAATTTGATTTGTTGACTTACTAACTTATTGTTCTTCAAGATTTCATGAATGGATCAACTTTTTATAAATATTTTGGACACCAAAATCATGATCAAACTCATTAAATCAATTAGGATTTTTAAAAAAATGACATCTTTTGGTAGAAAAATCGTCACGCATTTGTTTTAACATCTTTTTCAATCGTTCAAGTTAGGTTTCCTTTGTAATATATAGATCTACCAAACAAAACACATAGATCATAAAAATAACTTATACAAGTCAAATCACATGTCATCAACTTAAACATTAAACTAGGGTTTTCACTTGAAACATGTTCATATGCAACTTTTTTCTATCTTTTCACATACTAACCATGTTAATAATCATATCATACATGTTTGACCATAAATCTTCATATATAGAGTAGATCTACCATTATAGAGTTCAAAATATAGGTTCTAAAAATATATAATACATTTTATACATCAAAATAACTTTTTGACCATAAAACTCATATACATATACATATATCACATAGATCACATGATCTCCATCATAACTCCACCCTTATAGCTTCAGAACTCACCATATTTTCTCTTTAAATAATTTCTCCCACAACAAACATGCTTGACACATACAACTTGAATATGGTTAAGCTTCCTCCTTGTTCTTCTCCTCTATCCTAAAATGACTAACACTCAAAGTGTATCACACAAACTCTCATACAAAAGCTCCTCATTCCCTCTAAAACTCTCTCACTTTCTAACTTCTTTAAGAACTCTATCAAGTTTCTTTTCTTGGTGAATGCTTACAAATGACCTGTAATGATCCGAAATTTTTTGTAACACTGTTTATGCACTGTGTAGAGTTATAAAAAGTATTTATGCATAGTATCTGACATGCTGTACTATAATTATGAGGTGTTAGTAAAAGAATAAAAATTTTCGGGAAAATTTTCTCGAAAAATAATATTCACGCGAAAACGCATATTTCGTTTTTTCGAAATTTCACATTCGCGATTACCATTTATTTGCCAATTAGTAATATCATTACTAGTTTTAAATCCGAAAATCGAAGAATGGATTTATTCCTAATGAGAAAAAAATTAGGAAACGATTAACGATGGAAACCCTAATCGAGTCGATTAGGTTAATTATTAAAATTAGGGTTAACCTAATTGAATTGTAAACCCTAATTGAAATTCAAACCCTAATTTTGGGATGATATGGATTGTAGGGTGTATTCAAAGTCTAATATGTGACGACCCCAAATCCAGGTTCTTTAACCTCGGGTTTGGTTCTCACTGTACAATACTTAACAACAATGAAATACATAAATTGTACTCAAACTACGCGGAATAATGCAAAAGGTTCCTTATCAAAAGGCTACACTTCCCAAGGTTTATTAACCTTAATCGTAACATTATATATCTTAAGGAAAATACAAAAGATTTACAAAGTAATTACATAACAGTAATTTAAACTAGCATGTATCTACTAAAACTACGCATTCGCTTTCCCCTTGCCTTTGTCTGATTTAGAGCATTTGAGCTTAGCTGAAATATAGTCATGATATAGCAAGAATGAGCAACTAAATGACTCAACAAGTTTATAAACAACAACATAAGATATATCATGATGAAGGGAAATAACTTCAAGGTTTTCAACAATAACAATTGCGAAAGAATCAAGAATCAATGTTCAATAAGAGAATGGATTGACTCTTTACTGCTGAGTGGTCTTTAATGACCGTGAACTTCTACTAAGGTAGAACAGACATACAATGGCCGACACCTTGTTAAAAATAACGTGACACTTGAGGGGATTAGTCCTCTCATGTCCTATGTATATGCATAATATTTAGAGTTCTTGCGCGCATTCGGTTTCCCGACAAATAAAAATCCCCTTTAAATAGAGTTGTTCTTTCTCAGTCTTACTGTAAGAATCCGCACCAGCCAATGGTTTGGATAAGCTTTTATAATATTCAATTAAATGAATTTAAACATGCATTTGTCTAGCCAAAACAATTAGCTTAGACATTCTTAAACAGTTCGTGAATTTATGAACTATAACAGTTGTAAAAGCACTATGTGCGAATACAATAACCAATAATGATGTGAAGTAATTTTTGATAATTAATTCACTCAAAGGTCTGTCAAATAACTACGAGTGTAGATACTTGATCAACAATAATTGAATTGCTCAATGTAATTAAGGTTGAAGAATAATTGCAACAATAAGTACAAGTTAAGGTGTAGAAAACTTGCCTCGTGAGTCGTCTATGGCTAACCAACTTAATTTAACAATCCTTGAACGGACCTAACAATTAAATCAGTTTGATCTTAAATTAGTATCATATACTTGTAAGTATAATGACCTTTATAAACCTTACGAACCACATAATTTATTAATTATGGGTAATTAAACACTTAGGAAATATTATCACTACTTGATAATATTTCAAATACAAAGAACCTATATTAACAATTTTATACAGTTCATGCAATTATCTAATATTATTAACAATTTAATAATATTTTATTAGCATTGAAGTATTATTCATCATATAATAATACCTTATAAATCTTTTAAGATTAACTAATATTATTAATTATTTAATAATATTTTATTAAGATTCTAATATTATTAATTATTTAATAATATTTTATTAAGTATATAATATTATTAATCATTTAATAATATTTTATTAAATATATAATATTATTAATCATTTAATAATATTTTATTCATTTTCTAATATTATTAATCATTTAATAATATTTTATTAAGATTCTAATATTATTTATCATTTAATAATATTTTATTAAGTATATAATATTATTAATCATTTAATAATATTTTATTAAGTATCTAATATTATTAATCATTTAATGATATTTTATTAAGTATCTAATATTATTAATCATTTAATAATATTTTATTAAGTATCTAATATTAGTATCTAATATTATTAATCATTTAATAATATTTTATTAAGTATCTAATATTATTAATCATTTAATAATATTTTATTGACTTTATAATATTATTATACACTTAATAATATTTGAATAATTTTCTAATATTATTATTTATTTAATAATATTTTATTACCTTTATTATAGTATTATTTCAATAATAATATTTATACACCTTTAAATCATTAAATCAATTATACATATATTTAAAAATATAATTATTAAGTCTAAAAATACTAAAATAATTTTTGGAACATTTTTTATTTTTTGACCCGAACCAGACCCGACCCGACCCGGTTCGGATTTTATTATTTTTTAGGGAACAGTGCACTGCGCTGCGGCGCAGTGATTAACACTGCAACACGGCGCCCCGACGCTGTACTGCAGAATGTTGTCCAAATTTTTGATTTCTTGACAGTTTTGATACTCTTTGTTCAAACCTTGATTAAATAAAATCTACACATCCAAATAACACCAAATCAGTGTTGATGTGTTCCTAACTTCTTGTTTTACAATATTCCATGGTTCGATCGTCTTTTTGAAAACGTTTTACATGAAATTTACGGATCGAACCACTTAGGGTTTAAAAACGACATCATTTGCGGTAAAAGCTATAACTTCTTTGTTATTCAATATTTTTGAAAGGTTCAAAAAGGATTTTTCTTTAAAACTCATAGATCTAGCTTTCTAACCATAAAAATCCAATTTCTGATTTGTACATTTCAAAATACAACATTAAACATAACATGTATCGTTAGGGTTTTACCGGTAAAACGTGTTATGAATATTTCTACAATTTTATGCATTTCTCACATACCAAATCATGTTATAAACACATAGAGCTATGAATATACATATATTACATAGTTAAATACATCTAGACCATCAAAACGAGTTTTGATCGGTTAAAAATAGATTTTAACCGTTTAAAATTATTTTAGACTACAAAAATGAATTTTAAGAAGAGATATAGCACTTTTAAACCTTTGGGTTTTGTTTGCTCTTCTTCTCCTTCTACCGAAGTATGTAGTGAAGCTTGAGGACATTCACTAGGACCTTCTCTAGCTCTTTCTCACAACTCACAAGTGTATTCTCTCTTTAGCTAACAAATGCTCTCTCTCTTCTCTTTGAAAATGTCTAACAAATGAACCAACAAACTTGAACCAAGTGTGGAGCATCTTATTTATAGCCAACAACTAACCCTTCATTAACTTGCTAATTCACCCATGTTGGTGAAATTAAGGCCTAATCAAGCTTACTATTTGATGGATGGACATGATGATTGACTAGTTGATTGACTAGGGTTGTTCAACCACCACATCTTGGAGTCTAGTTTAAGCAACAAGAACAACACAAGTCACCCCATGTGGGGCCCTTAATGGCTGGCCAACTCTCTCATTTTTGCCCCATTTTTGATTTAATTTTAATGCTAAATTATATATACATATATATATATATATATATATATATATATATATATATATATATATACATATATATATATATATATATATATTGACCAAAGTTTTGACCTCAATTGGACTTCACATTGGGCTTGGGAATAAATTCTATTGGGCTCATTCAATTAGATTGTTTGGGCTCAATTTAAATAACACATTGGGCTTACATTAAATATTCTAGATTACATTTAATTAAATCAAGCATTGGGCTTGTATAATTAATTACATAGATTAGTAATTAAATTAATTACATGGGCTACTAGGTTAATATCTTTGACCTAGTTTATCAACTCATTTGGATTTAAAATATAATCCAATTAGATTTGCTTTAATTAATTATACACCTTGCTTTAATTCTTTAAATAAATATACGCATACACAAGTACATTTATTTAATTATCTAAAGTACAATTAATTAGTACAAAAAGTTTAAATTCATTGCTAAATATTTATTAAGTATATTTACAATGACTAATGAAATTCGTGGTCATTACATTCTCCCCCCTTATAAGAATTCCGTCCCCAGAATTACAAATTTAAACTACTCAAAAAGATTCGGATAGTTAGCCCTCATTTTTTCTTCAAGTTCCCACGTAGCTTCCTCAGCGTTGTGGTTCTTCCAAAGGATTTTGACAGAATATATAACCTTATTCCGTAATTTTTGCTCTTTCCTATCTAGTATCTGGACAGGAATTTCCTCGTACGATAAGTCTTTCTCGACTTGTATTGGCTTATAGGATATGATATGTTTGTAGTCTGGCTTGTATGGTCGCAACACTGATACGTGAAACACATTGTGAATATGCTCCAGTTCAGGAGGTAAAGCTACATCGTACGCCACTTCACCCACTCTCTTTAATATCTCGAACGGTCCTATGAACCTCGGACTCAGCTTCCCCTTCATTTCAAATCGGATCTTCCCTTTCCAGGGAGATACCTTCATGAACACAAAACTCCCAACTTCGAAGTCTCGCTTCTGTCGATGTAAATCGGCGTACTTCTTATGATGGTCTTGAGTTGCTACTAGCCGATCTCTTATTACCTTGATAATTTCTACAGTCTGTTAAACCAATTATGGTCCCAACAGTCGTCGTTCTCCTACCTCATCCCAACATAGAGGTGTTCTGCACTTCCTTCAGTACAATGCTTCGTAAGGCGGCATGCCTATGCTTACATGATAACTGTTGTTGTATGCAAACTCAACTAGTGGTAGATGGTTTTCCCAACTGCCCTTGAAATCCATCACGCAGGCCCTGAGCATATCTTCCAATGTCTGAATTGTTCTCTCACTCTGCCCATCGGTCTGTGGATGATACGCTGTACTCATTCTTAACTGTGTCCCCAATCTCTCCTGAAGACTTCTCCAAAATTTTGACGTGAAGCGCGGATCTCTGTCTGACACAATCGATACCGGCACCCCATGTCTCGAAACTATCTCCTTGATGTACAGTTTAGCCAATTGATCCAAACTGAACTTAATCTTGATCGACAAAAAATTCGCTGACTTTGTTAGTCGATCCACAATCACCCATATTGCGTCATATCCCTTATGTGTTGCTGGAAGTCCTACCACAAAATCCATTGTAATATGCTCCCATTTCCACTCAGGAATTTCTAACGGCTGTAATAATTCACTTGGTCTCTGATGTTCGGCCTTTAACCTTTGACAAGTTAGGCATCGGCTGACACATTCTGCAACCTCCCTTTTTAAATTCGGTCACCAAAAATGCTGACGCAGATCTTGATACATCTTCGTACTCCCCGGATGTATCGAGTATCTCGTACTGTGGGCCTCTTGCAACATCTTCTCTCGTAATTCAAGAACTAGCGGTACCCAAACCCGATTTTTAAACCTTTGCAATCCCATGCTATCCTCTTTGAATTTGACCTCTTCCCCTTCGGTCATTCTCATCCTTATTCTGACACACTTTTCATCTTTGTCTTGAGCCTCTTTCACCCTATCTAGTAAGGTTGGGCTCGCTTCCACTTCCATTGACTCATTTGGATTTCTCACCTCCAACTCCATTCGAGCCATCTCTTGAACCAATTGTTCCTGATCTGTCACTATGAATAATTTCTCCCTGCTCTTTCTACTTAGAGCATCTGCTACTACGTTGGCCTTGCCGGGATGGTATAGAATTTCACAATCATAGTCTTTGATCAACTCTAACCATCTCTATTGCCTCATGTTTAACTCCTTCTGTGTGAAGATATACTTCAGACTCTTATAGTCTGTGAATATCTCACATTTCTCTCCATACAAATAATGTCTCCAAATTTTAAGGGCAAACACTACCGCTACCAATTCCAAGTCGTGGGTAGGGTATCCTTTCTCGTAATCCTTCAACTGTCTGGACGCATACGCAACGACCTTGCCGTTTTGCATAAGCACACAGCCAATTCCCTTGTGCGATGTATCGCTGTAGACCGTAAAACATCTCGTATCATCCGATAAAGTCAATACAAGTGCTTCACTAAGTCTTTTCTTTAGCTCCTGAAAACTCTCCTCACACTTCTCCGTCCATACATATTTCACCGTCTTCCTCGTTAAATTTGTCAACGGTGTTGCTATCTTTAAAAAATCTTGAATGAATCTCCGATAGTAACCCGCTAACCCCAAGAAGCTTCTTACCTCCGTCGGCGTCCTTGGTTGTTCCTAATTCATCACCGCTTCGACCTTCGCTGGATCAACTGAAACTCCCTCCTTGTCAATAACATGACCTAAAAATTGAACTCTCTCCAACCAAAATTCACATTTCGAAAACTTAGCGTACAACTGCTCATTCCGTAAAATCTCCAGCACCACTCTTAGGTGTTCAGCATGCTCCTCCTCCATTTTAGAATATACCAAAATATCGTCAATGAACATAACAACAAATTTATCCAAGTACTACTTGAATATTCTGTTCATCATGTCCATAAATGCGGCTGGCGCATTCGTTAGTCCAAACGACATTACCAGAAACTCATAATGCCCATATCGAGTTCTAAATGCCGTCTTGGGTACATCCTCCTTCTTGAATTTCAACTGATGATAACCAGTCCTCAAGTCAATCTTTGAAAAGTACTTCGCCCCTTTTAATTGATCAAAAAGATCGTCAATTCGTGGCAACGGGTACTTGTTATTAATTTTTACTTTATTCAGCTCTCTATAATCCATACACAGTCTCATCGATCCATCATTCTTCTTTACAAACAACACCGGTGCTCCCCATGGAGAGACACTTGGCTGAATATACTTATTATTCAACAACTCCTGCAGTTGAATCATTAACTCCTTCATTTCTACCAGAGCCATCCTATATGGTGCCTTCGATATTGGTGCTGTCCCCGGTACCAAATCGATTACAAATTCTAACTCCCTATCTGGCGGTAAACCTGGCAGTTCATCTGGAAATACGTCCATGAACTCCCTAACTACTGGTATTTGCTCCATCTCGGGATTTACCATTTGTGTATCCACTACGTGAGCCAAATACCCTACACAACCTTTCTTCAATAGTTTCTTGGCCTGCATCATCGTCAGACATGGAGATTGTCTAGACGACTTGCTGCCATAAAATATGACCTTAGACTTGTTTGGTGTCTTAAGGTGTATACACTTCTTTTGACAATCAATTACAGCTCCGTGGTTAAACAATCAATCCATTCCAAGTATAACGTCAAACTCCCCCAAACGTATCGGAATTAAATTCACATTCAGTTTCTGACCCCTGATTTCAGCATAATAATTTCTATGTATATACTCTACAGGAATCACTTCTTTATTTGCAACTTCTATGTTCATTGGGTTCTCTAGTTTTTCTCTAGGCAATTCTAATCGTCTAGCGAATTCATCAGACACAAATGAACAGGTAGCACCCGAATCAAATAATACATATGCATTTATATCATTGATCGAAATAATACCTGACACCACGTCTTTTGATTCAACGGCGTCCTGCACTGTCATGTTGAAAGTCCGTGCCGTTGGTTTGTTCTGTGGTACCGGGCCTCTAATGGTAAGCTTGTTGTTGTTGTTTCCCTTATAGCCCGAACTCCCTTCGGTATTCTTTCTCTTTGGACAATCCTTCAACTGCTGATCCATTGCTCCACATGAGAAACAACCTTTTCTCTTTGGTGTGGGATAATTAGGAGCAATGTGCCCCTCTTGCCCACAGTTGTAGTAGATGTTCTTCCCCCTCATACATTCCCCCGCGTGATTCTTTTCGCAGTTACTACACTTGTTGCCTTTCTTCTGTTCACTTCCTTGGGGTGTCCCTGAACTGTTGTTGTTGTTGTTCCACTCGCGCTTGTTAGAGTTGCTGCCCCCACTGCTACCCTCTCAATTTTCTCCTTCACCTTTCTTCTTGTTTCGTTCCAGGTTATGTTTGTTGAGGGCCTCATTTCCTCCTTCAGCTATTATTGATTTCTCCAGCAACGTTGCGAAGTTGGTAATCTGTAGTACGGCTACCCGACCATAAACCCACGGTTTCAACCCCTGCTCAAACCTCCGTGATCTCCTTGCTTCAGTGTCCACCTGGTGTGGAGCAAATCCTGCCAATTCATTGAACTTGGTGGCATAGTCGGATACGATCACACTAACTTGCTTAAGTTCCAGGAATTTGACCTCCATCCTGGCCTGTGTACTTTCTGGGAAGTAGTTCTCCAAGAACACTTCTTTGATGCAATCGTTCCCTCCCCTGCTCTACTCTTATTGGCCTTCCACCAGTGGTTGGCCTCCCCTTTCATCATAAAGGTAGCAAATGAGGTCATTTTCTCCTCCGCGACTCTTGCAACCTCGAAGACTTTTTTCATCTCCTCTAACCAGGTCTGCGCTTCTATAGGATCTGTGGTCCCTCGGAATTCGGGTGGTCCTATCTGTTTGAAATCCTTAAAGCTTGCTAGTGGAGCTGCAGGGTTTGGTACTCCAGTAGCTTCTGCGTTGCGTTCGCGGAATGCTCCCATTAGCATTTCCACGAACTCTTGGACAGGGTTTGGTGGTACCCCTCCAGCATTTACAGACTCTTCGGGTGGTGGTGGGGGTAGTCGTTGATTTTTTCTCTGTGGCGGTATTTTCTGTATAAAGAAAATTTAATTTATTAAAGTTGTTTCAATCTTTTTATTCTCGTTTTGTAGCTTAAGTAACTTAAACTAAAGCACAAATAATCATCTCGACACATATAAACATAAACGGAAATGCATTTATATTCATATGCTAAAACACAGTGCATAACACTTTTACATCATAAGCATACTGCTATAAACGCTACTAACCCCGACAGTTAAAACAAAAGACGGGATCTAACATAAACATATTCCACAACTTCATAGAGTTGGGATATACAACATACTAACCCTCTATCAACCAAAATTTGGGTTTCTACTGCATCTATGTACATACAACATAAATAAAGAAAATAATACAACTAACGGCGCATTCCTCGACGAACCGCATCGTCGTACTCCTCACCTCCGATAGCCCTGACCACGCCCCTACTAATGATGTGCAAGGTCTGGCCCTCCCCAGCAGGGTAATAGTGCACCCTACTCTGGAATCTACCAAAGGATGAGCGATAACATAACTGAGCCTATCTATCCTCACCCTCTTCTCCCTGACCTCGTCCTCCAGCTCTACCATCTACCCGTGAGCTGCATCACGCTGAATCTCCATATCCAATCTCGCCTTAACTGTCTGCTGCAACTGGCCTCTCATGGCCTCCCTCTCTGCGTGTGTCTGCTGAATCTTCAGCTCAGCTGCTACTAACTTGGCCTCCATCTCGGTCATCCTTGCCTTCAGCTCTTTGTTCTCGCCAGAGAATATGTAAGTTGTGTCTCTATACTGCTCCTCAGTCTGCTGGTGAATCTGGTTCTGCTCCTCTAGGTGCTGAACCCTCTCCTCTAGCTCATCATTAGCCGTAGTCAGCGTATCGATGATGTCACTGGCGATAGTGCCCATGCCATCAGCATACTCAGCTGGCTCCTCATCCTCAGTATCGGCCTCATCCTCGCTGTACGGCCGCATCACTCTGCCCCAGACGGCCTCCTCTCGATCTCCCTCCTCGAGATCTGACTCTGGCTCCTCAACCGGTGCAGCCAACCGTGGTTGTGCGGTATCCATATGGATATCCGTATAAATCACCTCATTCACAGCAGTACTCGACTATCCTATCTCCGTCATCCTACAATCACACAAATAACACATGCTAGTACAACAATAAAATATATTCATTGATGAAATGAAATGATATTTTATCATGTACATCTTGACTCGATGGATTTTCTCAATCCATCTCCAAAAATACACAACATGATGAATCTCCCCGATTCATCTCCTAACGCACTCGATAAGAGTTTAGTACTAAGGTTATAACCTAGGTTTCGCAATCCTAGCGTTTTTAACCTATAGCTCTGATACCAACCTGTGACGACCCCAAATCCAGGTTCTTTAACCTCGGGTTTGGTTCTCACTGTACAATATTCAACAACAATGAAATACATAAATTGTATTCAAACTACGCGGAATAATACAAAAAGGTTTCTTATCAAAAGGCTACACTTCCCAAGGTCTATTAACCTTAATCGTAACATTATATATCTTAAGGTAAATACAAAAGATTTACAAAGTAATTACATAATAGTAATTTAAACTAGCATGTATCTACTAAAACTATGCATTCGCTTTCCCCTTGCCTTTGTTTGATTTAGAGCATTCGGGCTTAGCTGAAATATAGTCATAATATAGCAAGAATAAACAACTAAATGGCTCAGCAAGTTTATAAACAACAACATAAGATATATCATGATGAAGGGAAATAACTTCAAGGTTTTCAACAATAAAAATTGTGAAATAATCAAGAATCAATGTTCAATAAGAGAATGGATTGACTCTTTACTGCTGAGTGGTCTTTAATGACCGTGAACTGCTACTAAAGTAGAACAGACATACAATGTCCGACACCTTGTTAAAAATAACGGGACACCTGAGGGGATCAGTCCTCTCATGTCCTATGTATAAGCATAACATTTAGATTTCTTGCGCGCATTCGGTTTCTCGACAAATAAAAATCCCTTTTAACTAGGGTTGTTCTTTCTCAGTCTTACCGTAAGAATCCGCACCAACCAATGATTTGGATAAGCTTTTATAATATTCAATTAAATGAATTTAAACATGCATTTGTCTAGCCGAAACAATTAGCTTAGATATTCTTAAACAGTTCGTGAATTTATGAACTATAACAGTTGTAAAAGAACTATGTGTGAATACAATAACCAATAATGATGTGAAGTAATTTTTGATAATTAATTCACTCAAAGGTCTGTCAAATAACTACGAGTGTAGATACTTGCTCAACAATAATTGAATTGCTCAATGTAATTAAGGTTGAAGAATAATTGCAACAATAAGTACAAGTTAAGGTGTAGAAAACTTGCCTCGTGCGTCGTATACGGCTAACCAACTTAATTTAACAATCCTTGAATGGACCTAACAATTAAAGCAGTTTGATCTTAAATTAGTATCATATACTTGTAAGTATAATGACCTTTATAAACCTTACGAACCACATAATTTATTAATTATGGGTAATTAAACACTTAGGAAATATTATCACTACTTGATAATATTTCAAACACAAAGAACCTATATTAACTATTTAATATAGTTCATGCAATTATCTAATATTATTAACAATTTAATAATATTTTATTAGCATTGAAGTATTATTCATCATATAATAATACCTTATAAATCTTTTAAGATTAACTAATATTATTAATTATTTAATAATATTTTATTAAGATTCTAATATTATTAATCATTGAATAATATTTTATTAAGTATATAATATTATTAATCATTTAATAATATTTTATTAAGTATCTAATATTATTAATCATTTAATAATATTTTATCCATTTTCTAATATTATTAATCATTTAATAATATTTTATTAAGTATCTAATATTATTAATTATTTAATAATATTTTATTAAGTATCTAATATTATTAATCATTTAATAATATTTTATTAAATATCTAATATTATTAATCATTTAATAATATTTTATTGACTTTATAATATTATTATATGCTTAATAATATTTTAATAATTATCTAATATTATTATTTATTTAATAATATTTTATTACTTTTATTATATTATTATTTCAATAATAATATTTGTACACCTTTAAATCATTAAATTAATTATATATATATTTAAAAATATATTTATTAAATCTAAAAATACTAAAATGATTTTTGAAATATTTTTCATTTTCTGACCCGAACCAGACCCGATCCGACCCGGCTCGACCCGGTTTGGATTTTATTATTTTTTCGAGAACAGTGCACTGCGCCGCGGCGCAGTGATTAACACTGCAACACGGCTCCCCGGCGCTGTACTGCAAAATGTTGTCCAAATTTTTGATTTCTTGACAGTTTTGATACTCTTTGTTCAAACATTGATTAAATGAAATCTATATATCCAAATAACACCAAATCAGTGTTGAATTATACATATATACATCTATATACATCCAATTTTTGATTTAATTTTAATGCTAAATTATACATATATACATCTATATATATTTATACACACACACACACACACACACACACACACACACACACACATATATATATATATATATATATATATATATATATATATATATATATATTGACCAAAGTTTTGACCTCAATTGGACTTCACATTGGGCTTGAGAATAAATTCTATTGGACTCATTCAATTAGATTGTTTGGGTTCGATTTAAATAACGCATTGGGCTTACATTAAATATTCTAGGCTACATTTAATTAAATCAAGCATTGAGCTTGTTTAATTAATTATATGGACTAGTAATTAAATTATTTATATGGGCTACTAGGTTAATATGTTTAACCTAGTTTATCAACTCATTTGGATTTAAAATATAATCCAATTAGATTTGTTTTAATTAATTATACACCTTGCTTTAATTCTTTAAATAAATATACGCATACACAAGTACATTTATTTAATTATCTAAAGTACAATTAATTAGTACAAAAAGTTTAAATTCATTGCTAAATATTTATTAAGTATATTTACAATAACTAATGAAATTCGTGGTCATTACATAATATGTGACATAATTAATATTAGGGCTAATATTGGTGTTAATTTAAATAGAAGCCTAATATAAATTAATGTGCGAATTAAATTAAAATCCTAATCAATAATCCAATTAAAGTAATTGCTTAGAAAGTCTAATTGGATTATGTGTTTATTAATGATGTATCTAATTAAGCATCATGTGATTTAATTAGTAATTCAACCAAGCTAATTACCTAGCCATTTGATTAATTAATGCAAGGTCCAAACATTTAATTAAAATTGAGCCCAAATGAAATGTGACATAGGCCCAATGAAACTATTTAAGTTGAGGTCCAAACATAGCCATTTAAATGTATGTTGGTGATTATATATATATATATATATATATATATATATATATATATATATATATATATATATATATATATGTGTGTGTGTGTGTGTGTGTGTGTGTGTGTATATATATATGTATATAATTTACTAACACATTTGGGAATTAAAAGAAAAGGAAAATTGAGCCAAAATTGGAGCATTGTGGGGCCATTTTTTCGGCAGCAATGAAGGACTTTGGGGGGCTGATTTCTTACTTCTTTTAGAGGCTTAAGGTGTGGGTAGAAGTAAGGAAAAAGATGAAACAAGCTAGTAAGCCTATGAGCCTTGATTTGTGTAGTTGACGTGTATACTTACAAGAGTTGTAAGTAGACATATCAACTAACACATTAAACACTCTATCTCTATCATTCTATCATCCATTTTAATTGTTCTAAGCCTTGGAGAGAAAATAGAGAAAGGTAGAAAGAGAATGAGGAAAGCTTGAGAAAGAAAGAGGGAAAACCCTAACAAACAAGAAGGAAGTGTTAGAGTTCATGCCCTAGAGGCCAATTATTTGAGCAATAAATAAATTACATCATTGTCACTATGAGAATTTATTTACTGAGTTTACTGAGTTCATGCCCTAGATTGAATAAATGAATTATTTTATTATGATTTTATTTACTGAGTTATATATAAATATTAGCATAATAAAAGTCCTTAGAATAGTGATACAAATTATATAGCTTCAAGTATGTGACTTGAACATGAGATCATATAATTATAATTAGTATCATTGCTCTTAAATGTCCCTAGTTGAGTATCATTGTTAATGGGACAACAATGATGCATTGAGACTAATATGTGGATTAACTGATGACCAAACCTCATTGGTTATAAATATATGAGATATTGAGTCAATGCATAGGTACATGTTAAAGAACAATGTACTGGACAGACCACCATGAGAATTCTACGTGGAGCATTACGCAAAGTGTCATAAGAAATTCTCATAGTGACAATGATGTAATGATCCTCCGACCTGAAATCACTATATTATTCCACGAGAATTTATGTACTTTGATATCATCAAAGGTCACCTTTAATAGGGTGAACAATAAAGGTGATTATTGGGTACATCATGAATCGTGTGAGGAATATGAGTGATCTAGATGTAATTTAACCCTCCTCTCGTTTAGAATAATAACAATTGTAAAGATCGATATTTCCCTACACTGTCATAAGACTACATTTTCTTTCAGATTTGTACTCTAGGGGATTAGCCTATTATACCATATATTGTGCACAACATAACGATCTAACGACGTAACCACGCTATAGGATTTCATATCCCTATTTACTTTTATCCCCTTTTATAAGGGTCGTTCTGTTACAACATTTCCATAGATTTCGTACCATAACAATATGAATTGGGGAACATAATCAATAAATATTTGAAGTCAACCTGAATCACAACATATGTCTAGCCGGATAAAAATGAAATTGACCTTTCTTGAAATAGTTCAATAACTAATGAACCTCAGAAAATACCTTTACAATTGTACATAACATACGTAACTATCAAATGAACTACAAAAGAGAGTTCAGATAGAATACTTTCCTCTGTCCCCGCTTACTTTTACCGTTACTACCTTATCACGTTTATGACCTACATAACACGATATCGGTCTACACATTAGTTATATATACGTTAAATACCTTACCTTGCCATACAAGTCACCGTTCACCTTAACATGTAGCCTAACACAAAACACGTTGCTCATTTATACCTTAATATCTACCAAATTGACTATTTTTATCAATTTAAGGTTTACATATTAAGACTCTATCATATAAGATCAAAACACTGCATTTTGGATCAAAATATTTTTTTCCCAAGAACAGTACACTGCACCCCGCTGCAGAATATCTCACCCCCAGCGAGATCTTCTTAGTCCACTGTCTCGGTGCAGTGTTTAGTACAAAACACCTCGCCCCGGCGTAGTCTGCAGATATTAGTTTTTCCAAAAAAATTCAATACAATTCACATGCTATTTTTGGCCATTCTTTGCAAGACTTCATTCCAATACTTGATTTAGCTTACATAACACATATAAGACTTGTCTAGGCTTCCAAAAATAATTTAGGTTTTTAAATGACATTATTTTTTCGAAATTCACTTTTTAAGTTTTGACGAACGTTTTCGATCGCCTAAAACACACTTTTATAGCCATATACACTAAATGACCACCAAATCAATGCAGACATGTGTAATTACATAAAATTAAGTCATTCAACTTTATTTCATCAGTAAATAATCAAAATGGCCAAAAATCAGCCCTTGATAGGATTTTGCAACTAACCTAAAATTTTCATAAAAACCACTTTTAAGTTCATAAACTCCACTTTCTACATACCCCATAAAGAGTCCATTTACCAACACTATAGACTCATATAATACATATATAACTCTAACAAAACATGCTGCCATATGTATTTGGTTTTCATGAACATAAAATATCACATAAGGTTTTAACGATACAAAATCATGATTTATATATAAATGACATCTAGCATGTAAATACCCATACCACCTTCATAGTCTACCTTACCACTTAGGGTTTCACCATAACCCACCATCACATAACATTCAAACTCTCATAATTAACCCTTTTAACCATTAAAACACACATATACATAGATATAAAAACATAGATGAAAGGTTTAAGATAAAAATACTTTTAAACCTTTTATGAGCTATTCTTCTCCTCACAAAGAACCTCCTTAAAGTAGGATGATCTACTTTGTTACTAGACTTTAAATCTCTAGAACATTTCTCTTTCACTCACCCAAGCTCTCAAGAACTCTTGCTTTCTCTAGGAAACTCTCTAACATTTAACCAAGAGTAAGATTAAATGAAGAAAAGAAGAAGAAGCTAACCTAATACTTAGTAAATCTATACATACATAGACTATATGTATAATTTCTACAACTAACTACCATTAGTTAGCTTAATCATGCATGGTTAGGGACATGTTAGGCAATTCCCATCACAATTTATGGATATAATAGACAATACTCACCTTATAGGACACCAAGGTCAAAACATAACTTTTTAAGCGTATCTTGGGCATTTCTCAAATTCTCTAGACTTTCCTTAAAGTTTTCCTTACTTCTCATTGGTTCATTCAAGTGCACATGGCTCCTCCTTTTTTCTAAGTAATTCAACTAGCTTGGTTATATTCCAATAGTGCTACTTTCACTTAATTACATTTAAATTGCTTAATTAGTTAATTAGTTAAAACCTAACTAACTCATTATCCTTAACTAGAAAACAATCCTAGTTACATATAAATCAATCTGATTCCCTAATTAACCAATTCCAATTTTTGTCATTTCAAACAATAAAAATGCTAACATTTTCCATAAAAAATGCTTTCTTAAAAGGCGAAATCATTAAATAATGAAAAAGGCTCAAATCGAAGATATTGAGTCCGCATCCATTTTTTCACAAAAAATATTTTTACTCCAAAATCAAATAATACATAATTTGTTTGTCCCAAAACATCTGTCAGATTCCAAAAATCTATTCTCATTATTTATTTATAATATTTACAACATTTATCGAAAATACGGATCATTACATTCTTCCCCCTTATAAGAATTATGTCCCCGGAATCACTGCTATAAGATTACATAAACATATTAGGATAATTCTTTTTCATTTTCTCTTCGAGTTCCTACATTGCTTCCTCAGCATTGTGGTTCCTCCATACTACCTCAACAGAAGGTATTACCTTGTTCCTTAAAACTTGCTCTTTCCTGTCAATTATTTGAACATGAGTTTCTTCATACGTTAAATCCTTCTCAACCTGAATAGGTTCATATTCTATTACATGCTTATAATCTGGCTTATAGGGCTTTAATACTGATACATGAAACACATTGTGAATATGCTCTAACTCTGGAAGTAAAGCTACAGTGTAAACTACCTCTTCTATCCTCTTTAGCACTTCAAACGGTCTAATAAATCTCGGACTTAGCTTTCCCTTCCTTCCAAATCTTATCTTCCCCTTCCAGGAGATACCTTTAAAAACACATATGACCATACATCAAAATCTCTCTTCTGTCGATGCAAGTCTGCATACTTCTTCTGTCTGTCTTGTGCCGCTACGAGCCTTGATCTTATCACACTAACAATTTCAGCCATCTGTTGAACCATTTTCGGTCCCAATAACTTACGTTCTCCCACCTCATCCCAACACAGAGGTGTTCTACACTTTCTTCCATATAATGCCTCATAAGGTGGCATACCAATACTCGCATGATAACTGTTGTTATACGAAAATTCCACTAATGGTAAATGGTCATCCCGGTTACCCTTAAAATCTATAACGCATGCTCTCAGCATATCTTCTAACGTTTGAATTGTCCTTTCACTTTGGCCGTTTGTTTGGGGATTATACGTTGTACTCAACCTCAATTGCTTTTCCATACGCTCTTGAAAACTCTTCCAAAATTTTGATGTGAACCGCAGATCTTGATCTGAAACAATCAATATTGGGACTCCGTGTCTAGATATAATATCTTTAACATATCACTCTGCTAACTGATCCAGATTAATCTGGTCTTGATCGACAAGAAGTGTGCTGACTTCGTTAGTCAATCCACTATCACCCATATTGAGTCACATCCTTTCTGAATAGTTGGAAGTCCCGCCACAAAATCCATTATAATGTGCTCCCATTTTCATTCTGAAATTTTTAAAGGTTGTAACAAACCACTAGGCCTCTGATGTTCTACCTTAACCCTCTGACAAGTTATGCATTTACTAACACATTTTACAACGTCTTTCTTCATATTAGGCCACCAAAAATATTGGCAAAGAACTTGATACATCTTTGTGCTACCCAGATGAATTGAATACCTCTAATTGTGTGCCTATTGCAAAAGATTTTCCCTCAAATCGAATACTAATGACACCCATAATCTTCCATCGAACATTAGCAATCCGTCATCAGCTAGTTTAAACTTAGTCTTTTTTTCGTCAGACATACGTTCTATTATTCTGCCACATTCTTCATCTTGAACTTGAGCTTCTTTTACTCTATCCAATAACGTTTGATGAGCCTTTACCATAAATAATTTCTCTTTTGACTCTATCAGATACGTTACTTTTATTTCAAATCGTTCTATTTATCTGATTAGCTCTTCTTGAGCACTCAACATTTTTAATCTTTCCCGACCCTTTCTACTCAAGGCGTCGGCCACCACGTTAGCCTTCCCTAGGTGATACAGAATCTCACAATCATAGTCCTTGATTAATTCTAAATACCTTATCTGCCTCATATTCAATTTCTTTTGAGTGAAAATATACTTCAGACTTTTGTGATATGTGTATATCTCATATTTCTCTCCATATAAATAATGTCTTCATATCTTCAAGGCGAAAATCACTTCTGCCAATTCTAAGTCATGGGTAGGATAACCCCTTTCAAAATTCTTTAGCTGTCTTGACGCATATGCTATGACATTGTCGTGTTGCATCAAAACACAACCAAACCCCTATGCGATACGTCACTAAACACCACGAAACCTCATGTATCATCAGGTAGTGATAACACAGGCGCCTCGCTCAACCTTTTCTTGAGTTCTACAAAACTCTCATTGCATCTCTCTATACAAATAAACTTTACAATTTTCCTCGTCAAATTTGTCAAAGGTCCTAACAACTTCGAAAAATCCTTGATGAATCTTTTATAATATCCTGATAATCCAAGAAAACTTCTCACATTTGTTGGTGTCTTTGGCTGCTCCCAATTAATTACTGCTTTTATTTTTGATGGGTCTACTGATATTCTGTCTTAATCAATCATGTGTCCCAAAAATTGCACCTTTTCTATCCAAAATTCACACTTCGACATCTTTGCATACAACTTTGCTTTTCTTAGCGTCTCCAATACTATTTTCAGATATTTCGTATGATCCTCCTGAGTCTTCGAATAAATCAAAATATCATCGATGAACTCTACTACGAACTTGTCCAAGTACTACTTCAATATTCTATTCATCAAATCCATAAATACGGCTGGTGCATTTGTCAAACCAAACGACATCACTAGGAATTCGTAATGACCGTAACGAGTCCTAAATACTATCTTAGGTACATCCTCAGGTTTCACCTTCAACTGGTGATAACCAGTCCTCAAATCTATCTTTGAGAAATACTTTGTTTCCCTTAACTGATTAAAAAAATCGTCGATCCTGGGTAATGGATACTTATTTTTGTTCGTCACTTTGTTCAATTCTTTATAATCGATACAAAGCCTTAGCGATCCATCCTTTTTTCTTTATAAATAAAATTGGTACTCCCCACGAGGACACGTTTGGTTGAATATGCTTCTTGTCCAATAATTCTTGCATTTGAACCATCAACTCTTTCAATTGGATTGGAGCCATATTGTATGATGCCTTTGAAACTGGTGTTGTTCCTGGTACTAGATCTATTACAAACTTGATCTCCCTTTTTGGAGGAAGACTTGAAAAATCATTAGGAAATACATCCTCATATTCATTGACTATCGGTATTTGTCCCATTTCTGACCCTACTTTTTGAGTATCAACAACATGAGCCAAATATCCAACACATCCTTTCCTTAACAACTTTTTGGACTACATCATCGTCAAACAACAAGACTGTCTTGGCGATTTGCTACTGTAAAACACTACCTTAGACTTATCAGGAGTCTGAAGGTTCACATTTTTCTTTTAACAATTAATCACTGCACCATGGTTATATAACCAATCCATTCCAAGAATTACGTCAAACTCTCCTAATCGAATATGAACTAAGTTAACTGTTAACTTATGCCCTCTCATCTCCATACATCAATTTCGATGAATATTCTCCACCCAAATTACTTCCTTATTCGCTACTTCTATATTTAAAATATTTTTTAACTTTACTCGAGGTAGATTCAATCTCTTTGTAAACTCATCAGACACAAAGGAGCAGGTAGCACCAGAATTAAATAATACGTAAGCATTTATATCATTGATAGGAATGATACCTAACACCACATCTTTCGATGCCACCGCATCCTAAACTGTCATATTGAATGTGCATGTTGTCGACCTTCCCGGCTTATTTGGTCCGCTAATCGCAAGCTTCCCACTATTGTTACATTTGCTTCCACTTCCTCCTTCAACTTTCTTCTTAGGACAATCTTTTATTTAATGATTCAAATCTCAACAACTGAAACATCCTTTGCTCAATTTCAGGGTAAGACAATTCAGTGTAATGTGTCCCTCTTGACCGCACCTATAACATATGTTCTTTCCTTTCAGACATACTCCCAAGAGACATTTTCCATAAATGCCACACGCTTCCCCTTTCTTTTTCTGCTCTCCTTGTTTATTCCTAGAGTTCTTCTTCTTGTTGTTCTGTTTTCGCTTATTGGAGTTGCTTTCTGATTCAAGATGTTTCGAAAAGCTGAGAAGTAAATCTATAACTTTCATATTGGACAAAATGAGAGATGATGGCTGGATCAATGTCTAAATTGGGCCTGAAGTGGTTGCAATGTCAATGACACGCTAAAAATCAAAATCTAGCAACTGTAAGCTTTGATACTGATAGCCTTTATTCCAATTATTGTAAAATACATCAAAACATATTTAAGTAATATATAAAACCTAAACAAGATTAAAACACAATAAAAACTAAATAAACTGCTAAAGAATTCACAAATTATCAAGGTCGAAAGAATTAAATAAATAAGTATAAAAACCAATCATCACTTCCCCCACTATTTCCTTCTTTATTAGCTCCATCACTTTTCTTTTCGTGTTTATCTTGATTATACTTTGTCAAGGCCTCGCCGCCTCCTTCGGCTAAGATATCATTCTCTAACACCCCAGTAAAAGTTCTGATTTAGAACATTGAAACCCTATTATAAATCCAAGGCTTTAATCCTTGTTTGAAACGTTCCACTTTCCTTTGTTCAGTGTCCACCTGATGTGAAGCGAACCTTGCCAATTCATTTAACGTAGTTACATAATCGGCTATCGTCATGTTCTCCTATTTTAACTCTAGGAACTTCACTTCCATCATGTCCTGCGTAATTGGAGAAAAATAGGCCTTGAAGAAAATTTCTTTAAACCTCTACCATGGTGCTACTCCCCCTCCCAATCTTCCCTTGTTAGCTCCCCACCAATAGTTGACTTCTTCCTTTAACATGAATGTAGCAAAGGCCACTTTTTGTTCCTCTGCCATATTAGCTACATCAAAAACCTTATCCATCTCTATCACCCATGTCTGGGCCTTTATTGGATTAGTAGTTCCCTTAAACTCTGGGGTCCTACCACTTTAAAATCTTTAAAAGTGGTCATACGGCCAGCTGGAGGTTGAACAACTGTAGGATTAGGATTCCTGTTCTCAAATGCTCCCATCAACATATTCACAAACTGTTGTATGGAATTAACTGGCTCTTCTTGAGCATTAACTGACTCTTCTGGTGGAGGCTAAATATTCTGCCTTCGTCTTGGTGACATTTATCTATTTAATAATAATATATATCATGATTATTATTTTATCATTTAAATATCACATTTTTATATTAACTTAAACACATAGCCATCTCAAAACACATTATATAACCGAGTTTATATTCATATGCATTTTGATTAGTGACGAGTACCTTGCATCAATAAAGCATATTGCTATAAACCTTTCTATCTATTTAGACCACAAAAGTCAGAATTTATATTACATAACCCTAATCAACAAAATAGGGTTTCCCCCTTATACAAAAGATGGGGTACATAACACTATCTATCCTAGTTTATAACAAGAGACTAGAGATTTACATTACTTACACACATAGAAATATATACAATCATACAAATCTACTAAAGCCATCTACAGATGCATTCTATGCTGAACTCCATCTTCATACTCCTCATTCATGATGTTTATCATTTCCCATCGACTTAAGGTATGACGGGTCCGTCCATGTTCAACGGGGTAATAGTACACCCTATCTTGTGCCTTCCCAAAAGCTGCATGAAAGGTATAGTTCATATCATCCATTCTCACGTTCCTGTCATCAATCCTGACTTTCTTAGCCCTCACTTCATTTTCACGATGTTTACCCTTCTTGCTGCTATAACCCAAGCATTTTCGAATCTAACTGTTTCATCAGTCTATTCTTTAAATTTGTCTTCCAAGGCATCCTTTTGTAATGACTACGAATTTTTAAACTTTATTATAAATAAAATTAAGAATTTAATTTCTAATTAAATGAATTATTGTGTAATTAATTTAAACCCTATATGTTGGTTAGATGATTTAACTATTCGGTAGGATTATGCGACTACATGTTAAATCAAATTAAAGGGAGATCCATTAATAGGTTGATTAAATTAGTGTATTAATCTAATGTTAATAATATCGATAAATTGACAAGATAAAATCTTAATTAAATATTCAATTAAATTTGAATATATGACAAATCTAATAGGATTATTTAAATTAATTAATATACTTATTAATTAATAAGGAGGAAATAATAATAATAATAATAATAATAATTAATAGTCCAAGTAAGAATTTATTTGCTAATGGCCTAGTCTAATCAATTTAAACCAAACAAACTAATCCATTAACTAACTATTGGACTTATAGGTTTGCTTAGGTATTTAAGTTAGCCCAATGTGTTATTAAAATTGGAGACTAGTGCATTAATTTAGTAGACCAACTTTTCAATAGATCAAAGGAGCATAGATCGCCCAAATAATTAAATTTCAAGCCCAAACTTTTATCCAACGAGTCCACCTTCTAGAAGATCCACTATTTATCAAATTGGCTATTAAAAATAAATCAAAAAGGCATGAAAAAGGGGGAGTAGCCGGCGGTGGTGATGCACAAGACTCTAGGTAGAATTTTGTTGGCAAGAATTTCTAAGAAATCCCAATGATTAAGGAACTAGGCTTGACTATGGTAACAACTAGCAAAGATACATGCATACAACTCTTATATCTATAGGTCTTGGAGCTCTATAAATACCAAGCATGCCTTTTGTGTTGGGCGTTTGGAAAAATTGCTAGAACTCTCCACAAATCAAGTGTAGTGAGTTAGTGAGTTGGTTGGTGAGTCAAGAGTAAGTTAAAGCAAAATAGTGAGCTAGTAAGTTAACTCACCAAGTCAAAGAAAGTCAAGCCATTCTTAGCCAAAATGAGATGTTCTTGGATGGTTATCAACTACTTTAGGAAGCAAAGAAAAAGAGCCATTAAATCTAGAAGGTAACAAAATCTAAAAACCCTAGTTCATTGCTTCCTTATGTATAAAATATGATTTTTATGGAAAAATCATTTCTTTCAAGCTCTAAATATCCAGATCTATATTTGAGTTATAGATCTAGAGATATATGTGATTAACATATTTATTGGTATGTGTTTATATCAAAAAGTTTGACGAAAAGCTTGAAAATATTTTTACCGCGAAAACCTAATCAAGCATGTGATTTCAAGCTTTACATTTTGAAACTTACAAATGATTTAGGTATTTTTGTTCTTCATATGCTAGATACATAAGTTACGATCATAACCCCTTTAGAATCACCTAAAAATATTTTAAAATGAATTTTATATGAAATTTTGAATCAAAGAACCTCACTATTGAAAGTATGTGCACAATAGTCCACTTGATGACCATTTTCAGTGACCAAAACGTGTCCAAATTTGAGTTTTGATGATAGAATCTTATAGTTCGGAAAGATACAAATACAACAAGATGTATTTGAGGTCAATTAAACTTGTAGATTTCATTTTATTCAAGTTTTAGTTAAGGAGGCAAAATCTGAAAATGATGAAATGTTTCTGCCGGTTTTTTGAAGAAAAAAAACTGGCTGGTCCAGTTTTTTATTTTTATTTTGCAGTTGCTGGTTCGGGTGGTTCGAGGTCGGTTCTCGGGTCGGGCCCTGAACCGAATATTTTTCTAATTTGATAAAAAATATTATAAAATTTAATTTAGGTAATTATGATGTCATTTGATATTTATTAAAATTAATGATTGATTAATACCTTACTAAATAGTAATAATAGTAGATAATTAATTTTTAATTACCATTAAATAATAATAAACTGATTATTTATTATTTAAATAATATTAAATAATAAGTAAGGATAATTAATTAATTAATTAATTATTTAATTAACATTAAATAATACTTAAAGAGGATTAAAGTTAATAAGCTAATTATTTATTATTTAATTAACATTAAATAATAATTAAAGACGATTAAAGTTAATAAACTAATTATTTATTATTTAATTAAGATTAAATAATAAGTAAGGATAATTAATTAATTAATTAATATTTAATTAATAGTAAATAATGATTAAAGAGGATTAAAGTTAATAAACTAATTATTTATTATTTAATTAAGATTAAATAATAAGTAAGGATAATTAATTAATTAATTAATTAATTATTTAATTAATATTAAATAATAAATGAGGATAATTAATTAATTATTATTTAATTAATATTAAATAGTAATTAAATAGGATGACAGTTAATAAACTAATTAATTAAGATTAAATAATAAGTAAGGATAATTAATTAATTATTTATTATTTAATTACCAATAAATAATAATTTAGAGGATTAAAGTTAATAAACTAATTATTTATCACATCATTAAAAATTAATGATAAATAAGAAGGACTAATAGCACATGAATAATTAATTATTGAGCAAAGATAACTAAGGATAATTATCATTTATAATGATTAATAATAAATGAGAAAATGAAACAATTATAATAAATTGTTTAAAGGTTTAAATAATTTTTTAAGTGATATTTTAAGTTTATTAAATCAATATTACTTAAAGATAAGTAATATTTGACTGTTAAATCATTTACCTAAATACAATTAAGGGTATTAACGAGGTTAAATGATATGAAAATTATTCACAATGTGTTATGTGATAGTCATAGTTAATTTAATGCTATGTAATTAATAAACTTAAATATTTAAAGTGAACGATTATATGCGGTACTAATTGATAGACCAACTTTATCAATGTTAGATCTTCAAGAGGAGTTTAAATTAAGTGAATTAGCCGTAAGTCGACTGACAGGTAAGTCCCTAACCTTATTCAAATTTATATTGAAAAAGTTTCCTAACTAAAACTCGAGTTATATTTTCTTCAAGAATGCTAAGTGGTTTAATTATTGTCAATTATTCCACATCATTATTATTATTGACATTCGCATATAATGCACTTGAATTCATGTTCTTTTATTGAACTGTGAAACATTTAAAGTTATTCATGAATTGTTTAAGGAGTAGTTTATGCCATTGGTTTCGGCTAGACTTTTCATGTTAGTTATTTTAAAAGCTATTCCAAACCAGCTGTTGGTGCGAATTCTTAGATTGAGAAGAACAACCCTGAATGAGGAGTAACCTAAGTATCAGATATACAATACATACAAAGAAGAACTAAATGTTATGCATACAAATATTGTACAAAAGGATGATCGCCTCGAGTACCATTTTGAAACTTTAACCTAAGAGGGTCATTCAGGAGACTGATACCTCGTTGATAGTTCATAGTCCATTTGACCACTCAGCAGTTAAATAATCAATTGCCATTTCTTTATTTTATGCATTGATTATATTGTTCATTGTTGAACTCCTATTATTGAATCATTCAGTTGATATTCCTATTCATTTATGACATAATTCTTGTTATTCATTTAAAATTGTTGAGCAAACTAGTTGTTCATACTTGCTATGTCATGAAATATTTTTGCAGCTAAACCTGAAGGATGTGGTAAAGATAAAGGCTAGGGGAAGATGAAGTCTAATTAAGCTGACTACTTGATTTTTTGTTTATCTTTTGATAGATATAACTTTTGTAACATGAACTATTTGATAACCTTTTGTAGTTTGTGATGTATGCATTAGGTAATGTTGTAGACCTTGGGACTAGAAAGCCATCGTAATAAATAATATCTGTTTATTTATACTTTCGTATTCGTATTATATGTTGTTTAGTAGTATTTGGATGTTTAAATCGTTAGCACCAAGTTCGAGGTATTAATATCTGAATTTGAGGGCGTCTAAGGTTGGTATCAGAGTTGTAGGTTATAAACTTTAGGATTTACGAAACCTAGGTTATAACCTTATAATTAAACTCAAATCGAGTATGCTATGAGATGGATCGAGGAGATCCATTGAGACTGTTGGAGATGGATTGTGAAAGTTCATCGAATCATTTTTGTACATGATAAAATATTATTTTATTTCATCAATGATTATATTTTATTGTGTTACTAACTTGTTGCCATTATTATTTCATGTTTGTGGCTGTAGGATGTTCGAATAGGGAGAGTCCAGTTGGGCTAGAAAGGATGAGCCACAAGAGATTCTCGTGGATACAGTCTCGGGATGGTATACTGTAGTACCGGGTCATGAGATACCACCGATCGATAGGGAGCTTATTCCAGAGGCAGAGCAGGGAGAGTGCCAGGATATTCCTGTAGATACTGAGCAGTTATGGGTTGTTAAGCCAGTACTTCAGGAGGAGCATCAGTAAGACTCTGACGGAGACCCTATTGTAGGCCGAGTGATGAGGCTCTACAACAAGGGCAACGGGGATGAGGTCGAAGAGACTGACGAGGATGAGCCCGAGGAGGCTGGTGAGGATGACCCAGAGAAGGAGGCCATAGAGGCCCAGGAGCCTAGAGGGTTGTTTGAGTTTCAGTTAGAGGAGGAGTGGATCCACCACTTAGAGGATCAGAATCAGAATCATCAGGACAGAGAGGATTAGTATAGGTCTTTAGAATACCAGACACTTGGAGAGAATGTAGAGTTAACAAAGAAAGTGATAGAAAATGACCAGAAGATTTTAGAACAGGAGGGGAGTGTGAAGCCCCCAAATCATTATACTTACTATAGCTGACTTGGTGCTCACTATAAATGTTAAATCATTAGGTTTATAGATGATTTCCTTTATTTAAACAAAGTTCTCATCTTAATTCCCAAGGATCTTTCATTATTTCATGCCAAGTCCTTGTAATCGATGCAAGGGACTTAATACTCAATCATAACATTTTAACCTTAAGATTTAGATATTCTATAACTTTACATATTCCAAGATTCACGGCATTAAATCATTAGGACGGTTCTTGGGAACAGAGAATCTCGCGGTGAATGTTTGTATCTTCACCCGTGATAAATGTTTGCATCTTTATCCATGACAAATGTTTGTCTCTTTGTCCGGTGCAAAATTCTCTTTGTCCGTACAGAACATACCCAACTAGTTAAAACCCTCACTCGAAACACATTTGGTTATAGTGATATCTCTTCATATCAATAATCCTACTTATTTGACATTCATAATAGTAATAACAAGTTTGTACCTGGGTCCGAGGAACCTAACGATGAATTTGACCAGTTAACATTGATTAGTCCTGTCTCGAATGCTTATGGTACTCACAAGTCATTTACCGATCATCATCCAGATAAATAGATCATTTTCAATACTATGTTAAGTTTTAACAATTTTAAGTTTAATCAAAGTAAAGACGTAGCAAGAGAATGTGATAAAACTTGATAATATTAATATAATATTTGATTACATGTGTGAAACTTGTTCTTATTATAAAATGTCATTATGACTATAGTTAAGAATAAGTAAGGAAAACAGTAAACTAGTCTACGCATTTTTTCTTTCCTTTCTTCTTTGAGCCGGAGCTCTCGTGTTTGTCTGCAAATTAGGTTTATTTACAAGGGTGAGCTAAGATGATCAGCAAGTCTTAAACATATAGCATATAAGTGAACTCACACAGATATGAATTATAAGGATTCATGGCACAACAATTGATATTACAAATGTTTTAACATAGCAAGACTAAGTGGTGGTTAAACCTTGAACTGTTCTTTGTCTTTCGACTTAGAACCATTTACAGTGGATATAGAAAGGGGATCAACCTAACGACATCCTATGTTATGCATAACATACACTACACTGGGCTAATCATGAACAGTGCTACATATTCGTTCAACTCAGTTTACTTCACATGTCAGGATTGCCCCAAGACAACTTGGTTTGATAAAATAAAGCATGATTCGAAATATATCATGAATAAGCATTTTATTTTTCAAGTTATGCCGAAACAAGAAGTAATAATTCTCATATCAAAGATTTATAACACGTTGTTTATACAAGATGTATAAATCACATAACAACAGGTAAACAACGGTTAAGGATATAAAACTTGCCTTAAGACACAATTAGGGTTTTCCGGTAATCGTTTAAAATGCTTATATAAAGGGTTATGCGTACCCGAATGTTAGTTTATCAAATTTTTCTTCTCTATAAGTGTTTTTATAACTAAACTAGACTATTTTCATTGGTAGAATTTTTAGAAAAATTGGCTAACTTAAAATCACCATTTTTAGTGCTTGAACTCGTGGGTTACTAAAAATTTTCAGCTTTTACCTTGTTTATGGTAACTATCATAACTTTATCATACAAAAATATTTTTAGTTGTTTCTTAAGTCTAAATTGCTTATAATTTCATGATCTACAACTTTCCTTTATATTTCTAAAGCAGATTCAGATTTTAAGTTTTCAGAAAATGGAAAAAATGGACATTATGTATGTATGTATGCTTTGCTCAACATTTTTAGGGTTAACTGATGAGTGGGAATTATACCTACGAATTGGGCACTTTTGGACTTGGTATGTTGTTATTTCTAAGTATTTTTAGTGCATTTTATCTTGTTTTTATGTTGTTTTGTAGGAAAGTGCAAAGGAGGGACAAAATTGGAATTTCTGAAGAAGCAGTGGTATTTTGGTAAATAACTCGAAGTTGAGCGCCGGGGCTTTCAAATGAAAGCCGGGGCTTTCAAAGCAGTAGGTGCCTCGCGTTTAATTTTACAGCTGGACGAATTTGGTTGGTTTCTAATAGGGTTTAGACGAAATTAAAACCTAACTTGAGATAGGGGATTATAAGGAGACGTAAGGAGGCTGTGGAGGGGAGGATTGAAGAGAGACTGAAGATCACAATTGGAGACTTGGAGGATCAGGGAGCCACTCAAGGAGATCAAGACGGAGGATTGAGAAGACAGAATTTCCTGTTTAGAGTGTTTATTTTCTCTTCCTTTTCTCTGTTTTGTAATCCAAGATGATGATTTTTATGTTCTTAGTTTTTAATTTCATTATGAACTAAATTCTCCATTAAGGCTACAATTGAACCTTTTACTAGTATGAATTAGTTATCTATTATGCTTCAATTATTGATTCATTCAGAGTTATCTTTCATGTTATGTGTGTGATTGATAATTGTTTGGCCAACAATTAGTGGGATATCATAGATGAATTCGGAAGATGAAATCTAGGGTTAGATTCTAATGTGATAGCATGTATTCTTGGTTATTTGTTGAATTGAATAACTAGGTTTGTTTATGGAATAGGAATATATCCATATGCTGCATGTGACCTGTTTGGGAATTGGATCTTAATGTGTTTGTTTCTCTTATTTTGCATAGGAATATAGCAAGATAATTGAGGTGAATAATCTTATGTGATCATTGGAAAAGATCTAATAATTATGCATGAATTCCTGGTCAATAACTTTAATGGATTTTATAATTGAAAATATAGATGATAGGTTCATATGATGTAATTGGGGATATTGTAGTCTTAAGTCTTAAAGCATCTGATATTCAGTTCCGTATTAAATTTTAATCTTAGTTTTAAGTTAATTTCCATTATAATCTTTATTGGTGATTGTTAAAATATAATCAAGTTGATTTGGAATTCGTTTTGAGAAAATTATAAGACATAGGTCTCTGTGGGTTCGACACTCGATTTACTTCTATATTACTTGTTGACCGTGTGCACTTGCGCGTTATTATCGTTATAGAAAATACTCAACAAGTTTTTGGCGCCGTTGCCGGGGACTTGTGTTTAGTAATTATTTCAATAGTTGTTACAGTCAACTTGGTTTTAATTTAAACATTTTTAATTTACAGTTTTCTCTTGCTTTTGCAGGCTTCCATCCGTTCAATTCTGCAGTTGCAAATCATCGATCTTAGACTCTAAAGTGCACCAAGGGTTGGCTTGCCTATCTTGGTTCCACAAATTACGTAGTCACCAAAGCCACAAATTCCGCTAACGTACTTAAAACTACGTTTTCCCGGAATTAAAGCTAGGTACTTCTAATTCGTGTATGCACACGAGATCTAAAGGTCAGGAACCAGTGCCATACGAGGACGAGATCGAAAGGAAGTTCTGCAATTTGAGATTACATTGTACGGAAGTAGAAGTTCCAGAGAAGATGGCAGACGACGAAGAAAAGGCGTTAAGGGATTATGCAATGCCTCTAGTGACCGAAATTCAGTCGAGTATTCGGAGGCCAGCCATACAAGCAACAACATTCGAGATCAAGCCGGGAACTTTACAAATGATACAGAACTCGATTCAATTCGGGGGTCTACCGAATGATGATCCAAGCGAGCACCTTTCTAGTTTCATGGAAATCTGCGATACATTCAAATATAATGGAGTCTCCGAGGATGCAATCAGACTTAGACTTTTCCCTTTAACCATGTGAAACATGGTACCGCTAGCTTTAATTCCTTAAGATATCATGTTATAAGACTGAATAACATTTTATATCATAAAAATAATAAATCACAAAGTTTGGATATTCCTTTCAATTTGATCATCAGTTTGTGGGTGATAAGCAGTACTCATTCTCAATTGTGTACCTAGATGTTCCTGAAGAGTTTTTCAGAAGTTCGATGTGAACATTGGATCTTGATTAGACACAATTGAAACTGGTACGCCGTGTCCAGAGATAATCTCCTTAATGTATAGCTTTGTTAATCGATCCAAAGTGAACTTAACCTTGATTGGTAAAAAGTGAGCTGACTTGGTTAGTCTATCCCCTATTACCCATATGACGTCATGACCCTTCTGTGTGGTTGGTAGGCCTACTACAAAATTCATTGTAATATGCTCCCATTTTCATTCTAGAATCTCTAACGGTCGTAACAATCCGCTTAGTTTTTGATGTTTAGCTTTAACGTGCTGACATGTCAAACACCTACAAACGAATTCAGCCACCTCTTTTTTCATGTTTGGCCACCAGAAATGTTGACTTATGTCTTTGTACATTTTGGTACTGCCTGGGTGTACTAAAATTTTAGTACTATGTGCTCCTGACATGATCTTTTCCTTGAGCTCTTGAACTGAAAAAATCTTAATTTTAGATTTAAATCTAATGATTCCCTTCTTGTCCATCTTGTATTTTCCGTCTACAATCTCTGTTGACTTCTTCAACTTTTTATAATCTTCATCATTCTCTTGGATTTTCTTAATTTTACCCAACAAGATTGAATGATCCTCCATTACGAATAATTTCCTTGTCGAGATTGAAGGAACTCTTACATCTATGTCGAGTCTAGCGAACTCTTTGATCAATTCATCCTGAGTTGTTAACACATTTAACTTCTCTTGGTTCTTCCTACTCAAAGCATCTGCTGAAATTTCAATAGGCACACTTATAAGGGGGGTTAAATAAGTGTGGAGCAAACTATGACCAATTTTTGTAAATTAAACTATCTGTCAAGGAATGCAGTTTACCGTATTAACTTATTCAGTTTGCTATATTACACCCTGTATTAATCTGGCAGTAATCTGCTTACTGTAGCGATTTTGGAAATTATCTTTCTTATATCAAATGAAGACCTGAATTGAAATAAATAATTTTCTCATGAAATATATATGTCAGAGTATTCAGAATGTGTTTGATAATTCAAAATTGAAGCATGCAATGAACAAATAAAGTTATGCAATCAATCGCATGAACACAAGAAATTTTTACGTGGTTCGGCCCCTAACTTCTATTCTAGTGGCCTAATCCACGTCCAATACCAACTAGTATTGGAGAAACATTTATTGATCAACTTGGTTTACAATTAAACCCCTTTTTACAAAATAAATTCCCACAGCCTTTGAGGACTTATCCTCCCCGAGCACCTTTGCTCACCTTGTGCAAACCTATGCACCCCAAACACTTATGTTTACCTTGAGTACTTATCCTCTCCGAGCACCTATGCTCACTTGGAATTTGTTTGTAACAACCCAATAGACTACACACTTAGTCTATCAAAAAACCTTGAAACAACAAGATAATTAGTACAATATAAACTACGATCAAAGCAATAATTATATCACAATTCAAGGCTCAACTAATTATGCAATGATCAAAATAAAAGATAAAGATATCACCGATTAAGCACAATGTAGAAATCTGAAAATTATAGTATACTTGAAGAAGCGTAGCAGCCTTTCTAAAGTTCTTCACAATGGAAAATAAATCAACTCTTATAGAATTATTTGTGAAGTGAGAAAATTATCAGAGTGTGTATTTTTTTTTGTTCAGCTTCTTTCTTTTCTTTGACCCACGGCTAGACTATTTATATAAAAGAGGAATATAGCCGTTAGAAAATAGAAAAATCTATCTTGCATGAATTTGTTTAGGAGTCAGTTTGTTTCATCAGCATGATTCCAAAAACTTTAGAATTTCAGAATTGACACAATTTGATTACATGGCAGGTTTAGCAATATTCACGTTAGAAGTAAACTTTTATAGAAACAATAACCATCCAATAAAGTAATATGAGTCAGCAACCATTTTACTTTGCTAATTGAATATCAATCCTAATGATGTCACCGTTGCATACACGTTGAATAACTTTTAGCACTTTAAGGAATGACATCTTGATATTAATATAATATTCAAATCATATGTCCAAATTGATTATTACCAAAAAGGTAATAAGAATCATGATTAGCTAATTGACTCATTAGATTTTTGCTCCCTGCAATCAACTTTAATTATGGAAGGAGGTGAACTAATTGATTATTTAAATAATCGGATTGGGCAACTTGGAATTTACTTTAGACACAATTAATTTTAAGCATATAAAACATTTCCATAGTAATATAGAAAACCCAATTAATTGATTTGACACCATGGCATGAATTATGGTCTTTACCGTTGCATGATAGTTTCCCAAAAACTTGTTTCCTTTAACATAATTGATATAATAGATATGCATGCTAAATTGCTCAACCAATTATATAAAGCTTAATATAATAAGCCTTTAATAGTTCCTGTCAACAAAACTTGATTTTATTACATATAGTAATTCCAGTAAAACAACATTACCGTTAGTCCAAGATAATAAGTCAAACATGATTTATTCAATCAAGTTATATCAACATTAGCCCAACAAATTGATTTCATTAAATATACACTGTGAATGAATTATCAATACACTTGTAATTTGTTAAGAGTGAATCTTGCAAAAGGAATTATCATTATTATCAAACGGACACTCTTTTTGCATGCTTCCATAATTATCAAATTAGCTCACTCAATCATGTATACATGGAAAGTTTGTAATATTTAATCCCATGATTTAAGTTCAACCGAATTAAAAAAACAAACCTTCTAAAAATATAATTCAATCATGTTTGCATGGAAGGGTTGTAATATTTAATCCCATGATTTAAGTAATATGTTTAGCTCCATTAATTATAGAAAGTCAAATTAATAAAAATCTCAATTTCAAAACTTATGGTAATAAATTTTATTTAGAAAACATCTATTAAAATCTATTTTCAAATTAACTCCTCTAAATTTGAAAAAGGATTAAAATTCAACTTTTTAACTTAACTCTCATTAGTAAATATTTGATCATTATTATTTTTGAAAGCTAAATTAATTATATCCATGCAATGCAAAATATCATGCAAATCCTAGAGCCTTGATAGAGATATAATTAAAGTTAGGATCTTACATTGAAAAACTAATTACTCAATTATATCTTCAAGCCTTCATGTCATCAATCCTTTGCAACAACCAAGGCTTCAAAAAATCTTTTGATTATCTCACTTAATTTCCTGTAACTGCATAAGTAAACATTTAGTATAATGAGGAAGTCATCATCAAAACATAAGGTCGGAATATCACCAAATCAACATCTACAACTATGTTGGCTTTTCCTGGATGATATAAGATTTAATAATCATAATCCTTTATCAATTCCAACCATCGTCTTTGTCTCATATTCAACTCTCGTTGTGTAAAAATATACTTTAAACTCTTGCGATCAGTATAAATTTCACACTTCTCCCCATACATGTAATGCCTCCATATCTTTAAAGTAAATACTACCGCCGCTAATTCTAAATCGTGAGTAGGATACCTTAACTCATAATCTTTTAGCTGTCGCGAAGCATAAGCTATAACTTTGTCATGTTGCATCAAAAGACAACCTAATCTTTTATGTGAAGCATCACTATAGACTACAAGATCTCCACTATTATCAGGTAAAGATAATATGAGCGCCTCACTTAGCCTCTTCTTTAGGTCTTGAAAGCTCTTTTCATATTTGTCTGTCTAAGCATACTTTACGGTCTTCCTGATTAAGTTGGTTAACGGGGTTGCTATCTTTGAAAAATCTTTAATGAAACGTCCATAGTACCCCGCTAAACCTAAGAAACTTCTCACTTTGGTTGGAATCTTTGGTTGTTCCCAGTTCATAACTGCTTCTATCTTTGATGGATCTACTAAAATTCCATTCTTGTCAATCACATGACCTAAGAACTAAACTTTCTCTAGCCAGAACTCGTATTTTAAAATTTTGGCATAGAGTTGTTCCTTTCGTAAGGTTTCTAGTACACTTTTCATGTATACAGCATGTTCTTCTAGTGTTTTCGAGTATATGAGAATATCGTTGATGAACACTACAATATACTTGTCTAAGCAAGACTTAAAAACCTTATTCATCAAATCCATGAACGCTGCCAGTGCATTCGTTAATCCAAAGGACATCACTAGAAACTCGTAATGTCCATAACGTGTTTTAAACGCTGTCTTTGGCACATCTTCCTTTCTAACCTTCAGTTGATGATAACCTGACTGTAGATCAATCTTAGAGAAATACTCCGCTCCTTTGAGTTGATTAAATAAGTCATCAATCCTGGGTAATGGATACTTATTCTTTATGGTTAATTTATTGAGTTCACGATAATCAACATATAATCTTAAAGTTCCATCATTTTTCTTGACGAACAACACTGGTGCTCCCCATAGAGAAACACTTGGTTGAATATATTTCTTATCCAACAGTTCTTATAACTGTACCATTAACTTCACAGGTGTCATTCTATATGGGGCCTTCAAAACAGGTGCGGTTTCAAGAGCTAAATCAATAACAAACTCAATCTCCCTATCAGGTGGAAGACCGAGTAGATCATTGAGAAATATATCCTAAAACTCTCTAACCACTGGTATTTGGTTTATATCTAACCCTTTCTGTTGGGTGTCTACGATATATGCTAAATAACCTTGGCATCCCTTCTTAAGTAATCCCTTTACTTGATTTGTAGTCAGGCATCTGGATTTTCTCGGTGACTAACTTCCGTTGAAGACTACTGTTGACTTGGACGTTGTAAGAAGTTTAACGTACTTTTGTTGACAATCGATCATCGCTTGGTGATTCGTCAACCAATCCATGCCTAGAATTACATCAAATTTCCCTAATAGGATTGAAATAAGATCAACTCTCAACTCATGACCCTTGATCACTATACAACAACCTTTTATTATGTTATTAACAGGAATTAGTTCTTTATTAGCAATCTCTTTCATTAAAGGACTTTCTAATAATTCACTAGGCACGTTTAGTTTCTTAGCAAATTCATGAGAAATAAAAAAGCAAGTAGCACCCAGATCATATAGCACGAAGCACTTATGGTGTTGATCGGAATGATACCTGACACTACATCCTACGATGCTATGACATCTCCCACGGTCATGTTAAATGTCTTTGCTGTTGGACGACCCGGGTTAGTTGTTGGGGTAGATTTATTGATATTTTCCCCTCCGACATTTCCTACTTTCTTGGGGCACATCTTAGCTTGATGCCCAGTAGGTCCACAATTAAAGCAAAATTCTTTCTTAGGGTTAGGGCATGTGTTTGCTAGATGTCCCTCTTGTTTATAATTGTAGCAAATATTTTTTCCTTTCAAACACACTTCTAAGTGATGTTTCCCACAGGTTTTGCATAGTTCCATTGTTTTCTTTTTATTATCCCCTCATTGCTGGGAGTTTCTTCCATTGAACCTTCTTTTATTGTTATTTCCTCCCCTATTCCCTCCTTTATTATTATTTCCCTCATTTCCCTTTTTATTGTTCTTATCTTTGTTAAATTTTGTCATGGCTTCGTTGTTGCCTTCGGCAATGATAGCCTTTTCTAGAAGTTGGGAAGTAACTCCCTATTTGTAAGACAACTACTTTACCATATAACCAAGATTTTAAACCCTCCTCAAACCTTCTTGCTTTTCGTTCCTCCGTATCTACCTGATTCGGAGCGAAACAAGCAAGTTCGTTAAATTTGGAGGCATACTGGGAAACAGTCATGTCCCCCTGTTTTAAATTTAAAAATTGTACCTCTATACGATTCTTCATGCTTTGTGGAAAGTAATTCTCAAATAAAACTCTTTAAACGCTTCCCACGCTACCACACCTTCTCTTGAACGGGCTTGGTTGGCTTCCCACCAGAAGTTAGCCTCGCCCTTTATAAGGTAAGTGAAAACTTAGTCTTTTTATCCTCAACAACCTCTGCTAAGTCAAAGGTTTTTTTAATTTCTTTAATCCAACACTGAGCCCCTATAGGCTCAGTGGTTCCCTTGAAATTGAAAGGACCTACGTTTTTAAAGTCTTTAAATGAGACTTTCTGTGGTTGGGATTCTGGCTGAGGTGGTAGCGGTGGTATTTATGGTTGTGGGGGTGGCGGTGGTGGCACATTAGTTGCTGCTCGAGTATCTAAGACTCCTATTAACCAATCAATGAATTATTGCATAGGATCGGGAGCCTAAACATTACTCTCACTACTAACACTTGCAGTTGTTGTTGCCTTTGTTCGTGGTCTTAGTAGTGCCATTTTCTAAATAAAATAAAAAATACGTGTAAATTTGAAAGCATTAAAAATTGCAAGACATATTTATTAAAAAAACTTCTTATAATATCAAAATTTGTACATTACATTATCTGAGTGATTTAAATCACCTAACAACAATTAGCATCCCTTATAAAAATGAAAAATGCTAATGTAAAATATTTAAAACATACTAATACTTTACACATTCTCCGATTCTGGCTAGATCTTTCTAGCCTTCTTATAAATCACGTGGATCATACTAATCACCACAGACCTATTGATGTTAAACCCCAAATCTCCGGCTGGTGTAGGAAATTTATTTCTTTTTTCCCTCGAGTTTGGAGTAAGTAGCACAATAAGCTCGCTTGATTTGACAACAATCTGCTGGTAGGCGAGTTACTTCCTCTTGGGAAGCCTCCAACTGAATTTGTAGTTGGTAGCTTCTTTCAGCTTCATCCAACAATCGCCTTTCAAGAACTTTCATTGTATCGTTGGCATGGTTCATGTTGGCCTAATTCTCTATTTGAAGTTGTTCAATCCGCTCTTCTTGAGCTTCTCCGAATGCCAACATCTCAGCTGCATCTTCTTCCAACTTGGCGATGATCTCCTCGTAAGTTGGTAAGTCGATGACATCTTCAGCATCATCATCCTCTACTGGGAGAACTTGATTAACTTCACCAACATCATGTAGTTTCACGTTGTGGTTAGGCTCCTCGATTTCTAATTCATCACTGAAGTGCTCGCTAGGATCACTTCCGTTGCCTAAAACTTGAGCGTTGACTTCCATGATGTCTAATCTGTTTATATCAACCATTTCTACAAAACAAGGTTCACTTTAATTAGTATAGTTATCTTCACATAATGTCTTTTATGTAATTAAGATTTAAAATTTATTAACATCTTTTAATTATCTATAGACTCTTCACAAGTCCATTTAACTTAATTCATCAGATTATATCCCTAAGTACTTGTTACTTTAGAGCTATAATCTACAGTTTTGATACCAACCTGTAAACCCCCCAAATCACTATACTTATTATAGCTGACTTGGTGCTCACTATAAATGCTAAATCATTAGGTTTATAGATGATTTCCTTTATTTAAACAAAGTTCTCATTTTAATTCCCAAAGATCTTTCATTATTTCATGCCAAGTCCTTATAATCGATGCAAGGGACTTAATACTCAATCATAACATTTTAACCTTAAGATTTTGATATTATATAACTTTACATATTCCAAGATTCACGGCATTAAATCATTAGGACGGTTCTTGAGAACAGAGAATATCGCGGTGAATGTTTGTATCTTCACCCATGATAAATGTTTGCATCTTTATCTGTGATAAACATTTGTATCTTTGTTCGGTGCAAAATTCTCTTTATCTGTACAGAACATACCCAACTAGTTAAAACCCTCACTTGAATTGGTTATAGTGATATCTCTTGATATCAATAATCCTACTTATCTGACATTCAGAATAGTAATAATAAGTTTGTACCTGGGTCCGAGGAACCTAACGATGAATTTGACCAGTTAACATTGATTAGTCCTATCTCGAATGCTTACAGTACTCACAAGTCATTTACCGATCCTTATCCAGATAAATAAATCATTATCAATACTATGTTAAGTTTTAACAATTCTAAGTTTAATCAAAGTAAAGACGTAACAAGAGAATGTGATAAAACTTGATAATATTAATATAATATTCGATTACATGTGTGAAACTTGTTCTTATTACAAAATGTCATTATGACTACTGTTAAGAACAAGTAAGGAAAGCAGTAAACTAGTCTACGCATTTTTTCTTTCCTTTTTTCTTTGAGCCGAAGCTCCCGGGTTTGTCTGTAAATTAGGTTTATTTACAAGGGTGAGCTAAGATGCTCAACAAGTCTTAAACACATAGCTTATAAGTGAACTCACACCGATATGGATTATAAAGATTCTTGGCACAACAATGTTTTAACATAGCAAGACTGAGTGGTGGTTAGATTTTGAACTGTTCTTTATCTTTCGACTTAGAACCATTTACAGTGGATATAGAATGGGGATCAACCTAACGACATCCTATGTTATGCATAACATACACTACACTGGACTAATCATGAACAATGCTACATATTCGTTCATCTCAGTTAACTTTACATGTCAGGATCGCCCCAAGACCACTTGGTTTGATAAAATAAAGCATTATTCGAAATATATCACGAATAAGCATTTTATTTTTCAAGTTATGCCGAAACAAAAAGCAATAACTCTCATATCAAATATTTATAACACGTTATTTGTACAAGTTGTATAAATCACATAACAACAAGTAAACAAAGGTTAAGGATATAAAACTTGTCTTAAAGCACAATTAGGGTTTTCCCGGTAATCGTTTAAAATGCATATATAAAGGGTTACGCGTACCTAAATGTTAGATCATCAAATTTTCTTTCTCTATAAGTGTTTTTATAACTAAACTAGACTATTTTCGTAAATGAAATTTTTAGAAAAATTGGCTAACTCAAAGTCACCATTTTTAGAGCTTGAACCCAAGGGTTACTAAAAAATTTCAACTTTTACCTTGTTTATGGTAACTGCCATAACTTTATCATAGCAAAATATTTTTAGGTGTTTATTGACTCTAAATTTCTTACAATTTCATGACCTACAACTTTCTTTTATATTACTAAGGCAGATTCAAATTTTAAGTTTTCAGAAAATGGAAAAAATAGATAGTATGTATGTTTTGCTCAACATTTTTAGGGTTAACCATGTGAAATATGGTACCGCTAACTTTAATTCCTTAAGATATCATGTTATAAGATTCAATAACACTTTATATCATAAAAATAATAAATCACAAACCTTCTCATAGAAAGATTTATGACTTTTGCTCAAGAACACACGAACAACGCGGAGAACGAAAAATTATACATGGTTATAACTTATGTTCATGAGCTTTTGAATTTCATACATGAAATAATTTGAGCATTATAACTGCTTATATAAGTGATTATGATACTTGAATTTGAAATAATTTGGTCATTATAACGATTTGAATAATTGATTATAATAATTACTTAAGAACATATGAAGAACATGGAGAATGACAATCGTACATGGCTACGACGTACGTTCTTGAGCTTTAAACTATGAAATAAAATTCGACATTATAACTACTATAAAATAAAGAAAGGCTCAAGAACACGTGAAGAACAGGGAGAACGACAATCGTACATGACTACGACTCGCATTCCTGAGCTTTTTAAAATTAAAGACGAAAGAAAAATCGAACATTATAACTACTAGAGATTGTACCTTTTGAATTTGCAAGCTTTAACTATTTCTTTGCAATTTCTAAGGTAGTAACTCACTAGAACTCTCTCTCAATATATGTATAGCTTTGATACTTGATTTTTAAGCTTAAAAAATGAATGATAAAACAAGTGAACATTGCTTGCTATTTATAGGCAAACCAAAGCTAGGGTATTAAGGTCTTTGTTACAAAACTTCCAAGCTAAGTAAAGATGAAATAAATCACCCTTTCCCCCCTTGGAGTGGTCGGCCAAATGGAGTCATTAATGTCATTCAATGCTTAATCTGATTAAGTTTGGTGACATCATTATCTCCTAAATCAATGGCCAAGATCAAGCCTACCAAATGAATAGTACAAGGCCTTGTTTGGTTGGTTAATTAATCGATTATTTGAAGGGTATTCATGGTCTTTTACCAAGCTTGGTTTAAGGTTAGTTTAGTCCTTTTGATAATCTAGCTTAGTTCATGCTTAGGTTAATTAGAAATAAACCTAGGAACTTGATTGGTTGATTAGGTAATTAATTAACCAATTAGTTTAACCTTTATATTAGGTTAATCTTAAGCTTGATTAGCCTTAATCCTAACTAGGTTTACTTAAATTTAGTTAGGGTTTGATTTAGTTAAGTCATAGTTAGGTTAGATAGTAACTTAGTTACCTTAACCTAGTTCGATTCCAACAAGATGATATCTAACCTAGTTTCATTTTAACTAGATTAGTTAAATCATTTAGTTAGGTTAATTAAGTAATTAGTTTAGTTAATTTGTAACTAGGTTTAGGTCCTAGTTAGGTTTCCTAACCCAGTTACATTTAACTTAGTTCATTTATAAGTATTTCGGTTTAATTAATTTTTACTAATTTAAAAGTCAGATATTACTGAGTTTTGTTCCATATAAATACTATTCTGTGAAGTGAAAAGTCCAAAAGATGTTGCACGCTTTTCGGTAAATAGTGTTTTCAACTACTATTTCTCAAAAAATAGTTAGATGATCAAAAAGGCAAAAAATATATTTTTCTTCTTTTTCCTATTTTATTATATTCTCGACATGCTTTTCGAGAAAAACTTTTATCGACTATATTTTGCTCGAGGGCTTAGGTTATTTTTCTAGGGTTTAAGGTTTAGGTTTAAACTTCTTTTTAGTTTTTTTTTAAAAAAACATTTATTCTCCTTTTTCGTGCTAAGGTTAGATATTTGAACCGAAACACAAAAATAAACATTAACGAAGATTTCATAACACATATAAGATGTAATTCAATCTTTATTTATTTATATAAAGTCGAGTTACAACTATCTCGGAAGTTCATAATATTATAGAGAGGATAGTGCAGCAGGAGACTCGGATTGCTGAGTTGGAGGCTGAGGTGCATGGGCGCCGTCAGACTACTACTTTACTGGGAGTTATGGTACATCACCTCCTTAAGAGAAATGTAGATATGGCTGGTGAGCTAGAACAGTCCGAGATCCAGGCTAAGGGATTCCGAATGAAGAGGGATGATTTGCAGACACATTTAACTAAGATAACAACTGAGTTTGACTTAGAGATAGCGGATAAGATCCGCATATCTGATAAGTGGATGAGGGCATCCAGACGGACCGATGAGCTTGAGGTCGAGGTCAGGATAAGTGCTACCAGGATCGATACTGCTAGCTTCGCATTAGATACTGCCTTTGGTAGGCTGAGGAGCAGGATCGGAAGGTATCCTCGGGAAGAGTACTTGAGTAGGTAAGTAGTGAGCCGCAGGGTGGTCGACAGGATCACTCGGCAGGAGCACGAGGCTGCCGCCCTCCGGGACATCCTTTGATGTTTTTATTTTGTTTTGTATATAGATGCAGATAATTCCCACTTTTGTTCATAGTAGGGACAGTTATATGATATAAATGTCAGTCTTTTGTTTTTTTTTATGGGATAGTGATGTTAGCCCTGACTTTTATTTTATCTTAGGGGAAGGTTGATGTAAATCTCCACTTTTGTACACTTGGGAAATAGATACTAGTGGTAGGTGGTGGGGTTAGGCATTTATAGAAGTATGCCACCGGTTGTCATTGATGTACTAAATAGTGGTATATGAATATAAATGTTGTTAGATTACATGACTTGCTGTGTATGATTTATGCTTAATTCCTAAATGTTCAACCTTAATAAAATATTGCATAATAAACAAGACCTAAATTATAATGAAATAATGTAAGATTTTGTTTAATAACAAAAAATGCCGCCATGACGTGTACCCCGAAATCAACATGTAAAAGAATTCGTAAACAACGCTGAGGGAATGGCAGATCCAATGCTGGCCTTCGCTAACATGCTAGCAGAGGCAATGCAAGGTAGGCCACAGACAACAGTGGAACAACTAACAAGTCATTTGACAAACTTTAAAAATTTCAAGTTGGTAGGACCACCAGATTTTTGTGGATCTACAGATCCTATAGAGGCCTAGACTTGGATTGAAGAAATGGAGAAGGTGTTCGAGGTCGCACGGGTGGCCGAAGAACAGAAGACATAATTTGCCACCTTTATGCTGAAAGGTGAAGCAAACTACTGGTGGAAGGCAAACAAGGGAAGAGCTAGAGAGTATTATTCTATGGGAGCATTTTAAGGAACTGTTCTTCGAGAACTATTTTCCTAATAGCATGCAAAATAGAATGGAGATGAAGTTCTTAGACTTGAAGCAGGGAAATATGTTGGTTGCAGAGTACACCTCAAACTTCAATGAATTAGTCAGATTTTCTCCACACCAGGTGGACACCGAGGCTAGGAAGGCACAAAGATTTGAGCAGGGTTTGAAATCATGGGTGTACAGCAAGGTTGCTGTTCTGAGAATCGACACATTCACAACACTTTTGGAGAGGGCGATTATCGCGGAAGGAGGAAATGAAGCCTTGGTAAAATACAACCAAGATAAGAAGAAGAAAGGTCATGATGAGCCTAGTGATACAAGTGGATGAAGTAATCAGAATAAGAGGAAGTGAAGTGACAACCAAATGTCGAGAGGCAGTAAGACTGGAGGAGAGGTAAATAAAGGCAACAAGTGTGAGAAGTGTGAGATGAACCATTCTGGAGAATGTATGAAAGGCAAATGGATCTGTTACAACTGTGGTCAACAGGGGCATATTGCTCCACAATGTCCTAAGGGGAAGAGAAGTGGATGTGTTTCTTGCGGAGTGTCGGACCATCAGATTAAGGACTGTCCGAAGAGGAAGAATGATACAGCAAGTGGCAACAAAGGCAGCAACAGTAAGCTAACAATTAGAGGGCCAACCTTTCAACCAAACAGACCAACATCACACATATTTAACATGACGGTACAGGATGCTATGTAAGAATGTGGTGTCAGGTATTCTTCTGATCAATAATATCAATGTTTCCGTGTTATTTAATTCGGGTGTTACCTGTTCTTTTGTATTTGAAGATTTTGCTTAGAAGTTAGAACTATCCCCAAAAAAAATAAAAAATCCTTTGAATGTAGAAGTAGCCAACAAAGAAATTATTCTCGTAGAATACATTCATAGGAATTGTTGCATTGAATTAAGAGGGTATAAATTATGAGTGAATGTGATTCCAATTCGCTTGGGAGAGTTCGATGTTATTCTCAGAATGGACTGGTTATCAAAACACGGAGGGACGATTAACTGCCAGAAGAAAAGTATAAGCCTGAAAACTCTGAACAAGTCGAATGTGGTTTTTTATGGGAGTAAATCGCTGAGATAATCTCGTTGTCTGACGATGATGCAAGCAAAAAGAGTGCCGAGGAAAGGGTTCATGGGTTATCTAGCTCATGTGGTTGATACTCGAAGACTAGAGGGTAAATTAGGTCAGATACCTGTGGTGTGGAAATTCTCAGTCCCAGATGAATTACCGAGTTTACGGCCAGATAGAGAAGTTGAGTTCGCAATTGAACTGGCACCAGGGACTACACCAATTTCGAAAGCAACGTATGGAATAACGCTGGTGGAGATGAAAGAATTGATGATACAACTGCAGGAGCTGCTAGACAAAGGTTATATTTAGCCAAGTGTGTCTACGTGGGGGAGCACCGGTGTTATTTGTAAAGAAAAAGGATGGATCCCTAAGGCTTTGTATCAACTATCGGGAGTTGAGCAAAGTTACGATTAAGAACATGTACTCGCTACCCAGAATTGACGATCTGTTTGATCAGCTTAAGGGAGTGAAGTACTTTTCAAAGATAGACTTGAGAACTGGTTATCACCAGTTGAAGGTAAGGAAAGAAGACATGCCTAAAATAGCATTCAGAACCCGATACAGACACTTTGAGTTTTTGGTAATGTCGTTCGGACTAACGAATGTGCCAGTAGAAATTATGGATACGATGAACAGGGTGTTCAAGTAGTACTTGGATAGTTTGTTGTCGTATTCATTGATGATATTCTGGTATACTTGAAGACTGAGGAGGAGCACGCTGAACACCTAAGAGTGGTGTTGGAGTCACTAAGGAAGGAGAAGCTGTATGCGAAGTTCTCAAAATGTGAATTTTGATTACAGAGAGTACAGTTTCTGGGGCATGTAATTGATAAGGAAGGTGTTTCGGTAGATCCAGCAAAAGTGGATGCAGTTATAAATTAGGAGAAGCCGAAGACACCGGCAGAAGTCAGAAGTTTCCTTGGTTTGGCGGGTTACTATCGGTGGTTCATTCTAGATTTTTTAAAAATAGAGACACCGCTAACCAACTTGACGAGGAAGACGGTTAAGTTCGTATGGACGGAGATATGCGAAGCAAGTTTTATGGAGTTAAAGAAGAGGCTTAGTGAAGCATCGGTGTTGTCATTGCATGATTATACCGGGGGTTTTGTGGTGCGTAGTGATGCGTCACACAAGGGGCTTGGTTGTGTACTAATGCAACACGAAAGGGTCATTATGTACGCATCAAGACAGCTGATGGACTACGATAAGGGGTATCCAACTCACGACATAGAGTTAGCAGCAGCATTGTTCACCTTAAAGATTTAGAGGCACTACCTGTATGGGGAAAAGTGTGAAATATACACAGACCATAAAAGTTTGAAGTATATCTTCACTTAGAAGAAGCTGAACATGAGGCAAAGGCAGTGGTTGGAATTGATCAAGGACTATGATTGTGAAATTCTGTACCATCCCGGTAAAACCAATGTGGTGGCGAATGCTTTAAGTAGGAAGGACAGAGAAAAATTTATGATGCTAACAGTTCAAGAATGACTGATAAAGGAGATGGAGGGATTAGAGTTGGAGATTAGGTATCAGAGAGAGGTAGATGATAAATTATTTACAGTAGAAACAAGTCCAACTTTGTTAAATAAAATAAAGAAGGCTTAAGAGTAGGATGAAGAATGTGTTAGTATCAGAAGAAGAATTTCAGAAGGTGAATAATTGAAATACAGAGTTGATAGCACAAGGCTGCTAAGGTTTGAAGGGAGGATCTGCATACCGATGGTTCTAGAATTGAGAGAAGAGATCCTACAAGAAGCTCACAGTACAAGGTACTTGATACGCCCCAGAAGTACCAAGATGTATTAAGATTTGCGCCAACACTTCTGGTGGCCAAACATAAAGAGATATGTTATGGAATGTGTTAGGCGATGTTTAACTTGTCAGAGGGTAAAAGCTGAACGTCAGAAATCGGGTGGGCTGCTGCAACTGTTGGAAATTCTGGAGTGGAAGTGGGAGCACATCACAATGAATTTTGTTATAGGACTTCCAATTACTCAAAAAGGATACGATGCGATCTGGGTGATCGTTGATCATTTGACAAAGTCTACACATTTTCTACTAATAAAGATCAGATATAGTCTGGAGCAGTTGGCAAAGCTGTATGTGAAGGAGATAGTATCACGGCATGGAGTACCGATATCTATTGTGTATGATAGAGATCCGCGCTTCACGTCGAAGTTCTAGAAAAGATTACAAGAAAGATTGGGGACCCAGTTGAGGCTGAGTACAACATATTATCCTCAAACTGATGGTCAAAGTGAGTGGACAATCCAAGAAGACATGCTTAGGGCAGTTGGGATGACCATCTACCTTTGATGGAGTTCGCATACAATAACAGTTATCATGCTAGTATTGACATGCTGTAATACGAAGCATTGTAGGGAAGAAAATGTTGAACGCCACTGTGTTAGGATAAAATTGGTGAACGGAGGCTGCTGGGACCTAAGTTAGTGCAACAGACCGTAGATGTCATCAAGGTAATAAGAGCTCGATTGGTAGCAACTCAGGATCGTCAGAAGAAGTATGCCGACTTGCATCGTCAGAATCGAGACTTTGAAGTTGGCAGCTTTATATTTTTTAAAGTATCTCCGTGGAAGGGAAAAATCAGATTTGGAAAGAAGGGAAAGTTAAGTCCCATGTTCATAGGGTCATTTGAGATTCTGAGGCGAGTAGGTGAAGTGACATACGAGGTAGCCTTACCTCCTGAACTTGAGCACATTCACAACGTGTTTCATGTCTCAGTGTTACGACCATATAAACTGGATTACAATCACATGATATCCTATGAGGAAGTTCCTGTCTAAATATTAATTAGGAAGGAGCATACGTTAAGGAACAAGGTCATTCATTCGATCAATGTTCTGTAGAGAAACCACACAGTTAAGGAAGCTACGTGGGAACTTGAGGAAAAGATGATGGAGAATTACCCGCATCTTTTTGAGTGAACTTATATTGTAATTCCAGGGAAGGAATTCTTATAAGGGGGGGGGGGGGGGGGATGTAATGACCACGAATTTTCAAACTTTATTATAAATAAAATTAGGAATTTAATTTTTAATTAAATGAATTATTGTGTAATTAATTTAAACCCTATGTGTTGATTGGATGATTTAACTACTTGGTAGAATTATGCGACTACATGTTAAATCAAATTAAAGGAAGATCCATTAATATGTTGATTAAATTAGTGGATTAACCTGATGTTATTAATATCAATAAATCGACAAGATAAAATCTTAATTCAATATTCAATTAAATTTGAATATATGACAAATCTAATAGGATTATTTAAATTAATTAATATACTTATTAATTAATAATTAGGAAATAATAATAATAATAATTAATAGTCTAAGTAAGAATTTATTTGCTAATGGACTAGTCTAATCAATTTAAATCAAACAAACTAATCAATTAACTAACTATTGTACTTGTAGGTTAGCTTAGGTATTTAAGCTAGCCCAATGTGTTATTAAAATTGGAGACCAGTGAATTAATTTAGTAGCCCAACTTTTCAATGGATCAAAGGAGCATAGATGACCCAAATAATTAAATTTCAAGCCCAAACTTTGATCCAATTAGCCCACCTTCTAAAAGATCCATTATTTACCAAATTGGCTATTAAAAATAAATCAAAAAGGCATGGAAAAGGGGGGAGTAGCCGGTAGTGGTGATGCACAAGGCTCCAGGTAAAATTTCGTTGGCAAGAATTTTCAAGAAATCCCATGAATTAAGGAGCTAGGCTTGACTATGGTAACAACTGGTAAAAATACATGCATACAACTCTTATATCTATAAGTCTTGGAGCTCTATAAATACCAAGCATGCGTTTTATGTTAGTAGTTTGGAAAAATTGCTAGAACTCTCCACAAATCAAGTATAGTGAGTTGGTTGATGAGTAAAGAGTAAGTTAAAGCAAATTAGTGAGTTAACTCACTGAGTTAAAGCAAGTCAAGCCATTCTTAACCAAAAGTTCTTAGATGGTTATCAACTACTTTGGGAAGCAAAGAAAAAAAGTCATTCAATCTAGAAGGTAACAAAATCTAAAAACCCTAGTTTATTGCTTCCTGATGTATAAAATATGATTTTTATAAAAAAAAATCATTTCTTTCAAGCTCTAAATATCTAGATCTATATTTGAGTTATAGATCTAGAGGTATATGTGATTAACATATTTATTGGTATGTGTTTATATCAAAATGTTTGACGAAAAGCTTGAAATCATTTTTATCGGGAAAACCTAATCAAACATGCGACTTCAAGTTTTACATTTTGAAAGTTACAAATGATTTAGGTTATTTTTGCTCTTCATATGCTAGATACGTAAGTTATGATCATAACCCCTTTGGAATCACCTAAAAATGTTTTAAAATGAATTTTATATGAAATTTTGAATCAAAGAACCTCACTGTTGAAAGTTTGTACACAACAGTCCATTTTATGGCCATTTTCAGTGACCAAAACGTATCTAAATTTGCATTTTAATGATGGAACCTTGTAGTTCGGAAAGATACAAATCTAACAAGACTAATTTAAGGTCAATCAAACTTGTAAATTTCATTTTATTCAAGTTTTAGTAAAGGGAGAAAAATCTAGAAATGATGAAATGTTTCTGCCGATTTTCTGAAAAAACCGGTCGTTCCCATTTTTTTTATTTTACAGGGGTCGGTTCTAGGGTCAAATCCTGAACCGAATATTTTTCTAATTTAATAAAGAATATTATAAAATTTCATTTGGATAATTATGATGTCATTTGGTATTTATTAAAATTAATGATTGATTAATACCTTACTAAATAGTAATAATAGTAGATAATTAATTTTTAATTACCATTAAATATTAATAAACTGATTATTTATTATTTAAATAATATTAAACAATAAGTGAGGACAATTAATTAATTAATTAATTAATATTTAATTAACATTAAATAATAATTAAAGAAGATTAAAGTAAATAAATTAATTATTTATTATTTAATTAAGATTAAATAATAAGTAAGGATAATTATTTATTTATTTATTTATTTATTTAATATTAAATAATAATTAAAGCGGATTAAAGGTAATAAGCTAATTTTTTATTATTTAATTAAGATTAAATAATAAATAAGGATAATTAATTGATTAATTATTATTTCATTAATAGTAAATAATAATTAAAGATGATTAAAGTTAATAAACTAATTATTTATTATTTAATTACGATTAAATAATAAGTAAATATAATTAATTAATTAATTATTATTTGATTAACATTAAATAATAATTAAAGAGGATTAAAGTTAATAAGCTAATTATTTATTATTTAATTAATATTAAATAATAAATAAGGATAATTAATTAATTAATTATTATTTAATTAACATTAAATAGTAATTAAAGATGTTTAAAGTTAATAAACTAATTAATTAAGATTAAATAATAAGTAAGAATAATTAATTAATTAATTAATTATTATTTAATTAACATTAAATAATAATTAAAGATGATTAAAGTTAATAAACTAATTATTTATCACATCATTAATAATTAATGTTAAATAAGAAAGACTAATAACATATGAATAATTAATTATTGAGCAAAGATAACTAAGGATAGTTATCATTTATAATGATTAATAATAAATGAGGTAATGAAACAATTATAATAAATTGTTTAAAGGTTTAAATAATTTTATAAGTGATATTTTAAGTTTATTAAATCAATATTACTTAAAGAGAAGTAATATTTGACTGTTAAATCATTTACCTAAATACAATTAAGGGTATTAACAATGTTAAATGATATGATTCACAATGTGCTATATGATAGTCATAGGTGATTAAATGTTATGTAATTAATAAACTTAAATGTTTAAAGTGAACGATTATATGCGGTACTAATTGATAGGCCAACGTTATCAATGTTAGGTCTTCAAGGGGAGTTTAAATTAAGCGAATTAGCTGTAAGTCGACAGATAGGCAAGTCCCTAACCTTAATCAAATTTATATGAAGCAAGTTTCCTAACTAAAACTCGAGTTATATTTTCTTCAAGAATGCTAAGTGATTTAATTATTGTCAATTATTCTACATCATTATTATTATTGACATTCGCATATAATGCACTTGAATTCATGTTCCTTTATTAAACTGTGAAGTATTTAAAGTTATTCATGAACTATTTAAGGAGTAGTCTATACCATTGGTTTCGGCTAGACTTTTCATGTTAATTATTTTAAAAGTTATTCCAAACCAGTTGTTGGTGCAGATTCTTAAACTGAGAAGAACAACCCTGAATGAGGAGTAACCTAAGTATCAGATATACGATACATACAAATAAGAACTAAATATTATGCATACACATATTGTATAAAGAGGTTGATCCCCTCGAGTACCGTTCTAAAACTTTAATCTAAGAGGGTCATTCAGGCGACTGACACCTCATTGATAGTTCATGGTCCATTTGACCACTCAGCAGTTACATAATCAATTGTCATTTCTTTATTTTATACATTGATTATACTGTTCATTGTTGAACTCCTATTATTGAATCATTCAGTTGATATTTCTATTCATTTATGACATAATTCTTGTTATTCATTTAAAATTGTTGACCAAGCTAGTTGCTCATACTTGTTATGTCATAAAATATTTTTGCAGCTAAACCTGAAAGATCGGGTCAGGATAAAGGCAAGGGGAAGATGAAGTCTAATTAAGCTGACTACTTGATTTTTTGTTTATCTTTTGATAGATATAACTTTTGTAACATGAACTATTTGATAACCTTTTGTAGTTTGTGATGTATGCATTTGGTAAAGGTTGTAGACCTTGGGACTAGAAAGCCATTGTAATAAACAACATTTATTTATTTATACTTCTGCATTAGTATTGTGACGCCCCCAAATCCGGGTCCCTTGAACCACAGACTCAGTGCACACGATACTATTCTACCATGTCATCACATCCATTCATTATTGAATAATAAAACTTAATTTACATTATTACATAACTATTCCCAGGTTTATAGACCTTCAAATATTACAAAACATATACAATTTGTTCTATTACAAACATATTACATGTACAATAGTTCTGTAACTACACAATCACTGCTTGCTAGCATTCCCCTATCCTTTATCTGTACTCGACCCATCGGCCTGTTCAGATTTAGTTAAAATATCATGTTAAGGCAAGGGTGAGCATAAAATAGCTCAGCAAGTACATAAACAATTAAATGACATGACATTTCTGAATAATGAAATAAAATCTGATACAATAAAGTTGAAACATTAATAGTTCAGGAAACGAACATGAGAATATATCATGAATCTTTATGTGATTAACTTGAACATTAGCTTTACTTGTTGTATGGTCACAAGACCAAGAACTCATTTAGAACAATATCAATCATAAAGATTGATACTGCCCAGGTCAGTCATAAGACTGCATTTTAATTTAGATGTATACTTTAGGTGATCAGCCTATCGTACATTTATATTATGCACAAAATAAACATCCAACGTCACAACCACGTCACTTTATCTTTAAACTTTATTCCCCTTTATATTAGGGTTGTTCTGTTACAGCATTTCATAAATTCCTCATCATAGCAATATGGATCAGAGGACATAACAATAAATATTTGATTAGAAGATGAATCATTACATGTGTCTAACCGGAATCAAGATTGGCATCGACCTTTTTTAACAACAATTCAATAATCAATGAACTTCAAAATGCTTAATATGAATGCATAACATATGTAACTGTTCAATGAACTGCAAATAAGAGTTTGAATAGAACACTTGCCTTTGTCCTCGTTTACCTCTACTGGTAATATATTATTTCGATTATGTCCTACATAACCATAATATTGGTTCATGTATTAGTTATATACATATGCATGTTATACCTTGCTAAACAAGTTATCATTTACCTTTACATAACCCTTAACACATAACATATCATTAACTCGTATCTTAATATCTACCACATTAATAATTTTTATCAATTTATGGCTTACAATACATATCTCATTCATTTAATATTAAAATATTTCATTTTAGTTTTGAAATAATTATTTTTCAAAATCCAGGACATCTCGCCCCGTCGAGATGTTTTGTACTAAACATCTCGCTGGCCACAACATCCTCTCAGCCCAACCTCGCCCCGGCGCGCTTTGAGCTCGCCCCCAGCGAATTCTTTGCAGTCCAACTACGACCCAGTGTAGTCTTCAGTACAAAAAACCTCGTCCTGGCGCAATGCTGCAGAATCTAAAAAAAAATTCTTTCCAATTTTCATGTTTTTTTTGCCCTAGTTAAATTTCTGAGTTCCAACACATCACTTAGCACATATAACATGTATATTACTTGCATAGGCCTTCAAAACATTTAAAAGTTTCCAAATGGTTCGATTTTTTCATAAGTTTCATTTTAGGCGTCGGCGAATGTGACATCCCAAATTTTGACAAGATTTTTACATAAGAATCTCGGCTAATTAAGTACAGGTTAGAAGTTTAAACCTTGTTTTGAAGGATAGAAAGTAATACGGAGTTATTAAATATAATTTATTATTTAATCAATGTGTTAAGAATGACCTGTGTGGTTGATTTGGTAAAGAGAGACTTTTGATGTAAAAATGAGTTTATAGAGTTTATAAGGACCAGTCACTAATTTAAAGTACATTAGTGACTCGAGATATGATGAAATTATATTAAATATAGTTTACTATAGTTGAAAGGAAATAGATTGGATTAAAGGTAAATAATATGATGTAATACCTACGATTAGGTACTTATAATAAGATTATTGTAAGACATTGTAGTGTGTCAGAATGTGATAGATTAAATGTATGCGTATATCTAAATATATTTAATCTAATAAGTGAAAGGAAATAAAAAAAATTATAAAGGAAATGTGAAATTTAGAGAAAGGTAATAAAGGATTAACGAAAGTGTAAATTAAGTTTTAGTTATGAATATTAATAACTAACTTAATGAATAGGTCTGGAGAGACTATGTTACGAAAATGGCAAGGCAAGATATGTCAGAATGTGCAGAAATAATAAAACAATTTAACCTAATCTATATATTAGGAACTAATTGAATAATAAGGATTATGAAATTTAATGTTTGAAATTGATTAATAAATCCATATTAATTGATTAAGTGGGATGTTGTCGCAAGCAACCAAAAATAAAATCTTACTTTGAAAAATATTAATGTAGTAGTGAAAGTAAGAGTCGAACCCACAGAGAGTGAATTGTTTTAATAAATCTAATGTTTTCAAAAATATCTAATTAAATTGGGGGTTTTGGAATTATTAATTAACTAATTAAAATTCAAACAAATAAAAATAAATAATAATAAAGATGAGAAAAATCAATTAAAACAAACTTCAGTTCCTCAGTTCAGTATCCCCTTCTTTTAATCAACAAATTAATCAAGTTATTATTATTTTTTTCCTTCAATTGAAATTAATAATCCTAGATAACCGACAATCGCCAAGCTATCCGAAATCCTCCTTAAATTATAAATCTAATGCAGCAATCGCTCACAAAAGACTCTAACTATCATACAACCTAGAACTATCAATCTAGATTTAATATAACTGTTGCATTAAAAATTAGAGAATTAGATTATTCCAAGCAACAATCTCAACATCACGGACCATTTAACTTGTCATCTTGATAACCATAATAATATTCAAAAGTTTGACCACAATTAAATATTATTAACTGCTACTTATGATCAGATAAAATATCGTTTGCTTAATATCAAATCTTAATCTAGCATATGACAAAAACTTAATTAATTCAACTGGCCAAATCAAATTAATCAAATAAATATCATCTATTCAATTAAAACAGATCATCAAGAATAAATCTCATGCATGAAGGAATATATAATAAAACTCAATTAGAATATCAATTAAAAATAAGGTTCAACATCCCTTTGGAACTGAATAATAAAATTAGTCAAACATAATAAAAATAATATACAAGAGAATTGAGAGATATCACCTAAGAGAGCTCCCAATCTGTCTAATCTGCTCAAATAATCTGATTAATATTATATATCTCCTCAAAACATGAGTCTCCTAATATATTTATCGAAATACAATAATAATCCTAAGCTAATGTGGAAAAGAAATCCAATTTGGAATCAAAAAGTAGCTAAAATCCGAAATAATCTCGTTTTGGAGCAATTTCCGCGTAGCCAAACGCGGCACTCGCGTCCTTGACCAAGTCAAACTCTCCAGCCGACCACACACGCGCTGACAGCTGGCCTGCTTCTTTTTCCCTCTCTCTTCCGCGTCCGTGCATGGCGCTCACGCACCTTTTGCAAAAAAACACCGCCCGCGCATGGTGCGGGCACTCTTTCCCTGAACCAAACGCTGTCGTTTCAAAACTCCTGTGCTGATCCTTTAAATTAGAAGCGCGCAAGGTATGGTCGCACTTTAGCAAATTTACAATAATACCCCTCCGCGTCTTTTCTTGCTTAATTACCATAATGCCATTAGCTTATTAATAAATTCTTACAAAATAAAATAAAATAGATAAAAATAATATAAAAATACTAAAAATTCTAAAAACACATAATAATAAATAAAACACCTAAAATAAATAAAAACACATAAATAAAAAGAAATATAAAAATACTATAAAATTACCTAAATTAACATAAATTAACTAAAATCCTATAAACCAAAATAAGCTAAATAATTAAACATTTAAGCGCACAATAAATATAAAAATTAAGTATTAGGGAATAAAAATATCGTATAATTTAACCCTATCAAATACCCCCACACTTAGCTTTTGCTCGTCCTCGGGCAAAACAAAATTAAAAATAAACAAAAATAAAATAAATCTAACTAGCCCAACAGACTAAAGCGACTCAACTAATCTGACTTTTTACATGAGCAATAAATTAATATGAACTTTACATTAACCTCAAAGATTATAATCAACAACTCTTAGAAAATTTCAAAATAATACATCATCCAAAATTTTAACTTAATTATTAATTTCACTTTATTCTCAATCCTTCACATGTGTGTGAAAATCCATATATATCAAACTAATAAAAATTTAGATCAATTCATCTAATCAAACATATCACAAAATATATTAAAACTCTATACATTTATTTTTACATCACTTTTCATTAATACAAATAAACACAAATCAAAAGATCAAAAGGTTTTAAAGTTTATGTGACGCCCCCAAATCCGGGTCCCTTGAACCTCGGGTTCGGTGCTCACTATTCAACACTTGTCAAACATTCATAAAATACATCTTCAATATCTCGCGAAAAACATACATAATTTCGTTACAAAACGTACCTTCAATCCCAGGTTCCACCAACCTTAATACATCATCATTACCTTATAATACAAAAGGTTTACACAAATAGTACGAACTAACTACGTCTACTCGTTCATCTGTCCTTTGCCGTGGTACTCCTTAGATATCTCGGTTTAACTGAAAATAGTTCATGATATAGCAAGGGTGAGCAACTACTTTGCTCAGCAAGTTTAAATAAACAATAAAAGGTATATCATGAATGAAAAAGATTTAGCTCTGGAAAACTTCAACAATATATAATAATTGTGAAGACATGCAACTTTGAATAATATAATTCAATTGATATAACATACTGCTTCATCATACTGAAAGGGTCACAAGACCATGAACACACGTTTTGAGTATTTATAATACCCTGTAGACAGAAGACTGTCAGTTCGTTTTGAATATTAACAATCATTTCGATTGACATATCCGGTGATGGGTACTCTAGGTGATCAACCTATCATACGTTAGGCCTATAAACGGATCGGATTCGGATCGGATCGGGGTCGATCCAAATCCGAATCCGATAATAATTACCGGATACCCGATTACCCGATTATCCGACGGATATGCGTAATTAACTACCGAATCCGAATCCGAAATAATCCGATTACCCGATCCGATTACCCGATCCGATTAAAATATATATATTAAAATATATATTTGAAAATATATTAAAATAAATGTATTAAAATATATATATATATATATATATATATATATATATTAAAATATATGTATTAAAATATATAATTTAAAATATATGTATTAAAATATATATATATTAAAATATATGTATTAAAATATATGTATTAAAATATATGTATTAAAATATATAATTTAAAATATATGTATTAAAAAATATATATTAATATATATAATAATCGGATCGGATTGTTATCGAATCGGATCGACCAATATCCAAATCCGATCCGTTTATTAATCGGGTAATCGGGTTATCGGATTATCGGGTAATCGGGTTTTAAAAACTATTTCATATCCGGCTAAACGGATCGGATTCGGTAATCGGGTACCGTTGACAGCCCTATCGTACGTTTATAGAGTGCACAATATAACCATCTAGTTCATTTTGATCGGGAATATTCCATCCGACCGTAAGTTTATCTGCTTATAATGCTCTGTTCATTTCAGCTTATCCCATCAGATTATGTAATGACCGAGAAAATTACGAACCCAAAATTTTTATTTATTTAATTATATCCATAAGAAAATATGAGGTATGAAGTATGTGTATATGTGATAAGTTGTATGATGAGATGTATTAAATTAGTTAATTAAATTAATTAACTAAATAAGGGAAAAAGATTTCAAGAGAAGCTTATGTGATAAAATCACAAAGCTTGAATGTTGGCCTTGTATGACAAATAAGAAGATTTATAGTGAACACATTAATCACTTGTGTGATTAATGAGAAAGAAGAAGCAAGTGAATTATTTAAATGTGGGATTAATTGTTTGTGTACGGTTAACTATATTATAAACCCAATTTGATGATAAGGGTTAGTGAATGAATTAATTTAATCAAGTCAAAGTACTTGTATTAAAATGTGTTAGGGTTTTATGAAAACAAACCCAAGAATTTGTAAGTGATAGTGTTATGTAAGCTAATTTAATTAAGGAGTTCAATGGACTTATAAATTGTAAGACCCCGAATTTTATGAAATATAAAATTTAATTTTTCTTCATATATTTTTTTTTCATGAAACAGTAAGTGGTTAAATTGGCAAAGTTAAAAGTTAAGGATGTTCCGTGCAAATTATACCTTGTTGGACAATATTCTTTTTGTCGGGGAATATTCGTTTTGTCGGGGAATATTCGTTCTGTCCGTACGACGGCGCAATATAATATTCGTGTCGTACGACGGCGCCGAAAAAACTAATTATTGGTGGACCCCACAACGGAATAATTGTCGGATATAGAAAACGACAGAAGTAACCTTTTTAAATAAAAATAGTCAACGGTGTTAACTGTTTAAATACTGGTGATAAAAGAATAGTAGCATACGGTAATTTATGGTATTTTACGGTAGCATGCGGTACTCTACAGTAGCACACGGTATTGCACAGTGTCTTATATTATTGATCTGATAATTGACACCGTAACTGTTGCACATCATTTCATCAATAATTGTTGTTGCATAATATTTTATGTTATCAATTCAATAATTGTTGCTACACAGTATTTTGCATTATTGATTTAATAATTGTCATTACACTGCATTTTATATCATTGAGTCAATAATTGCTGGTGCGTTGTATTTTAAAATTATTGAACCAAATAATTGTCACAGTAGCAAATACACAGTAATTTATATTATTTAAATTAATAATAATCTGTAACATGTTTATTACATTATTGTTATCATTGTTGCAACATTATTTTATATGTTGGACCCACAGGTAGAATAAATAAAATAAAATAAAAAATATTATTATTTTTCAAAAGTTACTATTCACTGACGGAAGTCACTATTCATTCCCGGAAAAGTTACTATTCAATGACGGAAGTCACTATTCATTCCCGGGAAAGTTACTGTTTATCGGTCGACAAAAGTTACTGTTCATTACTGTTCACTTTTTGAAAATTTTAAAGTTACTGTGTAAAGTTACTGTGCAAGTATTGAAAAAAATTTTAAAACGTTTGCGCAGCCTGCTGCTGAACTCAGCGCTGGCGTGCTGCTCACCTACCACGCATAGTAACTTCTTTTCTCCTATAAATAGCTTGCTCAACTGAATAGAAAAATCACACCTAAAACATAAAATTTTTCTATAAGAATTTTATGAGTTTTCTCTGAGAATAGTAAGGTTATTTTGAGAGTTTGAAAGCCAAAAGGAGTGCAGAAATTTTTCAAGTAAGTCTTTTATTAAAGAGTAGTAATTTCATAAATTCCTATATTTCACGGTATTCACAAATCTTCCTTTAGAAGACTCTTCTATTAGAAGATTCATTTTTAAAAGCTTTCTTTGGAAGATTTATTTTGGAATATTATTTTAAAAACTATTTTAAAGTTGTTATATTATACTACAAAAATTATGTTAAATATATATAATTTTGATAATTCATATTATACGAGTTATCATACACTTTGAAATTTATATGTGGTAATTACTAATTTTATTATAAATATATAGGTTGATCAACCTCATTTAAATCAATATCCAATCACGTGTTAAGGTAAGGAGTATTATTCTTTTCATCATCATAAATGGATATTATTTTCTTCTTGCTGCAATGGATTATCATTCTTTGATTCTCGAAAATAATATCGTTTCTTTCTTGTACCATTTATTTCCATGTATTAAATTGTGGGAATAACCTTACGGTGCGGATGACCGCCTGTTGGTGAATAACCTTTCATATTCATTCCTTATTAATCTCTGAGAATAACCTTACGGTGCGGATTACCCCCTGTTTGGTGAATAACTCTTCGTATTCAAATTCTATTAAATTGTGAGAATAACCTTACGGTTCGGATTATCGCCTGTTTGGTGAATAACTCTTCGTATTCAAATTCTATTAAATTGTGGGAATAACTTACGGCGCGGATTATCGCCTGTTGGTGAATAACCCTTTGTATTAATTTCCTTCACCTTTTGTTAATCAAACCTGCTACGGTAAGGGATATTATTTTCTTTCATATTCCTAAATCGAAACTTATTATGGAATTATTGCTTCTATAATTCCTGAAAATATTATATGTTCCATAATAGTTGAACTTCATTATTTCAACTGAACCTTCCTATTTTCTGAATCTTTCTATTGGACTGTAACCGTTATTCTGAACTGTGGATCTTGAATATCATTTTTAAATTTCACTCCACATCATGTTGACAATTTGGACATTATTTGAATCTGCACAAAGTAAACTTCTGATACTTATTATTTATCCTGTTTCTTCTGTTCATCATTTATATCATTTTAATCATCCAAAATCAAGTTGTTGTGGATATTGGAGGTCGGGGGCACAGATGCGATATAATTGTTGAACAGATGATAGGTTAAAGGTTATAGGTTAAAGGTTTGATAGGTTAAAGGTTATATATCTGTTCGGTGTCTTTTATGGCACGTGGTGAATGTTCTCTTTGGCCGTAGTGCAAAGATGAACTGTTGGTTGGTATGATCATGACCAGATGCTGAATCTGGTATAAGCATGACCGTTGGTGCTTTCTTGAATATCTTTGGCCCGTAGTGCAAAAATGAATTGTTGATCTGCATGATTATGACCAGGAACTGTAAATTTGCATTATCATGACTAATGGAATTTCAGATGATAAAAGTTGATGATATTTTTCTGAAAAAGATAAGCGAGTGGACATTTTAATCTGCATTATTCTTCTAATAGATTGCTCATTCCGCTGCTATCATTGATCTGAACTTTGTTTAAGAATTTAATTGCAGTTTTTGATATAAACCTTGTAGTTTATTGTATTCTATCAAGAACTCAACTGTTGAAGGCTAATGATAATTTGTTCGTCATTATCTTAGTCATGATATTTCTTACTGGGCTATTTGAGCTCACCCTTTCTTTTGTTCCATTGTTTTTCAACAGGAGATGAGAATGTAGCTGGTTCTAGTCGGGGGATGGAGTGAGGGTCCGAGGGATAGTCATCGTAGTCTTCACATGTTGTAAAATAGTGTGGCAATAATAGTGAAGACTTAGTTGTGTATTATTATTATACACTGTATTGTGTACGTTGTGCTTTGTTGTAATAATTTTGTTGTAGTGTTTTGACGACACAAGTCTGGGCTGTGTGGGCTCAGATTTGGGGGCGTCTCAGTTGGCATCAGAGCTTAGGGATATGATCTTTAATGGAGATCTGGGGTTAGAACTAGGAGGGGAGAGACGAATAGAATTAATCACCTGTGTGTCCTACATAAATAATATTTTATCTAATGAGTCAATTTGAATGTAGGAACATGAAGTGGTGAGTCAGTTTGTTTAACTAACAATTATTTTGTGACCACAGTTTAGTATGGCATCTGGAAACCAAGAGGTTAACTACGGAATGTCCGAAGCGAATGTAGAGGCCACAAACAATTCTTCTACAAACTCAAAGTTGAATCATTTGCCTAAGGCAAAAAAAAAAATTATTTGTATCCGATCTAAAGAAGAAGAAGGTGAAAGTTCTACCGTCGTCCTTCCAAATTCGTTCTTTAAAGGATATCCGGAACTTGCGGAAATTGTTGCCTTTAATCTGCTCACTAATTGGGAGAGTCACATCACCTGGTTATGCTCGATAACGAAAGATCAGAATATATGGACGTTTCATATAAGTCTTTGGGATTTATGGTGTTCTAGTTATGATTTTCAATATTATTTAAAAATGATGTTTCTATATTTTTGGGCGTTACAATTTAGAGGAATTCGGGTTAAGTTAGTCACTATCGTGGAAACTGCAGTCTATCGAAAATACTATTCTTATAGAAATCATTGGTACGTTACTACTGATGAAGTTGAGGAATCCGAGAAACAGTTCGTTAGAGAATTATTTAGTGGTATTCCCATGGTTGAAATACGTGAAGATCCGAATGAATTACTCGGAATTCGATTTGATGATAACAGTAAAGAAACCGAATGAGGTGATAATCGGTAAGCTATTCATAAATTCTTGTGAAGTCTACGCTTTGTTAGATACTGGTTCTACCCATTCTTTTATCTCACCTGCACGTGCTCAACGTTTAAACTTAACTCCTGAAAATTTGGACTTTGACTTATCAGTTGAAACCCCATTAGGAGAAATGATCATTACATCTACTGTCTATAAATTTTGTTTAAGTTCAACAACCTCACATTACCTGTTGACCTTATTTCTTTGAAAATGCATGAATTTGATGTGATTTTAGGAATTGATTGGTTGACTAACCATCATGCTAAAATTGATTGTTTTCAAAAGATCGTTAGTTTTCATATTTCTAATCAACCTGTCATGCAAATTCAAGCAACTAAACCTTTGAAATATCTAACTATTATTTCTAGCCATAAAGTCATTCGTTTATTGAAAAACGAATGTCAAGCCTTTTTAGCTCATATCACTGATTTGAACAAAAACATGTCAAACTTGAATTCTATTTCCATTGTTAATGAGTTTCCTGACGTTTTTTCTGAGGAACTTCTTGGCTTACCCCCAAACCGTGAAATTGAATTCTGTATTGACCTTGAACCCGATATTAAGCTTATTTTCAAAGCCTCATACCAAATGGCTCCCATAAAACGCCAAGAGTTGAAAGTTTAATAGATATCGGTATCATTCGTTCTAGTTCAAAACTTGTATCGAGCAAGGAATGCGGGAAGAGCTTCAAAAACTCAAGAGGAGATTCGTTTCGGCTCTTGTCTTAATAGTACCATTAGATTTGTTATTTACAATAATGTTTTAAGTAAAGGTTCAGGTTACGTTTTAGATTATAGCCTATGCCTCTCGACAACTCAAAGATTATGAGAAAAATTATCCTACTCATGATCTAGAGTTGGCAGCAGTTGTTTTCGCGTTGAAGATCTGGAGACACTACTTGTACGGAGAGAAAGTGGATATCTATACGGATCATAAAAGTCTCAAGTATTTCTTCACCCAGAAGGAACTCAATATGCGACAACGACGTTGGCTTGAGCTATTGAAGGATTATGATCACACAATCCAGTATCACCCAGGAAAGGCGAACGTTGTAGCTGATGCTTTGAGCAGAAAATCTTATGCGAGTACAAGTGCACTGCTGACAACACAAAAAGCGTATTTTGTACGACTTGCAAAAGATGGAGATAGAGCTAAAGACATCAGGGACCCACTCGAAGATTGCTCACGTACGAGTAGAACCGGCTTTAATCGATAAAATTAAAGCTGCTCAAGCTACCGATCCGGAACTGATGAACATGATGAAGAAAGTACAAGAAGGTGCTATTCCTGAGGCAAGAATCAACGAGAAAGGAATACTTCGAGTCAACTCTCGACTCTGTGTTCCTAACGATCCTGAATTAAAGCATAAAATCATGATGGAGGCACACAACACGCCGTTTGCAATCCACCCAGGAAGTACCAAGATGTATCGAGATCTTCGACATACATTTTGGTGGAACAATATGAAAAGGGAGATTGCAGAGTTTATCTCGAGATGCCTAACTTGTCAACGTGTCAAGGCAGAGCATCAAGTGCCTAAGGGTCCATTACAACCACTTGAGGTTCCCGAATGGAAGTGGGAACACATCAATATGGACTTCGTGACGGGTCTTCCCAAAGTTTCTCAAGGCTTAGATGCAATTTGGGTCATCATAGATAGATTGACCAAATCCGCTCATTTCTTGCCGATACGAGAAAACTTTTCACTTGAACGTCTTGCCGGTATGTACATAAATGAGATTGTGAGATTGCATGGCATGCCAGTTTCCATAGTTTCTGATCGAGATCCTAGATTCACTTCACGCTTTTGGATCAGTCTACAAAAAGCTATGGGCACTGAGCTACGATTCAGTTCTGCATATCATCCTCAAACGGATGGACAATCGGAAAGGACGATCCAGACCCTCGAAGATCTTTTGAGACTTTGCGTACTAGATTTCAAAGGAAGTTGGGATAAATACTTGCCATTGGTGGAATTCTCCTACAACAACAGTTACCAAACAAGCATAGGCATGGCACCATTTGAGGCTTTGTATGGAAGGAAATGTCGCTCTCCAATATGTTGGAATGAAGTAGGAGAAGCAAAATTGTTGGGACCCGAGTTGGTACGCTTGACGACTGAAAAGATTCAAATGATCCGACAACGAATACAGATAGCGCAAGAATGACAAAAGAGTTATGCTGATCTTCATCGGAGAGATGAGAAATTCAACGTCGGAGATCATGTATTCTTACGTGTTTCTCCATGGAAAGGAGTTACGAGATTCGGAAAGAGAGGAAAACTCAACCCTCGATTTATTGGGCCATTTGAAATCCTCGATCGAGTGGGAACTGTAGCCTACAGACTAGCCTTACCACTAAGTATGTCTCGCATCCATAACGTTTTTCACATATCTATGTTACGTAAATATGTGAAGGACCCAAACCACGTCATTGAGTTAGAACTGGATGTTATAGCAGAGGATTTAACGTACGAGGAGGTACCTGTCAAGATCTTAGATAAGAAGGAGCAGATCTTACGCTCAAAGGTTATACCTCAAGTCAAGGTTTTATGGAGGAACCAAGATACTGAGGAAATGACCTGGGAGCTAGAATCTGAGATGAAATCTAAGTATCCTTACCTCTTCGAAATGCCAGGTACGTCAATTTCGAGGACGAAATTTCATAAGGAGGGGAGGTTGTAAGACCCCGAATTTTATGAAATATAAAATTTAATTTTTCTTCATATATTTTTTTTTCATGAAACAGTAAGTGGTTAAATTGGCAAAGTTAAAAGTTAAGGATGTTCCGTGCAAATTATACCTTGTTGGACAATATTCTTTTTGTCGGGGAATATTCGTTTTGTCGGGGAATATTCGTTCTGTCCGTACGACGGCGCAATATAATATTCGTGTCGTACGACGGCGCCGAAAAAACTAATTATTGGTGGACCCCACAACGGAATAATTGTCGGATATAGAAAACGACAGAAGTAACCTTTTTAAATAAAAATAGTCAACGGTGTTAACTGTTTAAATACTGGTGATAAAAGAATAGTAGCATACGGTAATTTATGGTATTTTACGGTAGCATGCGGTACTCTACAGTAGCACACAGTATTGCACAGTGTCTTATATTATTGATCTGATAATTGACACCGTAACTGTTGCACATCATTTCATCAATAATTGTTGTTGCATAATATTTTATGTTATCAATTCAATAATTGTTGCTACACAGTATTTTGCATTATTGATTTAATAATTGTCATTACACTGCATTTTATATCATTGAGTCAATAATTGCTGGTGCGTTGTATTTTAAAATTATTGAACCAAATAATTGTCACAGTAGCAAATACACAGTAATTTATATTATTTAAATTAATAATAATCTGTAACATGTTTATTACATTATTGTTATCATTGTTGCAACATTATTTTATATGTTGGACCCACAGGTAGAATAAATAAAATAAAATAAAAAATATTATTATTTTTCAAAAGTTACTATTCACTGACGGAAGTCACTATTCATTCCCGAAAAAGTTACTATTCAATGACGGAAGTCACTATTCATTCCCGGGAAAGTTACTGTTTATCGGTCGACAAAAGTTACTGTTCATTACTGTTCACTTTTTGAAAATTTTAAAGTTACTGTGTAAAGTTACTGTGCAAGTATTGAAAAAAATTTTAAAACGTTTGCGCAGCCTGCTGCTGAACTCAGCGCTGGCGTGCTGCTCACCTACCACGCATAGTAACTTCTTTTCTCCTATAAATAGCTTGCTCAACTGAATAGAAAAATCACACCTAAAACATAAAATTTTTCTATAAGAATTTTATGAGTTTTCTCTGAGAATAGTAAGGTTATTTTGAGAGTTTGAAAGCCAAAAGGAGTGCAGAAATTTTTCAAGTAAGTCTTTTATTAAAGAGTAGTAATTTCATAAATTCCTATATTTCACGGTATTCACAAATCTTCCTTTAGAAGACTCTTCTATTAGAAGATTCATTTTTAAAAGCTTTCTTTGGAAGATTTATTTTGGAATATTATTTTAAAAACTATTTTAAAGTTGTTATATTATACTACAAAAATTATGTTAAATATATATAATTTTGATAATTCATATTATACGAGTTATCATACACTTTGAAATTTATATGTGGTAATTACTAATTTTATTATAAATATATAGGTTGATCAACCTCATTTAAATCAATATCCAATCACGTGTTAAGGTAAGGAGTATTATTCTTTTCATCATCATAAATGGATATTATTTTCTTCTTGCTGCAATGGATTATCATTCTTTGATTCTCGAAAATAATATCGTTTCTTTCTTGTACCATTTATTTCCATGTATTAAATTGTGGGAATAACCTTACGGTGCGGATGACCGCCTGTTGGTGAATAACCTTTCATATTCATTCCTTATTAATCTCTGAGAATAACCTTACGGTGCGGATTACCCCCTGTTTGGTGAATAACTCTTCGTATTCAAATTCTATTAAATTGTGAGAATAACCTTACGGTTCGGATTATCGCCTGTTTGGTGAATAACTCTTCGTATTCAAATTCTATTAAATTGTGGGAATAACTTACGGCGCGGATTATCGCCTGTTGGTGAATAACCCTTTGTATTAATTTCCTTCACCTTTTGTTAATCAAACCTGCTACGGTAAGGGATATTATTTTCTTTCATATTCCTAAATCGAAACTTATTATGGAATTATTGCTTCTATAATTCCTGAAAATATTATATGTTCCATAATAGTTGAACTTCATTATTTCAACTGAACCTTCCTATTTTCTGAACCTTTCTATTGGACTGTAACCGTTATTCTGAACTGTGGATCTTGAATATCATTTTTAAATTTCACTCCACATCATGTTGACAATTTGGACATTATTTGAATCTGCACAAAGTAAACTTCTGATACTTATTATTTATCCTGTTTCTTCTGTTCATCATTTATATCATTTTAATCATCCAAAATCAAGTTGTTGTGGATATTGGAGGCCGGGGGCACAGATGCGATATAATTGTTGAACAGATGATAGGTTAAAGGTTATAGGTTAAAGGTTTGATAGGTTAAAGGTTATATATCTGTTCGGTGTCTTTTATGGCACGTGGTGAATGTTCTCTTTGGCCGTAGTGCAAAGATGAACTGTTGGTTGGTATGATCATGACCAGATGCTGAATCTGGTATAAGCATGACCGTTGGTGCTTTCTTGAATATCTTTGGCCCGTAGTGCAAAAATGAATTGTTGATCTGCATGATTATGATCAGGAACTGTAAATTTGCATTATCATGACTAATGGAATTTCAGATGATAAAAGTTGATGATATTTTTCTGAAAAAGATAAGCGAGTGGACATTTTAATCTGCATTATTCTTCTAATAGATTGTTCATTCCGCTGCTATCATTGATCTGAACTTTGTTTAAGAATTTAATTGCAGTTTTTGATATAAACCTTGTACTTTATTGTATTCTATCAAGAACTCAACTGTTGAAGGCTAATGATAATTTGTTCGTCATTATCTTAGTCATGATATTTCTTACTGGGCTATTTGAGCTCACCCTTTCTTTTGTTTCATTGTTTTTCAACAGGAGATGAGAATGTAGCTGGTTCTAGTCGGGGGATGGAGTGAGGGTCCGAGGGATAGTCATCGTAGTCTTCACATGTTGTAAAATAGTGTGGCAATAATAGTGAAGACTTAGTTGTGTATTATTATTATACACTGTATTGTGTACGTTGTGCTTTGTTGTAATAATTTTGTTGTGGTGTTTTGACGACCCAAGTCTGGGCTGTGTGGGCTCAGATTTGGGGGCGTCACATAAATAGCAAATCTAATTGGATTATATTTCAAATCCAAATGAGTTGTTAAACTAGGTCAATTAAGTATACCTAGTAGCCTATGTAATTAATTTAATTACTAGTCCATGTAATTTATTAAATAAGCCCAATGCTTATTTTAATTAAAGGTAGCATAGTTATGTAAATGCTAGCCCAATGTGTGATATAAATTGAGCCCAAACAATTTAATTGAATGAGCCCAATAAAACTTAATTCTAAGATCCAAAGTGGAGCCCAATAAGCTTGTATAGGTAAATATGTATACATATATTGGTGTATATATATATGGATACTTATATAATTATATAAGACTTAAAAATAAAGTCAAATTGGATAAATATTGGTCAATCCCGAATTTTGGGGCCCACATGGATATAAAGGTAGCTTGTTGGTTGATTTTGGAGTGTAAATTGGTGCAAGTAACCCCCAACCACCCTAGTCAATCAAAGGGTCAATCAAAAAGTCCATCAAGTGGTCATTCCATGCATAGTAAGCATCTATTAGCCTCTAATTTAACCAATGCTAGTTGATTAGTAGGAGTTAATGATGATTAAGAAAGTACTATAAATATAGTGGTGCACCAATGTTTTATGTTGGTTGCTCATTTGTTAGCATTTTCTAAAGAGAAAATTGAGAGCTTTGTGAGAAAAGTAAGTAAACTCTTGTGAGTTGGAATTTCACCAAGGAAATTGCTAGAGATTTATCAAGGAGGAGTCACCAACAAAGTCTCTAGCCAAGAGTAGAAGAACATAAGGTTCAAAAGTGTTCTATCTCCTCTTTATTTCATTTTTGTATGCTATATATGTTTTATATGGTTAAAATATATTTTTAACCGATCAAAAGTGATTTTGATGGTCTAGAAGTCTTAAGCTATGAAAATTGGTAGATACATGGTTTGATATGCTTAAGTCATGATTTGGTATGTGAGAAATGCATAAAAGTTGTAGAAATGTTCATAACACATTTTACCGGTAAAACCCTAACGATACATGTTGTGTTTAATGTTGTATTTTGAAATATACAAATCGGAAATTGGATTTTTATGGCTAGAAAGCTAGATCTAGGAGTTTTAAAGAAAAACCCTTTTGGAATCTTTCAAAAATATTGAAAGATAAAGAAGTTATAGCTTTTACCGGAAAGGATGTCGTTTTTAAACCCTAAGTGGTTCGATCCGTAATTTTCGTGTAAAACGTTTTCTAAAAGACGATTGAACCATGGAATATTGTAAAACAAGAAGTTAGGAACACATCAACACTGATTTGGTGTCATTTGAATGTGTAGATTTCATTTAATCAAGGTTTGAATCAAAAGTGTCAAAACTGTCTCAAAACTGGAAAATGGCAACACATTCTGTCACACTGCGCCGGGGCGCAGTGTGTAGTGTAACACACTGCGCCGGGGCGCAGTCCACTGTTCCGGGAAAAAAATGATTTTCCGAACCGGGTTTTCCGGGTCGGGTCGGGTCAGAAAAATGAAAAATATTCCGAAATTTATTTTAATATTTTTGGACCTAATAAATATATTTTTAAAATTGTGGAAGATTGATTTAATAAGAAAAAGGTAATAAATATTATTAATGGATTAATAATATATGTAATTAAATAAAATATTATTAAATAGATAATAATATTAGAAAATCATTAAAATATTATTAAATATATAATAATATTAGAAAGTTAATAAAATATTATTAAATGGTTAATAATATTAGAAAATGAATAAAATATTATTAAATGATTAATAATATTATAAAAGAAGTAAAATATTAATAAATGATTAAAATATTATTAAATGGTTAATAATATTAGATAATGAATAAAATATTATTAAATGATTAATAATATTAGTAAGATAATAAAATATTATTAAATGGTTAATAATATTAGTAAGTTAATAAAATATTATTAAATGATTAATAATATTAATAAATAATTAAAATATTATTAAATGATTAATAATATTAGATAATGAATAAAATATTATTAAATGATTAATAATATTAGTAAGTTAATAAAATATTATTAAATGATTAATAATATTAATAAATGATTAAAATATTATTAAATGGTTAATAATATTAGGATATGAATAAAATATTATTAAATAGTTAATAATATTAGATTATGAGTAAAATATTATTAAATGGTTAACAATATTAATGAATGATTAAAATATTATTAAATGATTAATAATATTAGTAAGTTAGTAGAATATTATTAAATGATTAATAATATTATTAAAGGATTAAAATATTATTAAATGGTTAATAATATTAGTGTGAGAATAGAATATTATTAAATGGTTAATAATATTTAATGAGAGAAGAAAATAGTGTTAAATGATATTATTTTAAGTGTAAAATATTATTAAAGGCATAATAATATTTATAAATTATTAAAGATATTATTTGATGAATAATATTATTTGAAGAGTAAGACATTATTAATAATGTTAACATATGAGTGAAATATTATTAAATAATTAATAATATTAACTAAGGATAAGGATATTATTAAAGGATTAATAATATTATTAAGTGAATAAAATATTATTAAATGGTTAATAATATTTATAATTGATTAAGATATTATTTGATAAATAATATCATTGGGAATAGTGTAACACATTATTTAGTTATTAATAATGTTAATAAGTGTTGAGATAATAAAGAGATTAAGATGATTATTAGATGGTTAATAATATTGAGGAACTAGATGATTTATTATTGAAATAATAAATGGTTAAAATATTATTATACGATTAATAATATTATTTGTGGTATTTATATATTATCAAAGGTGATAATATTATAAAATAATGAAGTGATAGTTATGTGATTTAAAATATTATCAAGGGATTGATAATATTATTAAGAGTTGTAAGGTTATGATTAAGTGATAGATGATTTAAGACATATATGGTAAGGTTATTAATGTTAAATAAACCTATATGTGTTATGCTAATTGGAGGATCAATGTTATTGAATATTAGGTCACCCAAAGGAAGTATTTTTAAGTTAAATAGCAGTAGTCAGCGGAACAGACAAGTTTCTCTGAACCTAACTTGTATTTTATTTGGCAAGTTATTTATGTAGAATCTGAAAGTTATTTCAAAATGCATGATGAATTAATTATTAAGAATTATTTCATATCTATATTGTTATTGACAATCGCACTTAGGTGCATTTGCATGACTGTTCACGTTATGAATTGTTCACGTTATGAACTGTTTTATTCACTTTATAATATTATTATACATTTAATAATATTTTAATAATTTTCTAATATTATTATATTAATAATAATATTTTATTAATTTAATTATATTATTAAACCTTTAATAATATTTACTCTTTTTATCTATTAAATCACTTATATTTAATTTAAAAATATATTTATTAACTCAAAAAAAAAAAAATTGTAACATTTTTCATTTTCGGATCCGTACAGACCCGACCCGGTCTGGCCCGACTCGACCCGGTCTAGCCCGACTCGACCTGGTCTGGCCCGATCCGACCCGGTTCGGTTTTTATTTTTTTCCTGGAACAGTGCACTGCGCCCAGTGATTACACTGCAAGACGACTCCCCGGCGCTGTCCGGCAGAATGTTGTCCAAATTTTTGACTTTTGACAGTTTTGATACCCTTTGATCAAATCTTGATTAAATGAAATATACACATCCAAATAACACCAAATCAGTGTTGATGTGTTCCTAACCTCTTGTTTTACAATATTCCATGGTTCGATCGTCTTTTTGAAAACGTTTTACACGAAATTTACGGATCGAACCATCTAGGGTTTAAAAACGACATCCTTTGCGGTAAAAGCTATAACTTCTTCGTTATTCAATATTTTTGAAAACTTCAAGTTGGACTTTTCTTTAAAACTCATAGATCTAACTTTCTAGCCATAGAAATTAATTTTCCAACTTGTATATTTCAAACTACAATCTTAAATAGCACATAGCTACCTAGAGTTTTACCGGTAAATTTCCATATAGACATTTCTTCCAATTTTATGCCTTTTACACATACCAAAATATGATTTAAGCATATCAAATCATGTATCTACCAATTTATCATAGTTTAAGACTTCTAGACCATCAAAACAACTTTTGATCGGTTAAAAATATATTTTGACCATATTAAACATATATAGTCTACAAAAATGAAATAAAGAAGAGATATAACACTTTTGAACCTTATGCTCTTCTTCTCTTGGCTAGAGACTTTGTTGGTGACTCCTCCTTAATAAGTCTCTAGCAATCTCCTTGGTGAAACTCCAACTCTCAAGAGTTCTTTCTATTTTCTTTAGAATGCTCTCTCTATATTTTAGTGAATGAAACAAATGAACCAACATTTGCACAAATGTTGGACATTTGTATTTATAGAACTCTAGGATTTTACTATTAGTTCTACTAATCAACTAACATTAGTTGATTAAGGCTCTAATCTTGCTTACTATGCATGGAATGACTACTTGATAGGCTTTTTGATTGACCATTTGATTGACTAGGGTGGTTAGGGGTTACTTGAACCAATTTATCTCCAAAATCATCCAACAAGTTAGCTTTATATCCATGTGGGCCCCAAAATTCGGGATTGACCATTTATTTCTCCAATTTGACTTTATTTTTAAGTCTTATATAATTATATAAGTATCCATATATATATACACCAATATATGTATACATATTTACCTATACAAGCTTATTGGCCTCCACTTTGGACCTTAGAATTAACTTCTATTGGGCTCATTCAATTAAATTGTTTGGGCTCAATTTATATCACACATTGGGCTAGCCTTTACATAACTATGCTACCTTTAATTAAAATAAGCATTGTGCTTATTTAATAAATTATATGGACTAGTAATTAAATTAATTACATGGACTACTAGGTAAACTTAATTGACCTAGTTTAACAACTTATTTGGATTTAAATTATAATCCAATTAGATTTGCTATTTATAAGTCCATTGGACTCTTTAATTAAATAATACTATTAATTGCAAATTCTTGTGTTTGTTTTAATAAAACCCTAATACATATTAATACAAGTACATTGGACTTGATTAAATTAATTCATTCACTAACCCCTATCATCAAATTGGGTTTATAATATAGTTAACCGTACACAAACAATTATTCCCACATTGGATTATCTCAAATAATTCACTTGCTTCTTCTTTCGCATTATTCATATAAGTAATTAACTTGTTCATTAAAAATCTTCTTAATTGTCATACAAGGCCAACGTTCAAGCTTTGTGATTTCATCACATAAGCTTCTCTTGAAATCTTTTTCCTTCTTTAGTTAATTAATTTAATTAACTAATTTAGTACCTCTCATCATACAACTTATCACATACACACATACATCATACCTCATATTTTCTTATGGATATAATTAAATAAATAAAAAATTTGGGTTCGTAATTTTCTCGGTCATTACAGTTTAACCACACTAGGATTTAACATTAACCACATACCTTCCCAAGTATCATTAAAATCAGCTAGCAAGATTTTTTTTATTTTTTTTCTTCATTTTTTTCATGGTGTGTACATTTTATGCTCCATCTCGCTCCATCTCGCTGCATGTGTTTATGAGTGAGTGCGTTTTACGCTCCATCTCAACCCATCACATGACAATTGTTTCACTTTTTTTTTACTTCGGGTAAGGTCAATCTAATAATCCCAAAAGAAAATTACCTTAATCATTTCTCCACATTATATTTACCTTATATTCGCTTCAAGTAATGTTCAAATAAGATATATAATTAAAAACATATCTTATAAGCATTTAACCAAATAAATTTTCTCCAAATTAAAATTAGTTCAAACATATGGATATGTGCAAATAATAAAATAAAAGATTTCAAACAAAGTACTGACCAACAAAATTGTCAAAATTCAGATTACGCAAAATTTATTAATTTTTCAAGAGTTATTAAATAAAAATCAAAATTTTATCATCGGTTAAAAATTAAAATTCAAATCAAAATATTGCTCAAGTGACTCAATCCTAAAAAAAAAAAAACTATCTTATTTTCGTAGGAAACACGGTTACACTTAGCGTGTACAACAAGCCTTTAAACCCCAAGATTACCCCAAGTGGACGAGTTTTGTCTCGTGAGGGTTTGCAGTGAATTTACCCACAAAATTCAAAAATTAAAATTTTTTAAAATTCCCTAAAAATAAAATATTTTTTTTTTTAAAAATAAAACAAAATTTTAAAATTTCCTAAAAATAAAACAAATATCCTAAATCTCTTCCCCCACACTTAAAACTTACATTGTCCCCAATGTAAACTATAATACAAAGAAACAGACACAAATAACTATAAAAAGAAAAAGAAAAAGAAAATGCAAATCTGATTTATTGGGTTGCCTCCCAAGCAGCGCCTTTGTTTATTGTCATTGGCTCGACAACAGGTCAAACCACTACGTCACTCCAATCTCATGAATTTTGCGTACTCCATCCATCACAACATTCCTCAAAGGTAAATTACATCTCGTCTTTGCATCATATGAATGCTTGACTCCCTCTCCACAGAATATGAATTTGATATAATCGGGGAGATACTTCATATTTGGAGGGAAATCCTGCAAAATAAAAGGGAAAATTACGTGTGAGTAACAGGTAATGGAATAGAAAATTCTACATTTTTATTTAAAGTCATTGGCAAAGAATTTAATAAAGTGTTAGCCCCCTTCAAATCTTGTTTCTGCGCAATTTGTTCTTCTTCCTCAACAACATCCTCCACATTAGGCATGTCATCACCACATAGACAATTGTATGTCATTTCTGGAGTTTCTTCATCTTTACCACTGCTCAACACAATTTCACTCTCATCCTCATCTTCCTCTTGATCCATCATTGTGTGATAGGGTAATTCTTCAACATTTTGCACCTCCAATTGACTGACCGCAATTGTCAATTGTTCCATTTGAGCACTTATATTCTGAATTCTTGTCTTCATTTCCTGCTCATATGCCTTCACTTCCTGTTGAAATTGTAAAGTGTTAGTCATAAAAGAGTTAAACATATTTTCTAAAGACATATCAGAGTCAGAAGATTGGCCCTCTTGTTGGTGGGAATATGGCTGATTGTACTGTTGGTAACTTGGCCAATTTTGGCTTCTAGGTTGATGCACTTGTGGATTCCCATAGCTGAAATTTGGATGATTCCACCATTCTGAGTAGTACGTATTTGAATAGGGATTATAGTTCATTTGCGCTCCAAGGAAACCATTTGCATCATGTACTTACCCATAGGACTCCTCTCTAAACAATGGACACATCTTCGTTGGATGTCCTATTACTGAACAAATCCTGCAAGCTTCCACTGGTTGTCCTATACCTGCAGCCTATGCATAGATAACAGAAGTTAATTCATCAACTTGTTGTTGAAGAGAAGAAATTTTTACCACATTAAAATAATCATCGTTTTGGTTCCAAGCCATGATTTTCTCCTTAACCTGCACACTTAATTAAACTATGAAAAACAAAAATAAAATAAATAAATAAACTAGAAAAATAAAATACAAAGAAAACAAAGAATAAATTAAAGTAAAACACTCCCCGGCAACGGCGCCAAAATTTGGGATGTTGTCGCAAGCAACGAAAAATAAAATCTTACTTTGAAAAATATTAATGTAGTAGTGATAGTAAGAGTCGAACCCACAAAGAGTGAATTATTTTAATAAATCTAATGTTTTTAAAAATATCTAATTAAATGGGGGGTTTGGAATTATTAATTAACTAATTAAAATTCAAACAAATAAAAATAAATAATAATAAAGATGAGAAAAATTAATTAAAACAAACTTCAGTTCCTCAGTTCAGTATCCCCTTCTTTTAATCAACAAATTAATCAAGTTATTATTATCTTTTCCTTCAATTGAAATTAATAATCCTAAGCTAATGTGGAAAAGAAATCCAATTTGGAATCAAAAAGTAGCTAAAATTCGAAATAATCTCGTTTTGGAGCAATTTCCGCGTAGCCAAACGTGGCACTCGCGTCCTTGACCAAGTCAAACTCTCCAGCCGACCACACGCGCTGACAGCTGGCCTGCTTCTTTTTCCCTCTCTCTTCCTCGTCCGTGTGTGGCGCTCACGCGCCTTTTGCAAAAAAACACCGCCCGCGCATGGCGCGGGCACTCTTTCCCTGAACCAAACGCTGCTGTTTCAAAGCTCCTGTGTTGATCCTTTAAATTCGAAGCGCGCATGGCGCGGCCGCACTTTAGCAAATTTACAATAATACCCCTCCGCGTCTTTTCTTGCTTAATTACTATAATGTCATCAGCTTATTAATAAATTCCTACAAAATAAAATAAAATAAATAAAAATAATATAAAAATACTAAAAATTCTAAAAACACATAATAATAAATAAAACACCTAAAATAAATAAAAACACATAAATAAAAAGAAATATAAAAATACTATAAAATTACCTAAATTAACATAAATTAACTAAAATCCTATAAAACCAAAATAAGCTAAATAATTAAACATTTAAGCACACAATAAATATAAAAACTAAGTATTTGGGAATAAAAATATCGTATAATTTAACCCTATCATTAAGTGAATTGAGTATCTATACGACGTGTAAATACAGAAGATAATACTCCCAAATATGAGTAGAAGAAATGTAGTATGCATGTATGATTCAAATTGTCATATGTGTGTTAAGTAAACGAACGAAAGGAAGTAAAAGATGTAAAATGATAATATGAGCGTAAAAGGATAAAAGAGAATGGATTTTTGTAATTCGATCAAGGTTCGCTTTTCGAGAAAGCGGTTTATGAAAAAAGTAAGTAATTCGACTATTTGAGATGTCAGAAATTGAGATTGATTAAATGTGAAATCGAAAAGTGTCGTAGAAAACTAGAAATGTAATTCTAGTTAAGAAAAGTTATTTAATCGGTTTACGATTAAATGACTAATTAATCTATAAAATGAGACCACGTGAACGTAGCACAATGGAAAACGAATGACCTAGTCGGTCAATTGAAAGAAAAACCGATTTAAATGGGAATGAAATGAATTATGTAAAAGAAGTTATCAAAGTTTCATTAGTTAGAAACTTTCTTTAAAACAAAATCTAGCAAAAAGGGCAATTGCTCTCAATAAATTATGTAATGACCTTTGTGTCCTAAGGGATAAAATGACCAAAATATCCTTGACAAATTAGGTAATGACCTATGCGTCCCAAGAGGTAAAATGACAAAAATGCCCTTGACTTAATATGTGAAATGACCAAAATGCCCTTAGTTGGGATTAACTATAGTTAAAATGACTTAACCCAACTTGGGTTAAGTCTCATATAAGCTAGCAAGCAAGCAAGTCTTCTTCACTTTTCACTTTGCTGGAAAATAAACCTAAGAGAAAGAAAGAGAGAGAAAAGCCATGGGAGCAAGAGAAAGCTTGTGATTTTTGAAGGTAAGAAGCTTGGATGATCATGGAGCAAGAAGAAAAGATGAAGCCCTCGTTATGGAGAAACTTTCTATGGGAAGAAGTTGGTCGTCCATAAAGGTTTAAAAGTTTTCTAAACTTAAAACTTAGATTTATGTATGTTTAAGCATGTATGTATGGTTCAAGTTAAGAGTTATGGGAGAATATGTGTTTAAAGTTGAAAGATTATGATGAAACCTTAAGTTATAAGGTTGAACATGAGGATATGAGGTGTATTTGCATGATAGATAGCATCATAGGTTCATTAATGGTTTAAAAGCAAGACTTGTTTAAGAAAAATACAATATAAGGCTATGATTTGCATGTAAACCAAATCATAATCTGTAAAGTGCTTTAGAAGGTGCATATAAATGTTATGTGAATGCACAAAGTTGCTAAATAAATATGTATTGATGTATATGAGGTATAGAGTTTAAAGACTCAAAGAAGGTTCAAAGGTGAATTTTGTTAAAGTTGGCAAAATTCTACAAAAATGTGATTTTTGGCCATTTTATGCAAATAAAGGTAAAATGAAGCTCAACAACTAAGTTTCATGTAAATACACGTGTTTGTGTCGATTTGGAAGTCGTTTGGTGTTTATGGCGATAAAAGTGAGTTTTAAATGTTTAAAAACGTTCGTCGGCACTTAAAACGAAGATTTTGGAAAAATAGGGTCGTTTAAAGACTTTTAATATTTTTGAAGGTCCATGCAAGTCAAATACATTTTAGGCATGTTAAATCATATGTTGGAATAGAGGAATATGGTTTATGGCCAAAAATAACATCAAAATTGGAAGGAAAAAAATTTCAGAAAAAATCTTACCTAGGCCAGATTTTTGCCTACAAAATCTGGGCCCGGCCGTATCCTCTCAACCAAATCTGGCCCTGGCCGGATTTTTAATGCAAATATATGGCCCCGGTCGTGAGCAAAAAAAAAAATTAATCCGAAAAGAAATGTTTTGATACTAAATGATAGAGATAGATTATGTAAACCCTAGATTGATAAAAAAAAAAAAGGTCAATATAAATGGTGTTAAAGTTTAATGAAATAAGAAATGGTATAATACAACATACCTAAAGCTAAGTGAAACCATGTTAAGGGTTATGTAAAAAGGTCGGTAATGAGTTAGGATGTGTTATTAACCTATAACAGGTATAATATATCAAAAGAGAAATGAATAGAGACTAGTGGTCTACTATTTATGATTTAAGTTTAAAAAAGGTTATAGAACATATTATGATCCTATAATGATATATAGGTTCAATGTTTGCAGATAGAACTCGGAGTAGCAGATAGAACTCAGAGTAGCAAACCGACAAGACAGATATGAAAGACGTTTGGAGAAGCGTAAAAAGTTAAGTTTAGTGATGGTTAACAGACAAGTTTTTCAGACTTGTTAAATGTAATAGTTGTTCTATGTGAACTACATGGCAGACTATGTGACATTAATTATTTTGAAATGTGCACTTAGTGCAACTATGTGTTTTAGCTGTTAAATGCAATATGTGACATTTATGCACAACATGGTAAAGTAAGGAATGTACGACGCATGAACATGAATTGCAAGCATGAAAGGTGTTATCTGTTAGACTTGTTGAGCTTTTGTGCTCACTCTTGCTATGAACTAACAATTTCAGGTGAAGTATGAGAAGGCCGGAGTTTTCAATAAAGCTAAAGAGTAAGGAATGCTAGATGCGTAAAAAAGCATAAGGAATTTGTTATATGAAATTATGAAATGTGACAAGTCAGTTAGTTAAATATAAACCTATAAAGGTATAAGTTAATTAACATCTTGGTTTTAATTATGAACTTGGTCGTTAATAAAGAGATAAATGTTTTGTAAATCCGTAGGGATTGATTTGTATGTATATATCTATTATTCAGAGAAAGATTGTAATGATGTAAGATTAATGTATTAGTGTTAGTCGAGTTTTATATGTAATGAACTCATATGTATGATACAGGTATGATGCGAGCAGGATTATGTATGATAGTGATTGATGGTGGAATGTATTCACAGGTAGGTTATGTAAAATCATAAATTATATGATTTTGATAATGTAATAGACTAGGTCATAATTTATTTATATATGATCTAAGTTCTAGCATAAGGAAAGTGAAGGTTATGATTCTGAGGCAGGTGACGAATGTAAGTTTAATAAATAAGATTATGAATTGTATTATGTTTTAATGAATAGTTTTAAAGGTAAAATGTATGTATTAACGCACAAGATCGCCATTAAGAAATGATGGGGTTTCGGGGATGTTACAGCGAACGTTTCTAAACGTTTAAAACTCGCATTTATCATCATAGATACCAAACGACCTCCAATTCGATTCTAACATGTGTATTTACATAAAACTTAGTTGTTTGGCTCTTTTTTTACCTTTAATTACTCAAAATGGCCAAAAATCACACTTTGATAGCATTTTGTCAACTTTTCAAAACTTAACCTTAAACCTTCCTTGAGTTCTTGAACTCTACACCATATATACATTAACATATGCTCATATAACAACTTTGTAAGTCCATATCACTTCTATATACACCTTTCAAAATACTTTACAGAATTTGATTTGGTTTAAATGCAAATTATAGCTTAATATAATAATTTTCCTTCACAAGTCATTCTTTTCAACCTTCAATGCATCTTGTATGCTATCTAACATGAAATTTTACATGTATCAAACATGTTCAACACTTCCAATTAGGTTTTCATCACTTCTATCAACATATAACACATGATCATCCTTAAATCATGCTTCCTAACTTTGAATACATGTATGAATAGTGCACCACCTTTATTTTACTACATCAACACTTAGGGTTTTATCATATATCAACCAAATAGTATATAACTCACATAAATCACATCTTTGATCATAAATACATGCATGGCTACACCATTCTTGCATTTAAACACATAAATTATAAGTTTTATGATTAAAACATTGTTATACCTCCTTTGTGCTCTTTTTCTCCTAGCTACAAAGCTTGCTAAAGATGGATGCTCCACTTTGGTGGTTATATTACCTTCTCTTGAACTTTTCCTTGTAACCCCTTAAGCTTTCTATGAAATTCTAACTTTCTTCTCTTTTCTCTCTTATGAAGCTCTCACTTAGCAAGAAATGAAGAAGAAACAATGACTAGCTAGTTTAATACTTACAAAACATATATACATATATAAATTATAAGTATTCCTCCTACAACGAACTCTACTTGAGTTAGCTTAGCTTAACCATGCATGGTTTGGGGTTGTTCATGACCTTTTACATTACTAGGTAAGGACATGTTGGTCATTAAACCATCCTAGGACACCATGGTCATCTCTCAAGTTGCCAATGGTAGCATGGTCATTTGCCAAAAATCCTAAAGAAATTTAATTCCTTTAAAATCATAACTTGCTTATTTTCAATCCAATTCAAGTCCTTTTTTTATCCAAATTTATTTCATTAGGCTTAAGTTTTATTCTATAATCAAATATTCCATAAATAACTTATCCCAAAATACTTGTCACACTTCAAAATTTAAATTCCATAATTTATAATAATATTTACATTGTTGTCAAAATTCCATATCTTTAAATTCTTCCCTCCTTATAAGGATTCTGTCCCCAGAATCAGTAATATAAGGTTACACAAAAAGATTCGGATAATCTTTCTTCACTTTAGCTCCCACGTCGCTTCTTCAGCATTATGGTTCCTCCATACTATCTTTACAGAAGGTATTACTTTGTTCCTCAAAATTTGCTCGTTCATGTCAATAATCTGAACATGAGTTTTCTCGTACGGTAAGTCCTTTTCAATTTGGATAGGCTCATACCCGATCACATGCTCGTAGTCTGGCTTATATGGCCTCAATACCGACACCTGAAACACGTTGTGTATATGTTCTAACTCTGGAGGTAACGCTACTGTGTAAGCTACCTCTCCTATCCTCTTCAGCACTTCAAAAGGTCCAATAAATCTTGGACTTAACTTTCCCTTCTTTCCAAACCTTATCTTCTCTTTCCAGGGATATACTTTCAAAAACACATGGGACCCTACTTCAAAATCCCTCTTCTATCTATACAAGTTCGCATATTTCTTTTGTTTGTCTTGTGATGCTATGAGTCTTAATCTTATCACTTTGACAATCTCTACAGTCTGTTGCACTAATTCTTGTCCCAATAACTTACGTTCTCCCACCTCATCCCAACACAGAGGTGTTCTGCACTTCCTTTCATACAATGCCTTATATGACGGCATACTAATGCTTACATGATAACTGTTGTTATATGCGAATTCAACCAACGATAAATGGTCGTCTCAATTACCCTTGAAATCCAGCACGCATGCTCTCAGCATATCTTCCGTGTCTGGATTGTTCGTTCACTTTGCCCATCTGTTCTTTTTATTAATTGTTGAACAAGGTTAATAAATAGTTAGATATTCTCAGTTAACAATTATATGTAATTAATTAATTAAAAAGATAGTGACGATATTTAAATGAAGCATTGAAAAAAATTGTAATCTTAAGTATTTTTAATCTGATTTAATCATTTTCATTAGTTTAAATTAGTTAGTAATTTTAATTAGTTTTATTTTATAATTTAATTGTGATTGTTTAATTAAAATTAATTTGGTTAAGAATTAGTATTTAGTAATAATTATTTTTAATTTTTTGTGGGTTCGACACTCGACTTAATCATTATATTACTTGTGGGTCGCGTATACTTGCGTGTTAATTCCTATTTAAAATTAGGCAAACAAGTTTTTGGCGTCGTTGCCGGGGAATTAATTTTATAATTTTTGCCATTAGTAGTTTTAGTCAAATTAGTTTTAATTTAAACTTGTATATTTTTGTTTATTTTATTTTTATTTATTTTATTTCTTCTTCAGGTACGATGGCTACATTTAATTATCAATGGTCTTTTAAGAGGATGATTCAATCAAGTGTGGCAAAACTTGCGAAGCTTGAAAGAAAAGTTGACGCTCTTGAAAATCAATATATTCAAAATGCCTACAATCAGCAGCAATATAGTTACACCCCAAATTGTTATCATCCGGGTTGGCAGGATTATCTAAATCATTCAAGCGTTTTACGCTCTATCTCATTTTCTTCACATATTTATGAGTGAGTGTGTTTTATGCTCTATCTCAACTCACCGTATAACTATTAATTCAACTTGAAAATGATCAATTCTTTAAACAATCTTAGAATAATTTACCTAAATCATCTCCCCTAAATTATATTATACCTCATATTTCACTTCAAGTTATGATCAAATAAGTTATACAATTCATAAATATCTATCATAAACAATTAACCATATAAACTTTATCTAAATTAAAACTAACTCAAAACAAATGAATATATGCATAAATAATTAAGGATCTCAAACAAAATAATAACTAATAAAAAGCCAAAATTCAAATTATGCAAAAATTTATCCCTTTTTCCAAAAGTTATTAAATAAAAAAAATTATCATTGGCTATAAATTTAATTCAATTAATTCATTGCTCAAGAGACTCAACTTAAAAACTAAGTTATCCCATTTTCATAGAAAAACACAATTGCACTTAGCATGTGCAACAAGCCTTTAAATCTCATGGTTACCCCAAGTGGATGAGTTGTGTCTTGCGAGGGTTTGTAGTGAATATACCCACAAAATTTCAAAATTTAAACTAAAATAAAACTTAAAAAATTTTAAAATTTTTAAAATTTACCCACACCCCTAAACAAGAGCCAGATCAGAACAGAGATATGCAAAGAGCTTATAAGATTAAAGAACATCGGAATCATTCAGTTGCTAAGTTTTATCAGAAGAATAAAGCTTAACGCCTACTTAGCAGCACATCAACAAACTTCATCATCAACAACATAAAGTCAGGATTTAGTGACCCACCTGATTCAGAAGAATCAACCTCAAGAGTGAGAAGAGGACTTAGTGTCCTAGAGAAAAGATGAGACTGAGTGAATCAAACCCTGAGTGAGAAGGACTAAGTGTCCTGTTGTAATGATTCTTAGTGAACCTTGGTGTTAGTGATCTTCATCCTTAGTGAATTTTTTGCTCGAAGTACAGAAGAGTGGACTATGAGACTTTTGTGCTCCAAACCACTTAAAAATTATTGTGTCTCTCTATGTCTCTTTAACTACTAACATCATAAATGTCATAACTGTTATAACTGTCTTATATTCTGCAATAACCCTCCTGTAGCATTACTCCAAATCATAACTGCAAGTTCTTTATCTCATATCAGAAAGGGGTTTTACCAAATTACCATTTTTGTTGTGCTAAACATAATAGTTTAATTATTTGGTAAATGTGCTTTAATAAATAGATTAACTTGCTTAATTAATAATATGACAATCCTCATTTAAAAGCAAAGTTTTTAAAGATCTATTCAACCCCCCCCCCCCCTCTTAGATCACTTTTGTGCCCTCTGGGAATAACAATTAGTATCAAAGTTTAGCTCTCAAATACGTGCTTAACTGCATGAGAGTTGATCCTATGGCACATAACAAAATCAGAATTTAAATGATGGAGAAAATCTAATTATATGCAATAAAGATAAATTGTTAACTGGAATGTGTTATGTATATCATTAATGTAAGTTTGTTTTAAGAACCATTAGATGGTCCATACACCATCTCCAATCTGGCTCCATCCACTGAAGACTCTATCAAGATGATTGTCGAATCATGTCAGAATCGACAGACACAGAGAAACATCTAGTTACTCTAGATGATCAAAGAAAGAATGTCTTATTCATGGTTCTAGAGGACTAAATGTTCGAGGACGTGTTTAATTGTTGAACCACTAAGGGAGTTTGGAAAACTCTATTAAAAGTGCATGAAGGCGTTACATAAAGCAAACAATCTCTCCTGGCTTATCAGAATGAAATGACTTCACAAATGAAGGCATTACCACTTCAAATGAGAGTTTCAACATCTTTCTCAACTCCTCAAAAGCCTCTGACAATGTGGGCTCAAAGAAGGATGTCAATATCAAGATCATATGAGCTTTATCCAACAAACTGGATGCCTAGAACACTGGCACCAGAGAGTCATAAAGTTTACATAAGGTAACTCTGCAACAACTTAATGAAGAACTTCTCACCAATGAGATGAAGATTAACCAAAAGAAAGAGACAGCATCAGTTACGAATGCAAGAAGAATGATTGAAGACGTTGTTTTCAAAGTTGTAGAAAAGTCCTTCAAAGACTCTCCTAGAAAGGAAAATAAGAAGAAGAACGATGAAGGCTTGAAATACCTAACTCCTCTTAAGATCCTCCTCGGGAGAATAAAAGGGCTGATGGAAATTGTTAACGTGACAGCTGGGAAGACTGATATGCTTAAGCCAAAAGGTAAGGAAATGTTGGCTGAAAAAGGAAAAGGTGTCTGAGCCAAACGTAAGGTGATGCGATTGAATGGGAGCTTTATATTCAAAGGGAAAAGAAAATCCATAAGTCATAATGATCAAATGAGAAGCTGCAGGGGGAAGTTAATGATAAAAATGTTGATATGTTCAATGGGCTACCCGTATTATCCATCTGCAAAATACTTTACAATGTTGACTATTCTTGGATCATGTGGGGATACACCAGAACTACCAGTGTAAGTGTGGTAATAAGACATTATCCCAGGCTGCTTGGAGATTTGCAGAGCACAAGATTCCCAATAAAAGTAAAGCCAAGATAGGTTCTCTCATCTAAACAAAACCACTATGCACATCCACGACACCTTACATCCCATGATCGTAGAGTCCCAAAACTCTGTGATCCAACCAAATGTACAAAACCTACTACCTCCACTAACACACTCATCGATCATAAAACACCCCAGCTCACCATTTGTTGAATATCCAAACCCAGAATCCACCATCAGACACATCAGCAATGAAACAGACAAACTCAACAATCACCAACTACTCGATCTTCTGCCAAACCAAACTCAACAAATGGAATATCTTACACCGGCATAAGACTCCTGGCAAATGATCCGATATATGTAAATAAAAAATATACACGGGGTTAATATTGCACGAAATTTGTCTTTACCCTCATCATCTCTTAAGCCGCCAGATTTACTAGAAGAGATAAGGCAGAGAAAAGAGAAAGGAAGAAGGGAATATCGCTTAAGGGTTGAAGAAGAAAGAAAAATCCTACATCACATCACCGATCATCAAATGCACTCCAAAAGCTTGAATCGTTAAGTGCTCACAAGCGTACAAGAAATCTAATCTCTGAAGGATCATGGCATGACATCAAGTAACCCTGATGTTGAATCAATCAATGATAGCGAAAGTCCTTAGACTAATCAATGTCCAAAATTATCGGAGGAAAATAAGGCTTATCGGGAGAAGATTTACAAGAAAACAAAGTGGACGATGGCTAGGATGATTTGAAGCACAACTCAATGCCTAGAATGTTCAAGAGCTGAACAAGAAGATATCACCACTGATACCTAAGCAACAGATCAATCACTAATCTTCAGTTTAAAAAATTACAGAGTAAGGTCAACATTATGATTGAAACCTTGAAAAATCGTGGAGTTAGTATAAACTAACTTCATGAATTAACCTAGCAAATATTGTAAAGTTGATCACTACTTTGTGAACTCCCAAACCCTAAGATTAGTGTAACAGAAGAAGGTGAACAAAAAGCGAGACATATGTTGCTCTTCATATGCTTCAAAAAGGTAAACTTCAAATCACACTCACATAAGCATGAATCATAAGTGTTATATCTGTTATCTGTGTGAATTTCTACCTATTGATCTTATTATCTCAGAGAACAAGTGATCCCATACTGATCTCATTTTTAAGAAATTGAAGAGTAAGGTTAACACTACGATCGAACTAGGAAGGAACGTAGAGCAAGTAAAAACTCACTCTACGAACCAACTGTCAACTTTGGAAGTAAAGAAAGTCAAATCTTGATTGTCTGCGCATCTTCGGCTGAACATTTTACATCTTCAACATACGTAATAATTATCTGACTAAATTCCAACCAAAATCAACTGGAGCTATTACCATAGAAGTATTAATAACGGATGATATCACAACCAACAACCCTAAAAAAGAAGAGCAAATGGATTCTATTATCAATGTCTTACAAATCATAGACATGAAGATTATAAACAAATCAATTCTACAATCGTAGAACCAATGGAGAAATCGTAGAGTCAACAAATTCTATGTTTAAGCACTCAACAAATCAGCAAACCAATAACATCATAACTCAATCTTAAAGAACACAGATAAGAAGGCACAAGGATAGGCATTCCAACAAAAAGAAGATGAGCAAAGTATCACACACGAATCATTGGCGATCCAACTGCTAGAATAACTAAGGGTGAGCATGGTGTGGTTTGAAGCCCAAACCGCACATGAAATCGCTTGTGATTGGTGCGATGCGATTTTAAAATGTGTGGTGCGGTTTCGATTTCAAAACCAATTGAACATATACAAAAAATTATGACTGAAAGAATACAGACACCGAAAAAATCACTTAATTTTCAAGTGCAGACAAATGTGTATAGAAGATATTAGAATAACTACTTAAGAAGAAGTAAAGTAAGACTATGGCAAATAGTTGTTTATAACTTAAAAGTAGATAGTGTAGTGCTTATAAAAGAAGAATATAACTACTAAATTTATTCATCTTCACTCACATTATAATGAAACTCTGTAATTGCAAAAAATGTCACTGACAATCAAACAATAATAATTAGTTAAGTAAAATTCACGATTAAAAGTTTTCAAAGCTACAATTAATAGTCATACGAGAGATAACTATAGAAGTTAATATTATACTAACAAAAAAAATAGGAGAAAAATATAATAAACACTATGTAATTTTATTTTATTTTAAAATAAACCAAAATGACGTCGTTTTGACCATTATTGGTGCGGTGCGATTTTTGTGGTGCGGTGGACCGCAGAAACCGAAATCAAACTGCAAATGCGATTTTTTCAACCCTCCTAAAACTGCAATTTACGTCGAAACTGTTGGTGCAATTTAATTAGTTTTTTATGCATTTTCGGGACCAAATTGCTTACCCCTAAGCAATATATAACATTAGAAGGCATTGGAAATTCAAGGGCATGGGCATACCTACAAAATGAAATGGACTATCCCAATATTGGGCAGGTAACAAGTTGGTAAATGAGAAATGAACAAAAATTGTTAGCAAACACTTGATGTATTGTAGCAAAAGAGGAACAATGATTATAAACATACAGAGCCTTCGACATCCTTCGACATGTACAGATGCATGTGTATCATTTGTATATATAATTAATCCTATATGACCAGCATATAGCTTTTTTATACATTCATTTCATTTTAGTGTTATGACCATCCATCATTTTCACATGTAGAAATCTTGAAATATCCCGTATTGAGAATCTGTAGATCACCCTCTACTACTCGCAGCAATGCAGGCTCCTTTCTTTTGCCTTCTTCTCCCCTGTATAAGGTAATCAAACAGACGTACATAAGATACATACAAAATCCATAGAAAAAAACAAGAGCTACGCAGAATGTTATCATGTACAACTACCTCTGTTATGTATAATCCTACTTCTTTTGCAAGCTTTTCTTTCAGGAGCTTATAGCACCCTCTCATTTTGTATTGCCTTGCAATTTGCTTTAGCTGGTTTCTTGTCAAGGAATTCAGGTCTGAGATACTCGATTTTGGATGAGGCTCAGTAGAGCAAGACAGTGACTTCAGATTCTCATTATCGGAATCATCAGGGCGCTCAGTGATCCAGAGATCTTTCCTAGTCGTACTGTCCATTGAATCGCTGTGCATTTTCACTAAATTGATTTTGAGACTTCTTAACTCTTTAATTCCCTCAAAGACGGGAGAAATCGAGTGTACCTTCCTTGCACCATTAGAGAGGTTCGTCAGATTGATCTCGCCACATTTCAACACTTTTGTTCCCTCAAGGACTGGTGAACTCAAACGTACTTTCCTTCTCTTATGCATTATGGAAACTAATTTCATATCGACATCTGTGGTAACATATTCTTCAGGAGCTTTCTTCTTCTTCTCAGTCTTCTCATTTGCAAATGGACTCAATCTGACATTTTCGCCACTCATTTTAGAGTTCCACCGCCTCTTGTATTTTGCTTTTGAAAATTTATTCAAACCAAGCTCGTCAGTCTGACATTGTTTCCGGAAGCTCTTTATATTACATTGATTCTTCCTCTTCTGCTGACTCAGCTTCACAGACAAATCAGAACTGGAATTATTGTCTGTACCTGCTACTTCAGCCTTTTGTCGTGGTGTTCGCTTTTTCTCTGGTTCTGACTTATTTTCTTTCCCATGCTTCAACAACTCTAAAAGTAAGGGGCTGTTCGGGACCAACTTATAAGTTGGTCAGCCCAACTTATAAGTTGGTAAGTCAAAAGTAGTGTTCGGGAACAGCTTTTTTATGAACTTATAAGTTGGAAAAAAAGTCAAAAAAAAAAAGCAAGTTTTTGGAACTTAAAAAAAATTACTTATAAGTCATTTTTTTTAAGTTGGTCAACTCTAATGAAATGACAAAACTGCCCCTCCTTGTTTTTTCTCTCTTCTTCTTACTAAAGGACATTTTAGTAATCTTTACATTTTACTTAACTTATAAGTCATTATTACCCAAACACATCCACAACTATTACTTATAATTCCTAACTTATAAGTAAAAGTGATGCCGAACACTTTTACTTATAAATCTACTAAAATTTTAACTTATAAATCTACTCAAATTTTAACTTTAAGTAAAAAAAAAAGGTCATTCCCGAACGGCCCCTAAATCTGATGGTGCCACAGTGTATTCAGTATCAGCACGACTAAACTCAAGTTCCTCTGTTATCAAAAAAGGTTTTATTCTCTTCTTTTCTTTCTTCGAAGATGAGTTTGAAGTGTCAATCTTGTGAAGATCAACTTTAAGTCCCTTCCTTTGTTCTAGCTTTTCATTTGCATCGGCAATTGCTTCTTTAGAAGCAACTGGCGTAGACTTTAAGCTTGTATCTTCAGTCTGGTGAATTCGTGCAAATAACAAATTCATTAGCATTATACATTCAGGTAGTATTTATCATACCTACGTTCTTTTACTTTAGTTTGGGATGGGGGCTTGATTATGGGTTACTAACTTACTCCTGATTCTTTTTTTACAAGCAACAGTAACAAGTTAGGGTACTTAAAAGTGAGCTAAACTGAACATGAAGCTCTACATATATTCCTTAAATTTTTACCTGAATCGAAACCACAAGGTAATGAAAGAAATATTTCAACAAATTTAGCAGTTGAAAGAGCTGCTTGTACCTTAACTAGGAGCTCCCAATATGTCAAGTTTGCACAAGTTTTTTATCTTTATTTTCTTAAGAAGTTAAGAGTTGTTCCTGGTTTTCAAGATAAAGAACTTAAAACACTCAAACATTCAAGAGAGAATTCAATTTAAAGCATAGTTATGTTAAACTCTCTTTAATAATGCAAGTAGAAATGATAGAACCTATGCCAACTCTACTTTTTAACAATTAGTCTAAAAGGTGGGAGTTGCTCTAGTTATATCAAAAGACAAAAGCAAGTATTTTGAGGGTTGTACATTATTGATTGGTCTAGAGTGCTCTTCTATCGAAATCATATGGTTCATCACTTTATCTGAGTTAATGTTGTGCACATTTTAATCAGGGATCCAAATATTTTGGTCCCAATCCAACTTCCTATTTTAGAGATCCTCCTACATAAAAGAGATCAATTGAATGTGGAGCAAAATCCTAACAATAGCAAGTAGTACTATAGCCAAACAGACCTTTTATTCTCTAGAGCTGTGTTACTCGGACTCGCCTGAACATGATGGAGTACCCGTGTCGACACGATCCGACACGGGTACGGGTGCGGGATTTGTGTCGGGTGCGGCACTTTCAATCCGGATACGACTCTGATGCTAAGTTGAACAAATCTTCCATTTTGAAGAGGTCAGGCGTGGCCTCCGACAGAGGTCAGGTGTGGATGACGTGGCCACGGGCAAGGAAGATAGAGTCATAGTTGTTACGGTGTTGCCTTGGCAGCTCAGCGTCTCATGGCGACGCCTAGGCGACGCCATTCTGGCTACTCCATCACAGCTTGATCGACAGCGACTCCATAGCAGGCGAGCCCATCGCAACTTCTTCTTCTGGTGGTTCTTCTGCTGTTCGGTACTATTATTTTAATTTTACAGTCGGTCAAGTAGCATATTAATTCATATGGTATATGATTAATTTGATTTTTTTAATATTCATTAACTTGGGCAGTGCTCAGTTCTCGTTTCTTGTGCTTGTTTGCAGCCTTGCACCTGCCTTTCATGGGCTTGCAGTTTTTATAGCTTCGATGGAGGGCTGCTAACTTGCGTGTCTTTACTTTGGTTTTTTTTTATTATATCATGTTTGGCTGTTAGTTTTTTGTTTTGATCTGGGGTATGCCCCTGTGCAATTGTAATATTTTTTTTATTTATACAATTTTAATTTAGTAAAAAAATCATATATTAAGTACTATTAATATAACATTAACATATTAATGTTATTCATAAACAAAATTGCTATTAAATATTATTTTAAATTTTTTACAATGCAAAAAAAGAGAGTCTTAGAATGCTGTAATATGAGTTTAATTTTTTTAATTAATCAACATTTATTGACTAAGCATAAAAAAAAAATTAGAATTTTAATAATTCAATTCAAATTCTTGATGTTTATCCTCTCTCTAGAAGAGTCTTTTTTAACTCTTTTTTTAAACATTTTTTCTTTTAACATTTTTTTTATATTTGTGTGAGTGTTATTTTTTATTTTGAATAAAATTGGTGATCATTGTAAAAAAAAAATTACTGTTATTTTCACCTTCATAAAAGATTAGTGATTAATGTAATTTCCTAAAAATTAGTGTGAAGTTTATTAAATGAAACATTTGATATTATTAATTATGAAATTATTTCTATTTGTGTAAACTTCAAAATTGGGGGTTTAAAGAAAATGACAAAGATCAAATGCTAAGTATTACTAACATAGCATTAACATATTAGATTTATTTATAAACAATGGGGGGGGGAAATATAATTGTTGTAGTTTCATCGAAGCAGTTTAAGTTTTCTACATATAATTGTTATCATAAATGATATCTTTGAAGAAAATATTAATTAAACGAAATTACCGCAAAACATATTAATTTTATTCATAAACAAGGTTGCTATTATTTTAGAATTTTTGCAATGCAAAGGAAAAGAGCCTTATAATGCAATACTATGAGTTTGATCATTTTAATTAATCAACATATATTAACTATACATAAAAAATAATAAAATTTAAAATTTCAATAATTCAATCCAATTTTTTATATTTATGAGTTGCATCCAATTCTATTTGGTAACAATTCAATCCAATTTTTTTTTATTTTTTAATATCATTACCTTCTTTACAAATTGCACCAAAATTTAACACAAGAGATATGACGCACTATTTGAAATTTGAAGATGGGCAACAAAAATATAGACAATGCAAAATAAAATAGCCTTAGAATAGTATTTGATAAGAGACAATGATATATTTGAAGAAAATATTAATTAAATGAATTTAACACAAAACATATTAGCTTTATTCATAAACAAAGTTGCTATTAAATATTATTTTAGAATTTTTGCAATGCAAAAGAAAAGAGCCTTAGAATGCAGTAATAATTAATCAAAATATATTAACTAGACATAAAAAATAATAAAACTTAGAATTTTAATAATTTCATTCAATTTTATTTTGGTAACAATTCAATCCAAAATTTTTATTATTTAATATCATTTCCTTCTTCATAAATTGGACCAAAATTTAACACAAGAGATATGATAAACTACATTTTAAGTTTTTAAAACTACAAAATTATACTTAGCATCATTACAAATTTATTTAAGTATAGTATAAGGAAGAAACAATTATTTGTAAAATATATAATATTAATAATTACTACATTTGTTACTTTAAAACTTTAAATAAATTCATTTAACAAAAAAATTATAATTTTGCAATTATATTTCAAAAAGTTATAATATTACTACATTTGTTAGATATAATATAATATTATGCTACATATAATAATATTACTACATGTAAAAGGAATTTATTGGCAAAGCCCTTCATTTCTGTCTTCCCAGTGCCCAGACCATTTTCAGCTCGTAATTCTTGCACCACTTCGCAGACCATTGTAGCAGAGCAGGTATGTCTTCATGCCCCTAATCTTGCAAACCCTTCCCATATCATTTGAGATATCCTTCAGCCGAGTGCCTTTACCCTGCATTCACACATAACCTTAAATAAGAACAATTAATAATGTATTGTTGAAGATTATATTAGAAAAATTAAAGTGAATACCTTCTCAATGTTTAACCCTTACACAGATCTAGCGAGTCCATAGCTGACGGCGACTGTGACTAGCGGCAAATGAGTCGAGTCGACCCAGTCTTATAGGTAAAACTCTGCCAATAACTTGACTTATAGGTACTGCTATTGATATATCATCATTTTTTTGCTTTTGTACGGGCCAGCACCTTGTATTCAAATTTTCCTTATAAATGCCCTTACTTTGCTCTTTACCAAGAGATTTCAATCTAGTAAAATATTAAAAATTGATTTTAAAATTTTAAAATTGATCATATATTTTCATTCTAACAAAATCATAACATACCGTATCTCAGCACCCGTGTCCAAATTCGGATTCATATCCGTGTATCCTCTATTTTTTGACTTCACGTGTCCGGCACCTAGATTCGTACTCGCACCCGACACCCGAGTCCGAGTAACACAGCTCTAGAGCTTTGTTTTAGGATCAATAAGCAGTTATGGAACACAGAGACTGTGTTATTGGCTTCTACGAGACTTGAACCCAACCATGTATACCACAATCCACCAGTATACCTGAGAATTCCACATGTAGTAGTGATATGGCACTAGAACATACTGTGTTAATTAGTTGCAAGAAAATTTTGCAGAAGGAAAAGAAATGGATGGAAAAGGAGGAGAAGAGCAGAACCCCATAGTTGGTAAGCCAGTTTGGAAGGTATGAACAATTAAGTTCTATATTTATCTTTTAATGATAATCTAGAGCAAATCATTTGACTTCATGGTTGCATACAAATAAATGTGCCACACACACAATCTGCAGATTCAAGCCCAAGACAGTTCAAGTTTTTAACCTTTCAGTTGCAACCTGTGAATGATTACCCACTCCTACAAAAAGCAAAGACAAAGAGAGCTACCTGGAAGATAACTGTTTCGAGATTACTTCTCTTCTCCACTTGAGTTTCCAAAGATGGCAGACATTTGACTTTGGGAGTTAAAGTAGGATTCTTGTCTTCCGTTTTTTCACTGATTCTTGAATCATGCTTGATTAATCGTTTGTTTGTCTTGATATGGCTTGCATCAGCTCCTGAAAAATCTAGGTTGGAATGATTGGCAATAACACCTACACGCTGTTCAATACAGGACAGTCATGCAAAAGCATTTGATTTATTACTTTTATCATCATATAAATAATAAAAAAGGGATGAGTTTATTCAATAATCTACAAGTATGCAGGGATCCAGTGACACCATCTACAAATATGCAAGTATCCAATGGATGGGTGGCTACAAACAACAAACCTAAATAATCATTTGCTTTACCACATAATGTGGCAGTAAAGTGGGTGAAAGTATCTATGTTGAAATGGTCATACGCATGTGTGCAGTGTGGTAATCTGAAGAGAGTTTTTTTTTTTTTTGCAAAATGCAATCTTCAACTTTGCTTTTTTCCCTCAATCGACAATGGCTTGGTAGAGTCTAATTCATATGATTCCAACCCCACCCCCCCCCCCCCCCCCCCCCTCCCCCCTTTCTTACAGCTATCTCAAGCATATTATGTTAATTGAATGCGCAATGGTGCTCCTACCTTGTCTAATATACTCCCTCCGTTCCAAAATATAAGATAAATATTGACTTTTTAAAATCAGTTTGAGATATTTTCAAATTTAAAATGGATATCAATTCAGTATAATTATGAAAATTGTAAACTATGTAAAGAGTACTACTAATTAAAAGATTTATTCTTTTCAAAAGAAAAATTAATCCCATCAAATTGTATTTATTAATATCTCACATTGACTTTGAAAAGTCAAACTTGATCTTATATTTTGGAATGAAGGATTTCACATTTGACTACAGACTTCTCATGAATTTGTCCCCGTTCCTCTTCTTGATAATTTTTTTCCCAATGGAGAAGCACACCGGTTTTGACAAAGAGAGCAAACCCAGAAACAAACAAGAAAACAAAAGGCCAGAATCCCCACAACCAGGGTTGCAGGATGTGATAACTCGGGTTTTCAAAGCATATTTTAATGAGAACTATGTAAGAATTTCGTGAATGGAAGATTATAATAGAATATTATGGTGTAAACTAGTTTAAATACACTAGTGATATTATTTTCTTGAGATAGGAAATAGGAAGAATGAAATTTAATTAAACAAAACAAAGTTACGTATAAAATATACGTAGATATGGCAAGATAAATATTTGTATATTGTACATGTATGGAACGAGGTTGGTGTGTTAAATAAACTAACATATTAATTGGGCTAAGCAAAGAAATAATGCAATGGAAAATTATTGTACGCAATTGAAGTAAGGGAATAAATAAATATATAAGTAATGTATTTATTTATTAGCCAAACAAGTTTATTAAACTAGTGGTCTAAACCATGAAATAAATTTTATTCGAATAATATGAGGTTCTTATGATGTAAATGAATATATATGCGTGTGTGTGTGTGTGTGTGTGTGTGTGTGTGTTTGAGATGAGAAGTTAAACGAGCTAATAAAATTTAATTAGCTTGAGTTAACTAAGAAATGGTAAAGGAAGTTAAGTGGATTAATTAATTTATATTAATTAATTGAGATTAAAGTTAATAAATTAATATAGCTTGAATGATGAGCCTTGTGTGGCAAAATATTAATGATGAAATAAGGTTGAATTAAAGTTCAAGAATGGTTTGATTAATTCACTTATTTAAATTAGTGGATTAATATATGTATTTTATTTAAATAATAAATGGGGGCGTTACACAGGAGGCTATAGATACCATACAACCCAAAAAACTGTCCTACAGGGGACATTCCCTACACACAAATTATAGAGTACTAACGAAGTAAAAATCATCCAAGTGCCAGCTCCTCCAAAAAACCTAAGAAGGGAACTAAAGCTTCCAAGTGCACCACATACACCCAAAAAGTAGGAAAGTCAGTAGCAACAATCTCACTTTGAAGGCCAAAAACTCCACTCCTCCAAAGCATCTGCAGTTGTGCCCTCTTCCTCTTTTAAATGAATATTTCATTTAATAAATTAAAAGGAGGAAGAAGGAAGCAAAGGAGATTTATATGCATACTATAACCCATTAAACCTTTTGCATGCATGAGCAGAACAATGACAGATAATTAATTTTGCATATCCAAGAACAGAACCTGGTTATCTTTTTGTTGAAAGCAATTCCTAAGCAGAGCCTGCAATATGCCATGTATTTTCTCAGCTGGTTCCCTAAGCATTTGCAAATGATCACCAAAGTCGTGACCTTCTTGAATATTTTTGGTTTTCAAGCCCCGTATTGAGATGTCCAGACAATCAATCTTTTCTTTCAAAGCAGTAGAGCATAACTTCAACCAGTCCTCATCAAGCCAGGCTAGTTGGCTTTGGAGAATAATTACATTTTCTTCTTCTAGTTCAACAATTTCAGTATCTGCTTTTGTTATCAATAGCCTTAACACGTGCATACAAGCTTCCTCATTTGAAGAATCTTCTTCTATCACATCTGCAACAAGAAAATGGATGGTCAAAGTTTTGGAATGCTCATCTTTAAAATTTTGTATCGACCAGGATATTTATTCAAAAGTAAAAAGAGGTCCAACTACCAAGCCCATAACCGAAGTAAAAGTCACGCTGCCATTCATGTCCCATATGATAACTGCTGTCATCAGTGGCTGCCAAACAATTATTTTCATTCAGAAACAGTCAAATACTGAAAAATTACACTGTTGACAATCATGTTTTATTTTACTTTTTCTTCCTTGATTAGATTTTCCAGTCAATTCATTGCTAAATGAAAGTGTGACATCTAACTAGATATAAGACTTGGGAAACCTTGATCATAGTATGAATCCCAAAGAGCCCAGTCCATAACTTCAGAAGAACCAGACCTGAAATATGAATAATTTCACCATTAAAATTTCCACTAACTAGAGAGAATGTAAGAAAAAAAGAGAGTTACAAAACATGTATAACTAATAACTTTACCAAAAACTTGTTCATTTTGTAAGTACATAGGTCTACTGGACCGGTCTCTGAGAAGATTAGCTATTAGATTCAGAAGTGAAAAATACCAATAGTAACCAAACTCTCTAATCAATTGTTTTTAGTTTAGGTCTATTAATATTACACAAACAGCTTTACCAGTCTGTACAACAATTAACATTACCCACGCAAAAAATAAACCAGAACATAAAAAAATAAAAATCACTTGCAGCAATATCCATGGATCACCAATATGCTAGAACAAGGTATAACAAATAAGCCCAAAATACAATAATTTTATCTTCTAAGATAATGAGTATTTCACAAAATGCAGAAACATCTATCAAACCTATCCATGTTCATGTTTACAAACACATTTATACACACAAACTGATTAGACAGAAAAATTTAAGAACAAAAACATTTAGAAAGGAGATCAAAAAGAAATACCGAATTCATAACATATTGAAGTTAAGGAATACATCGACTGTACATTGTGGAATGTTACAAAGAAAGGGAAATTGGAAAGGAAGTGTAGCTTTCAAGAGGACCAAACAGTACCTAAAATTCCCGTGCGGAAGAAAATGAACTTGTATCGATTGGAGACGATAAGGAAAAAACTGAGTATCTAGGGTTTTGACACACCACGATGTTATATAGAGAGAGAGATAGCTCAGCGTCGTTGTATGAGAGAGAATAAAAAAGGTGATACTGATAGCAAGGGCCAAGGAGCGTCCATGGGAGGAGGGGACTGGGGAGTGCCAAAAGTGTAAATAAGTACAACGAGGTAGAAATTGGAAATCCTTTCGTCTTTTGCTCACATGGAAGCTTTGGATGAATTGTGGTCCCACGGGTCACATATCATTTTTAGCAATGTTTTCCTTTTGACTATTCAAAGTTTTATTAATTGGTTAAATATATACTCCCTCCGTCGAACATAAAAGTTTTGGTTAACTTTTTACTTATATTAAAAAAAAAATAATAATAATAAAATTATTTATATTTAAATTTTCTGTATAATTTTTTATACATGATTAATAATACACCATAAATATACATAAAAAATAAAAATATGACAATTAATACTAAAGATATTATAGACAAATTACTATAAAAATATATTATTTAAAATAAATAGATATTTAAATTAAAATTATCTAAAATAATAATAATAACTTTTACTCTGAAACGAATGGAGTATTTATTTTAAGAATATAATTATTACTCTGATATCTTAAAGAATCTTTCGCTTTTCCATCTTTTTTTTCCTTTTATGGAAAAAGAGGTTAGGTTGTCCAATTTCCTTTCCTTTGATAAACAATGCTATATACTTCATCAGCTACAAAACTAGAAACATTTTAAAAAAATTAATATATAAAATCTTAAATTATGAAATTGATAGTTTGTTAAAGGTTTAAAACTAATAAATATAGTAATATGTAGTTTTTTAGTTAATTGACAATAGTTATTGTAAGAAGAAAAATAAATAAATTTATATTAAAATCTTAAATTATGAAATTGATAGTTTGTTAAAGGTTTAAAACTAATAAATATAGTAATATGTAGTTTTTTAGTTAATTGACAGTAGTTATTGTAAGAAGAAAAATAAATAAATTTATATTAAAATAAATTTGAGGGCGTCACAGTTATAGTTGTTGATACTAAAAATAAATAAATTTATATTAATTTTGGATTTTAAATTTTGCAATTTTAATTTTATAAAATTTAAAATATATCTTTAATTTTAAAACAAATATAGTATATACATACTCGTTCAAATAGATAGCCTTGTTTGTTTGTTTTTTTGTTTTTTTTAATCTTTTTTAACAAATAAAATCAACGAAAGAAAATAAAAGTAGCCTTTATTTTTTGGTACTATTAAAATCTAAACTTTTTTGAGTTTGTGTGAGAATCGAACTTTCACTATGGTGAGAATCCAACCTTGACCTCCTGACCTGTAGCAAAGACGCTAACTCAAGAACTTTGAGTACTATTTTTTTTTTTAAATGTTGAGATATCATATTCATATATGTTTATTTTAAATTATATTTTTATTTAAAAAAATAATTTATTAAATTTATAATTAATTAAATTATATATATTCTTAATATTTCTCTTTATACTCTGATGTAAAATTTTACTGTCATACAATATTTTAACATAAAATACTTGAGAAATCTTTTTATTTATTAGTACTATTTTTATTATGATGAGGGGGTCATATAGGCTGTGGCTTTTGACAATTTGGACCACCCTCTTTTTGTTCTTTATAATTATTATATTGACATGCCATCCAATGTAACGTAAGAATTTGGTGAGTGAATAAAAAGTTTAGGCTATCATTTGATTGAAAATTATTCAGGCTTGTGTGTAGGCCCCGGACCAGGCTTGTTCGCAGGCAGGGCTAAGTCGGATTTGTGCCTAAAACAAGTGGCCTATTTGTAGCTTTGCAGGCCGGCCTGGCCCGGTCCAGACTTTGACAATGTCGATAGTTGACCAGGCCGAATTCAGGCCACGGCCCGCAGGTCAAATGATAGCCTAAACTTTTTATTCACTCACCAAATTCTTACATTACATTGTAAAGGTGTACACAAATGACCTGCGGCCCGTAGCCTGGATTCGGTCTGGGCCCAAAACCTGATCTGTCATCATCCACTTCTCTAAAACGAGAACAAATCGTAATCCACTTATCAGGAAACAGAGACCTTCTCGTCATATATACTAACGAGAACTCTGTCTCTTGGTTATATAATGACTTTTACTTTTCAAACCTTTCGATGTGGGACACCAAATTTCTTACTTCTCTAAACATAAACGTGACAGGGGATCCTCATCTCATCTCATGTCCTCTCCTAGGGACTTCTCTTTGTCTGTTGGTTATATAATGAGTTTTACTTTTCAAACCTTTCGATGGGGGACACCAAATTTCTTAATTAGTCAAACCTTTTAATGTGGGACACCAAATTTCTTAATTAGTCATCTGGCCATCATCACCACTCCTCAAAAACGAATACAACTCGTGAGCCACTTATCTTGAAGCACAAGGCTTAATTGCTTGTAAAGCCTCGTCTGTTGGTTATATAATGAGTTTTACTTTCCATACCTTTTCGATGTGGGACAATAAATTTCTTGAAATTTTTTTTAACCGGTCAGTTGGCCGTCATCACCTCTTGTCAAAAACCTAACTCAAGAATAATTTATCCGTAAACATATGACTTCATTAAAACATAACAACTTATAATGCCTCGTTTGTCTATTAGTTATATAAAGAGTTTTACTTTCCATTATCTAGTAAAGGTCTTGCTGTAATGTGAGACAATAACAAAGGAGGAGGTTTTGGAGGATCCTAAACCAACCGAGGATGTGATTCTTGAGATAATGGCAATGTTCTCCTCTGTCATTCCTTATCGACCTTTAGGTATATAAGTTTATTGCAGTTTGCTAAATAATTATTCTCTCTTTTCCACTTGGGTGATGCATCCATATCTAGTTGAAACTTCTTGTCTTGCTTCAGGTCCATTGGCTTGGGCTACTGAGTGGTAGTGTTCACCTGAGATATTAACATCCCAATCCCTTATCACTCTACCGAGATCAAAAGATGTGGACGTGGAGCAGAATACACCTATCACCTGAGCTGCAAACCTGGAGGTAAAACTTAATTTAGCTTTGTGTGGCGCTGTTTGAGAACTACCACAATTATATTTTGTTAGAATTCCAGTTTAAAGTCTTCATCTCTTGTACAGTGGGATACCAAAGTTGGAGATGTTTTGCATATTTTTCTCTTTTTTCCCTTTTTAAATGGTTAATCTGGCTTCCATTGTTTTGCAATTGTTTAAAGTACGCCAACTAATTTATTTATCTGGTGTCTGGTTATTGATATTAGGGAAGTTCTAAACAGTGTATAGAACAACAATTTTCCACACAACATAGTAATGATAATGCTACCAAGGCACAATATATCAAATAAATTAATTGCGGAGATATTATGTTCATACGATAAGAAACTGTGGATATAGCACCTATTAGGAGTATAATTAAGATATGCAAGATTTTCTTTTCCCTTTTACTTGCAAAAATTTCATTTGAGTTGTATGAAATACCTGTTATATACACATAATATACTAGCTTTTATACATGTGATTAATATGCAAGTTGACGTGAAGCGCCTTAAATACCATATCAACAAGAAATATCTACTATATGAAGGTATAAAATTTAAGCACATTAAGGGTCCGTTCGGCAATGACTTATTTTAAATTGAACTAAAGTTAAATATAAGTCAAGTTAAAGTTAAAATATAAGTAGACTTATAAGTAAAAACGTTCGCCTCCAATTTGACTGATAAGTCAAAAATTAAGTTAAAATAACTATAAAGGTGTTCGGCTGACAATTAATTGACAATTAAGTGAAGCTCTGCAAAGAAGACGGTGAAATAATTGACTAGCAGTCTAGTGGCGTAGACATGATCAACGGCGAGCTGGAGGTAAAGAGAATAGATGGGTAAACATGTAATTTAGCAACCAAAAAAAGGGGTATAATGGACAATTCATAAGCTTTGACCAACTTAAAAAAACTGACTAATAAGTCATTCTAAAATAAGTAACAAAATGTTAATTATTTTTTTTGACTTAAATCTAACTTATAAGGCAAAAAAGAAGTTGTTGCCAAACACTTCATTCTTAAAAATAACTTATAAGTTGGTTTGACCAACTTATAAGTTTTCCCCGAACACCCCCTAAAAGTCATGGCTGTCTAATCTTTCCGAAATTGTTCCAGCAAGTTGCTGTCTAAAATAACGAAGGAACACAAGACGAGGATTAGGCAAAAATAAATCGGATTCATGTAGTATATACGAAGTAGCAGATAAACAATAACTGGAAGTCTGGAATGCATACATATATATATATATATATATATATATATATATATGGTGCACACAAGTTACTAGTGTTAGTCAGTTAGTGTACAAGACTATTAGTCCCACATCGACTATTCCAAAATAATTCTGAGTTCCTTAATTCTATAAATGAAGCAACAGGGGGGGTGGTTAGGATATTCTTAACAAAGCGAGGGCCTCTGATGCATTCTGTAAGAGCGGCGGCACAAACGCTCAAGTTAGTTTAGCTGGGCTTATTTTAACTTAAGGGGGCATGGCCTCCAGGCAGTAAGAGGCCTAGTTTTTTGGGTCAAATCTGACTTGTCGTGGCTTGATGTATTTAATGATGAGGTTCGGTCTGGCCTGGTCCAAACCCTTAAGTTAGGGTAGCTGGGCTTATTTTATATGAGGGGGCCTCTGGCTTGGGTCAAATTTGACTTGGCCTGGCTGTTATGTTGTCTGGCATGATCAACGGATAAAACTTGACAGGTTTGGGCCGGGTCAGGCCTGTCCAGCCTGTTGTTCATGTTTACCCTCAACTATATATAGAATACTTAGTAAGGAAGAAAATAATGAACCACTTCATATCATAAAAATATCGTAAAGTTGGTGACTTCCCATTTTCAAAGTGGAGTACTTGAGATTTTAAAAAAGTTAAAAATATAGTAACGTTAATAATAATTTTTAGGTGTTAATGGATCTATATGTCACTGGCCCCGTTATCCTTCCACCGCCAACCAACTATTCAAATAATATTTCAGACAATATAGAAGTTAACTAATTCAAAAATAATTATTTCCTATTTTTTTTTAAGTATGCACTTTTTGAAGATGCAGGCCCATTTTTAGTTCAGTTTTGTCTAGTAATTGGGGCACGTGTCTGTGTGTGGAAATTTCGAAGTATTAATTCTTTCACAACTTATAAAAGATTTAGAACGTGAGAACAAATAAAGTATATGATTAAATAAAGGGAATTAATATTTTTATATGAAAAAATGATATTTTTACATGATTTTTTTTATATAAATAATTAGTGAGTTAAGCATTTATGTGAGAGAGGTTAATATAGAACTATCATTTTTTCATATAAAAATATTAATTTTCTTAAATAAACTGTTTCTTAAATAAACTGTGTACGGTAATAGTAAAATGAGAATATTAAGAGAGAGAAATAGGGAAATTGAATAAAATAAAATAAAAATGAAGATGATGATGATGATGGAAAAGTTTGATTTGTAATCTGTCCAAAGAAAGTCGTCTGACTTCAATATGCAAAATACAAATACATACATTTAAAAGTAATTGAAGATCTGATAATAAAAATAAAGGGGTCTACAAGAAAATCAATAGTCTTATACATTGTGCTATTATAAATTTTAATAAAAACATATTTTACAGTATTCTTTCGTTTTGAATCATAAGATTGGTATCGTCTATTGAAAGTTAATTTGATATATTTAAATTTAAAATTGAGATAATTCATTAAAAATAAATAAATTTTATAATGAGTAATATTTTTGATATAATTTAGAATACTTATCATCGTATTGACTATAATTAAAGGAATGCATGTTAATTTAAAATTTAAATTTTTTTTAGTTGATTTAAAAAAAAAATAATAATCCTATATTTTAAAACGAAATGAGCGTATTTAATAAAGCTAAATTGTAACTTAGTATATTCTTATTTCTATAACAGCCATTCAATCTTTTACTTATATTTGTTCCATCCTCCTTTTTTAATTAACATAATCCTTACAGAATTACAAGTGTTTGAAAACACAAGAAACATAACACGCGGATCGGACAACCATTCTTATATTCAGTGATCGAGACTCGAGGCCACACATTTACTCTCTTCTTTCCACCTGCACGAATCCCAACAGAAGTCCCACAAAACACGAAAAATTATGCCATGTTTCTGGAGTATACGGCAGGCTACAGTATATTCACATGTAAAAGTGAAATTCACTTGTGGTGGGGTCCGTGTAAAATTCACCTTTACAATAAGAGTGATAGAGTATACTTTAGCCATGTTCCAAGAACATACAATAACAGCTCCACAAAACACACACATCATAAATCACATTTACCATAGATAATTAAAAAAAAACACCCACGTCGCCATTAGAGCTCCAATGAGAGCTTCCTTCACAAATTCATCCCAATCCTTCAAGAACAAAGCAGCTCAAGAAAAAGCGGGAAAATGGCAGTAAAGAAACAAGCCCTCTTCATATCTTCACTCATCATTTTATGGTATTAAAATATGCCTCGACCCACACCTTTGTCTTTATGCTTTTCCCCGTGACTCCTTTTGCTTTTCTTTTCCAACCCGTGCTTCTCTTTCCGCTTTTTTTCAATACCCGTGACTAATTTTCCTTTGCTATAAATTCTCATTGCTGCAAAGGAAATTGGACCATCTGATGGTACACCAACAGAAGAAAAGAGAGCAGAGAGCGGAGAGAAAAATAGAAAGATTGAAAGAGGAGTAACTGAACTCCGGTGTATCCGAGAGTTCCAAAAGTGGGGAGAAAAAATAGCTTTTTTGAGTTATAGAAAAAGTGAGAAAGAGAGAACATAATTAGTGATATTATTTTTTCAAATTTGTATACTATTTGTCATTTTTTCAATTGAGTTTTCACGTAAAATTCTTGTGTTATTATTTTATATCTCATACAGTAGTGTGTGTCTGTGTGTGTTTATCTAAGTATATTTTGTGAACCTGATTTTACAATAATACAATTTACTATTTCAGCAATTATTAACGCTTCTTGGCTTTTTAGTGTAATTGTTGACTTTTATTTGTGCAGGTTGACTTGTTGTTCTGGTGATTTCAGTAAGCGTACAAAAATTTGGCGTTAATATTGGCGTTAAAAGGAAGACCAGTTATTCCAAATCACCAAATTCATTCTAATATACTGTTAAGGTGGATAAAGCTAGCATGATGCAAAATCATACAGGATCCTCCGTTGTACCAACATCGAATCATGCACGAGGATTGGTTAAAGACAGACTAGGTCCTAACAATCCGAGGTCTAGGCCAACCATGACACAATCGACACCAATTCGAAGTCGGCTATTCACACCTCCAAATTCATCTGCTCCTAATTCACTCAAACGAATGGTAGATCACCAGTCCCTCGGTCGGGACGAGGAATCAGCATGGTCTACACAGCAACCGTCACACCCCGAAAATTCCTGTACTCGCTGCAGGCGACTTCGTACGTGTGTATGATTTAAATAGTTTCTATAAATAGGTGAAAAATACTAGAACGGTTGATCTCATTCTTTGCTTGCCTTTTTTGTGGTTAAAACATTCTTTTGTTGGCCTTCTCTCTGCAAGCAATTTTTTTTTCCCTATTGATAGTTTGAGACATAATTTAAAGGCACACATCCAACCTTAGTTACTATCAACGTTTGAAATCTCACCCTCTTGGTACACAATTTGTGGTGGTTTGGCATTTTTATGTTAGCATCATGTGGTCATTTTTATATAATATGTGGTAAGCCTCTGTCAAACTTGTTTATAAATCAAAATCAAAACAATTTGCCTTTAAAAAATCATTATCGGTAAAGATGAAATAATATGCACCACACGCGAGGGCACCCGCATGTACCGCTGGCTCATATTATAAAGTAGGAGAGAGAGTTTCAAGTTTTTTTATTGTAAACAAAATAGCGAAGCATTTTTACTTTTCCCATTTTACCCCTTAAAATTTGTTTATACTTTCCTTTATTTTTCTTTTCATATTTCTCTCTCCCATTATGGGTTTCAAGTTTCAATGTCATTACCAATCGTGCTAAATGATTAGATGATGTTAGAAATAACCAATGGAAAGTTTTAACTAAACTGTCGTACTTGCGTCTCTATGCTAATTTAGCAACAAAAACCCTTTAATTCGATCTTTCTGATATTCATTTCAAATCTCTTGGCAAGGATACATTAATTTTGCTTATATAAATAACGCCTTAATTGTAAGGTTCAGAGTATGATGAACTTTAGATAATCAAAATTAGAACTAACTCAGATGAATTGTAAAAGTAATTTAGGAATTAAGGAATGAACTTTGAGAAGATCAGGGAGAGGAGAGAGAGAGAATGAGAACTTGAGGAAGAAGAAGAAAATCAGCATTCATATTTCTAATAAAATCTCATTACATCACACATCAACAACATATATTGAGCATTGAGCATGAGCTGGATGAGCTGAAATCCAGCAACATAGCACTGCTGCTCTTAACAAACTACATAAGGAAAAGACAGATATACCCCTCACTAAAGCAACTAAGATGACAACTATGCCCTTAATAGTACAACTAGTCAGGACTTATTACAAAATAACTACTCTTCCATTCCTTACAATGCTAACTCTTACCACATGCAAAATCAAGCTGTTATATAATCAGATCTAGAGTCAGCAAGTCTACACTTCCTATCATTGCTCACTATACCAAGCACTATATATGCAATAACCAGGATGGGCCTACACCAGAGTGTCCACTCACAGTAGAGCTTGGACGTAAAAACCTCTCACTGTGTCTAGGATCATCTTCATAAACATATGGCGTGCCCGTCTGTTAAATAAACAGAATATCAAGAAGGAATTAAAAAAGTGACAGTTAAACTAAAGTACTTCTCCACAACTAACAAAATAAAATAATATCGTGAAAACTTGATTAACTAACTAAATAAATAATTGCACAAAATTTATAATTATATGTTTATTGTAAGGGATAAAAAAACCTCTACACCACAATGCCCAATATATAAGTCGCCAATTTGACAATCTCCAATACAGCACCATATACTAAATAACAAATAGAGATGTACCGTGAGTATCGGTGCATAGATTGTAGAAATAGTATCTACAAAAATTCTCCCGTAACCACCGTCTCCAAATGTCGACCCATAGGAATTTCGAAATATATAATAATGTCTATTATTCGAAATCAACTTTCCATAACCAACTATAGCTACTGCATGGCTAACAAGACCCTGTTCTATATATTCTTCCACTGTTCTAACTAAGGTAGCTTCTATGGGGAATGGTGTAGAACACTCCATAACATATTTAGGAGCACAATAGTCAGCATATATAGCTCCATCTCTCATTGATTGTATTACAGCTCTTACATCACTTGTACGCAATTTAACCCAACGCTCCACTCGATAATGTGGGTGCTGCAAATCCAAATTTTTTTTATGTAAAATTACTTTTTAGTTGAAAAATATATTTAAACAGTGATGTAAAAAAAACAAACAAACTCTCACCCCTAGAATAGCGGAAGGTAGCCATCGGTGTTCCCCTCTCATTACGTTCTCTGTGTAATGGAAAGTTGAGTGTTTATCATTTGTCGACTGAAAGTCGTAAAGGTATTGTACTGATAGACGTGGCATATTTTCACAATGTCCAAATGTGTTTAGGTGAAATCCCCTAAATTGCGACTCTACCACCGTCGTAATGGCATGATAGGCACAAGTTAATCCCACTTGGTAGGGGATAGGGATACTGGTGGGTAAGAGTTGAGGAGATATGCGCCAAATATCTTCGAAAGCCATCTGAAAAAGACCTTCAACAGAACAGTAAAAACAGAAAGAAGAGAATAATAACAGAACGACAAAAAAACAAACCAAGAAGCAAAACAGAAAAAAGTCCGACGGAAGCGACTATAAAAGGTCCCAGGGAAGCGACTATAAATAAAGTATGATGAAGTGGAGAAAGCGGAGGCTAAGATCTACCGTCCAAATTGGTATACTCTCTTAGTCCGTTTTATATATTACTTTCTCCTCCCATTTCCTTCTGCAGTCGATGTGGGACTTGATAGGATCTACCGTACCCATTTTTTAGATACTAATATTTTCCATTTTAGCAGTTATTCTTTGATGCTATTGAACTTGAAAAACTATGTAGTGATTGCTTTGTTAGGTTCTGCACAAACATTGTATATTTGAATTCAAATGTTATTTTCTTTAGAGTGGCGGAGGTAATTGGGAATCTTCCATGATCATTGTTTATTGGGGCAGAATTGTACAGAACTGCTAAAATAAGGTTATGGGGTGTGTTATTTGTGTGCGTGTTTATCTAGTTGTGTTCGACTGTGTGAGAACCCAATTGAAAGAGTGAAAAGGAGATTACAACTTTTGTTTAGAGAAACATTATTAGAAATATTATGTTTTATGTGGAAACAACTAGAGTTGGTTTTAGGATTACTTTTGAATATTTAAAAATGGCTAGAGTTGCTTTTATAGAAAAATAATTTATACGTTCACTAATTTTATATCGAATATATTGCGACTAGCATAAACTATAAGCGATAAAATAGAACAGTAATATATAAAATTACCCATCGTATTTTCTATAAATATATCTATTTAATCTATTGTTTGGATAAAGCAAATGAATGTCCGTTGTGTTAAAATAATTCTGTCTAGAGAGTACGATAGATTTAAGTCTAAATTATAAGGCCTGCTAAGGCCCGCAGGCCTCAACTAAATTAAAATAGGAGCCCAAGCTGATTTTCGATGTGGGACAAGGGATGTTTTGCAATGTATAAATAACATTGTGGGATGTTTTGCAATGTCTAAATAACATTGAGGATGAACGGGTGGACTTGAGGGATGTTGTGCAATGTGCCGACAAGGACCTACGATTTGAAAAAGTGTTTCTTTTATTTTGGAACGTGGCTAGCCCGGCCTAATCTAAGAGCGTTCCACATCAGCCCAGTTTACAAAAAGAACTAAAATGCCTCCGAATTTTGGACAAAGTCCGGCCCTGCCCAACCTAAAGCCCAGGCCTTCACTGGCATGGGGCCTACGTTCTGCCCCAGCGTGGCCTAATTCGCTTCATTAAGCCTGGCCTGGTATAACCTAAGCTGCCATCAAATGTCTTATTTATAGGCCAAGGCTTAGCTTAAACTTTGTGGGTAGGCGGTGTGGGACTAAGACATCAATGCACATTGGTATGACAATTAAGCCTATACAAGTGATTTGGAAAGGGGCCTTCGGTTAAGAGTAGTCCTGATGCGCCAAAGCTTGCGAAGGAAAGGTTGGAGAAGATGGGACCAATGTCAAAGAATGAGATTATAATGACTGTGACTCTGCTTCTCACGGTATACCGTCTTTCTGTTCCGTCTACACTCTTTATCAGTTTATGTGTTGCATTAACTGCTTCGAAGAAAATTAAACCTTAGCAACAAATATTTGAATGTTAACAATAAAGAAATTGTTGAATATATAGTTGTAGGTTCCCGAATGGGAAAAGAGGGGTGTTGGAGAGGTTATAATTTGAATTTGTGAATTTCAAAATCAAAGGAATGGTACATTGTGTATAGTTTTCTTTTCTAAGACATGGTGGTCAAATAAATATGAACTCGACAATGCCTTTACCCAGCTTTGGAACTCTTTTCAACTGTCCATTCTTTTTATGCTACCCCTAATTAAATGTTTTCCATCGACCCTGACTTTAAAATGATATCGATTATTTTTAAGAAAACTATTAAAGTATACAAAATAAAAAAATAAAAATATTATTTAATAAAATTTATTAATATATATATAAAATATAGATCATTTTATAAAATTATTAAGAATAATATTAGAACTTTTTATATTCTCTTTCGTTTATTTACTTTTTCTTGACCACTTTTTGGAGAAAGGTGGGGTGTATTTTATATTTTCTCCTCTTTTTTGACATTTTTATAATAAGTACATGACCTTGGCTTATATTTCGGAAATTATAATACTATTTTAGATAACAATCAAATTGGTTCAGTGATTTCTTTTCCTAATAGATATATACAGATTATTAGGGATTACAAACTAATTTAATACTCTACCAAAAGAGTCCCATTTGCCAAAAAAAAATTATTCCAGGAAAAGAATCCCATATATTTTTATGATAGTGTACAATTACAATGATATTCATTGTGTTATCATCTATGCATCGATCAAAGGCTATTGCATTCAAACATACACATGTATCTATCAACATGTTAGTATCTTGATATGCTTAAACTGTGAGCATTCAAACATACACATGTATCTATCAACATGTTAGTATCCTAATACACTTCACGTGTATCAAATATAAATGACGTTGATTACGTCACATTTTATCAAATATGTTAGTAGAAAGCTTCCAAATCAACTTCCAAGTTTCGACAACTGAACATTTAATTAACTTATAAAGTTTCCAAGTAATGAACTTTAATCAACTTTAAACATGTAATTAACTTCCAAGTTTTCACAATGAAGCCCAAGAGTTAAAATGTTAAGTTTCAATGAAGTGTAATTTAATTAGAGTACTAATTTAGTAAAAAAAATCATGTGTAAAATAAATTTAATTAATCCACGTACGTGTTATGTTAAATTTTTAAGTGATAATGAATTTTAATTTAGTTAGAAAACTAATTTAATAGAAAAAGTACATAATTAATAATATAATAAAACCATATGATATGTATTCATTTAGTTTTTGTCAATGCAATTATGAAAATCATAAATTATCAAAATTAAGGTATTATTAGGTAGAATATTAATTATTTTCAAATGTTCAATGAGTTGTATCAATTTTAAAGATTAATGTTAATCTTATATTTTGTGATAGAGGGAGTATATTGTAATATTTTATACAATTATACATCGTATTTTGATAAGATTTTAAGTTTTACTGGACTATAATTAATTAGGAAACTAGTTTAGTAAATAAATTTATGATTAAAATTAATGTAATTAAACTACATACATGATATGTGGATAAAATTATTAATGTCTCATATTGCCAAAACTAATTTACTAAACTATATGTCTCATTTTGTAATAAATACACACCAATATGAACAATAATAGAGAGAATGTGACTAATAAGTTTACATTTAATCCCACATCAATTGCAAAATAGCATAGCAGTTAGTATAAATAAGAAATTGTACGCTTCGGTTCATGTCTACGTTGCAGTTGCATTTTTTTGGCCGTGTGAGGAAAATAAAAAACTTAAGTCGGTTAGAATTAAGTTTTGCATGGCCAGCCGGTCGGTTAGAATTTAGTTTTGCTTACCCAAAAATAAGAAGAGCTGCCCTTGATGAACGAAGGTAGTGCCCCCACCCAATGAGACACAGCTTAATAAAACTTTCAAGTCAAATTTTATGAAAGCTAACGATTCAGATTTTGAATAAGATTTAGAAGTCACTGCACTTTCGAGCTCATCACCATTACTTGAAGTTTCTATTAGCATGCTCCAACTCTTCAATCAAGGAATCCACTTCTTGTTCAACTACTTCAGTGTTCCCATGTTGGAGCAAGAATATGTAAGCCGCAACAGAGCTTCTTGACCAAGTGATTTGGATGCAAACGCAACTTGGATATTGGTGCATCAAATTTTAAGATTTTAAAGGGAGAAGGCCATGCTTCTGAAGAGATAATAGCTGAAGGTTAGTTTTAAGAACCCCATGAATTTGAAATGAATTTTGCTTCATAACCCCTAAGCACTGGCCAGTATTGTCCATCTCCGAGCTTTGGAACAAGATATCTACTACAAGGGAATAAAAGCTTGAAAACCTTTCATTCAAACATGTATTTGTTCTAAGCACTAGCCAGTATTGTCCATCTCCGAGCTTTGGAACAAGATATCAACTGCAAGGGAATAAAAACTAGAAAACCTTTCGCTCATAATCTCTGCCAGTAGCGTAGAGCATCTCCAGGACTCCCCAATCCATTTTGACTTTTGACCACCCAAAATTTTTTCCAACCATTGATAAGCATGCCAACAAAAGCGGAAGCGTTTTGGCAAAGAGGTTCAATTATTTGTCCCACATCGACACCTGTAGAAAGATTAAATTCAATAACAAGCTATAAGAATGGGCCTAGGCCTTTATATTAGGGTGTTTCGAACAAGTTTTTGTTTTTTAGAGTGTTTTATTGTCTTATATCCTTTTATAAATTAAGTAGAGTTTAGCCTAGGGTACCTCTTCCTGCAATATGCTTGGCTCGTGGCAACATCCAATGCTTGGAATCAAAACATCAATAAGGTTGTGAGCACACTTTTTAAGGGGAGAAGCAGAAAACTATGTACAGTGAAGATTTCTATCAGAAGAAGAATATATTCGAGATAATAAAAGGGAACAATAACATAAAGCCTGTTATACTTTTTATTATTTATTGAGAATAACCCCCTAAAAACATGGCTTAACTCATAAACAAAAGTAAAACAAATTACTGACAGCAAACTTCAAACCAAATGCAGGTTTGGGGTGCGTAATATAAGTGTAACTTAGAATAGGTTTTGTTAAGGTAATGTTATATAATGGCAATGTGTTTAGTGTTCGCTCATTAGATATAATTGGCAGAGGGAGCTTGAAATAAATTCTAAGATAATGCAAAAAAGAAAGGAATATTACAAACATAAGTTGCATGATGAAACAATGAAGATATCAAAAACAATTAATAGGAGCCTCAGTGGGCACAGGCATTATCTATATAATAAAGTAGAACCAATTTCGAATCGAAGCACAACAACGTCTCAGATTAATTTTCCTAAATTTAATGGCCCAGATTTATTCTTTCCAAACAAAATTTCCCCCCAAAATAATTTCCCCCCAAAACTCATTTTAAATTTCTCTCCATAACTCAAACTAAATTTCCCCCCAAAAGTCATATTATATAATCATAGTAATAGTAATAATAATAATAATAATAATAATTATTATTATTATTATTATAATAGTAGTAAAAATAATAATAATAGTAATAATAATAATAATAAGAAGAAGAATAATAATAATAAGAAGAAGAATAATAACTAATAATAACAATAATAATAATAATAATAATAATAATAATACAGATAATAATATTATTAATAGTAATAGTAATAATAATAATACATATAATAATTATAATAATAATAATAACAGTAATAATAATTATTATAATAATAGTAACAGTAATAATAATTATTATAATCATAGTAATAATAATAATAATAATAATAATAATAATAATATCGATAATAATAATAATTATAATTAATAACAATAAAAATAATACCGATAATATAATAATAATAATAATAAATAATAATAATAATAATAGTAATAGTAATAATAATAATAATAATAATAAATAATAATAATAATAATAATAATAATAAATTAAATAATAATAATAATAATAATAATAATAGTAATAGTAATAGTAATAGTAATAATAATAATAATTATAATAATAGTAATAATAATAATAATAATAATAATAATAATAATAATAATAATAATAATAATAATCTATATAATAAAGTAGAATCAATTTCGAATCGAAGCACAACAACGTCTCAGATTAATTCTCCTAAATTTAATGGCCCAGATTTATTCTTTCCACCAAAATTTCCCCCCAAAATAATTTCCCCCCAAAACTCATTTTAAATTTCTCTCCATAACTCAAACTAAATTTCCCCCCAAAAGTCATAGTAATAGTAATTATAGTAATAATAATAATAATAAGAATAATAACTAATAATAACAATAATAATAATAATAATAATAATAATAATAATAATAATAATAATAATAATAATACAGGTAATAATATTATTAATAGTAATAGTAATAATAATAATACATATAATAATTATAATAATAATAATAACAGTAATAATAATTATTATAATAATAGTAACAGTAATAATAATTATTATAATCATAGTAATAATAATAATAATAATAATAATAATAATAATAATAATAATAATAATAATAATAATAATAATATCAATAATAATAATAATTATAATTAATAACAATAAAAATAATACCGATAATATAATAATAATAATAATAATAATAATAATAATAATAATAATAATTGTGACGACCCCGAATCCGGGTCCCCCGAACCTCGAACTCGGTTCAACACGAGTACAACCTTTTCCTTATTGTTCATGAATTACAACAATATTATAATTGATAAATAACCATTTATTTACAATTTTACAACATCTCTTTCTATTCCAGAATCGAAATCTTTATTCATTCCTAGTATGTCTTAGTATCATACATGATACGACATTCTATTACAATCAACTTGTGTATTTAACACTCATATAACATACCAACTAAGTTTTATGCTACACAATTATTTACCTGTCCAATTCGGACTAATATCTACAATAGATATTTAGATCTTCAATGGAAGTAATACGTTTTCCTGTTCCTTGTTCTTTATTGAGAACTTCAAGTAACTAGCCTTATCTGAAAATGTTGGTTTATGCAAGAGTGAGCACGACGGCTCAGCAAGTTTAACAGTTTCACATAACACATTGCATGCTTCATATTTTAAACATACTATGCATTTTATACTTACATCATGCTTCTCAGTCATTTCATACAATAACCAACTAGCATTTAGCAAATCCTGCTTCATTCTTTCATGTAATCATACTTCATGCGTTTCACATATCACAAGATCATCATTAGATTATTTTATTAACAATTAAATATCACATGGCAGCATGTTAATCCACATAGGAGCAAGTTCTGAAAAACTTGCCTGGCAGCTTCTACCGTCTGCGCTTATTTGCGTCTCTGGTTCAACCTACAATTTATATATAGGATTGACATAATCATTAGCTACCAGGACCATTAATTAGTCTTAACTTAAGACCTTAACTTCAAATTATTAACTCTTTAGTTGTCCGACAATTGAACCTTTACTTTCCGGACAAAAACCCTAACCCAATTCTAGTTGGACATGTCGGGTACACTTAACCAGCTTACGCACTCACTATACGTTCATCGTACAACCCACTTTCAATAAGTTATCTAAAGTAGTCACAATGGACTATTTACCTCGGTTTAATTTAATTAAACATCCTTCTTTTACATAACTTAATGATTCGGACATTTAATAATGTACCAAATACATAAAATATTATCAACCTTTGATAATATACAACTACGTTCAAATATTATTAATCATTTAATAATATTTTAATCACTTCTTAATATTATTAACCATTTAATAATATTTTAATCACTTGTTAATATTATTAACCATTTAATAATATTTTACTCATTTGTTAATATTATTAACCATTTAATAATATTTTAATCACTTGTTAATATTATTAACTATTTAATAATATTTTAATCACTTGTTAATATTATTAACCATTTAATAATATTTTAATCACTTGTTAATATTATTAACCATTTAATAATATTTTAATCACTTGTTAATATTATTAACCATTTAATAATATTTTAATCACTTGTTAATATTATTAACCTTTTAATAATATTTTAATCACTTGTTAATATTATTAACCTTTTAATAATATTTTAATCACATATTAATATTATTAACCATTTAATAATATTTTAATCACTTGTTAATATTATTAACCATTTAATAATATTTTAATCACTTGTTAATATTATTAACCTTTTAATAATATTTTAATCACTTGTTAATATTATTAACCTTTTAATAATATTTTAATCACATATTAATATTATTAATCATTTAATAATATTTTAATCACTTGTTAATATTATTAACCATTTAATAATATTTTAATCACTTGTTAATATTATTAACCATTTAATAATATTTTAATCTTCTATTAATATTATTAATCATTTAATAATATTTTAATCATATACTAATGTTATTAACCATTTCATAACATTTTAGTTACTTACATATTTAATCCTTTAACCATATTTTAATACTCTTTAAACCATACAAATAGTTAACTTTTTAATAATGTTAACCTTAGTCTTTATTTTATACATTTAACTACCAATGAGTCACTAATAGACTTTATATATATTGGTTTAATATTTAAACACATTCATTTTACAAGTTTATCTTAGGTTTTAAGTCTCTAACGGCGTTTTGTTTAGACTTTTCATTAACCGACAAGTTAAACCGGAGTTCCGACTTGATAAAACTTTAAAATATCAAAATTTGGACTTTTTAAAACTGGCCCAGCGCTGGCGGCGCTAGACATAGGCATATCCTAGCGCCAGCGGCGCTCAAAATAGAAACAAAACCCTAAACTTTGACTGCCCGACCCTCTGACGCTCCGACAGCCATAACTTCTTCATTTTAAAACATTTTGGGGTGATTTTTGAGTCAATTCTCATCAGAATTTTCCCCTCTACAATTTCTCTTTATATCACAAATCTAAATTCCAAACGGAACTAGACTAAAAATGGCTCACAATGACAAAGTGAAAACTAAAATCACAAATCCTTGGTTTTAATTGTTCAAACTTGAATAAAATAAACTCTACACATCCAATTGACACCAAATCAGTGTTGATGTGTTCCTAACCTCTTGTTTTACAACATTTCATGGTTCGATTGTATTTTTGAAAACGTTTTACACGAAAATTACGGATCGAACCATCTAGGGTCTAAAAACGACATCATTTTCGGTAAAAGCTATAACTTCTTCGTTATTCAATATTTTTGAAAACTTCAAGTTAGACTTTTCTTTAAAACTCATAGATCTAACTTTCTATCCATAGAAATTAATTTTCCAACTTGTACATTTTAATCTACAACACTAAATAGCTCATTGCTACTTAGGTGTTTACCGGTAAAGTTCGATATGAACATTTCCTACCCTTTTATGCAAAATACACATACCAAAACATGATATAAACTTATCAAACTATGAATATACATATATTACATAGTTAAAGACTTCTAGACCATCAAAACAAGTTTTGATCGGTTAAAAATATATTTCAACCGTTTAAAACTTATTTAAACAACAAAAATGAAATTAAAAAGGTTTAGAATACTTTTTAACCTCTTAGACATGGATGATCTCCTTTCTCTTCATATGAGATAAGCTTGAGCCTCCTCATTGATTATCCTCTAGCATTTCTCCTTGGATGAAAACTCCAACAATGCTCTCCCTTCTCTCTAGAATTTCTTCCTCTCTCTAAAATACTTAGAACTATCAAATAAACTAACAACCTTTTCCAAGACTAATGGATGTCTTATTTATAGAACTACAATAATATTGCTTAGTCTTCCTAATCAACCAACATTGATCAAATTAGGACTAATCTAGGCTTACTATAGCATGGAATGACCACATGAGTGACATTTTGATTGACCAATGGATTGACTAGGGTTGGTGGGTAGTTGTTAAGACATTTTACACTCCAAATTCACCAACAAGCAACCTTTCATGTGGGGCCCCCTCCAAAATTCGGGATTCCTCTTTTATTACATCAATTTAGCTTTATTTTTACATCTTATATCATTATATAAGTATTCATATATATATACACCAATGTATATATATTGACCACCACTTTGACTTCCATTTGGGCTCCACATTGGATCAAATTATTATTTCTATTGGGCTCATCAATTAAATTTGTTTGGGCTCAATTTAATTATTACATTGGGCTAATATTAAATACCCTATGTTACATTTAATTAAAACAAGCATTGAGCTTGATTAATTATTACATAAATCAATGTTCAAATTAAATTATATGAACTACTAGGTTAATTAATTTGACCTAGTTTAATACCTCATTTGGACTTATAACATAATCCAATTAGATTTGCTATAATTAATTCTACCACGTTGGGTTACTTAATTAACTCATCCATCGTTAATTCTTAATGCCACATTTATTTACCTAGCAATTAAACAATTGCTTGGTTAATGCTATATCTCTTGTCTACTAACTAGGGTTATTCAATTAACCCTACACTAGTTAATTCTCTACACTCAATCAATACTTGAAATGTTTCTCCAAACCATTGACCATCCTTTGACTTTTAATGGTTTGGGCTACATAACTTACTTTTTATTGGGCTCTCTTATTTAATTACCCATTTCATGCAAATATCTCCATACTGGGCTTGTATCTATAACAACTTATTAATTAAGTAATTTACTTAATTAATTAACTTCTTAATATTGTTCTTCTAGACAATATTCCACTTCCCTACTTGTTACTCATAACCTTAATTCATAAATTATATAATTAATTCAATTAATTATATTACATGACTTTTCTTTTTAATCCATACTAAAACTAATTAATTCATTAGTTTTATTGAGTACTTAATTTACTTCATACATCATCTTGTTTGTCTAACAAACTCAACTCTAGGTATATATATAAATATTAATATAATCACCTTCACTTCTCAATTGAATTTATTTCCTTAATAAATTCTCTACATGCATCAATACAATATTCTCACATATAATTTCTAACAACTCAATTATGTTAAAAAAAAATGTTTACCCATTTTCTACATATCTTACTTCTCACATTCTAGATTTTAAACATTAACCTTTAATAAAATCAATTAAGATATTATTTAAAATCTTGAAAATATCTGGGATATTACATTCACCCCTTCTAATCTTCAAAATTTTCCATGTGATTATTTACCAATAAAGAAAACAACTCAACGTAATCAAGTCGGGCAAACCATTTGTAAAGAGATTACTCTAGTTTAATATGTCAAGTTCCCTTGATATTGAAACAAATTAGCTTCAAGAGTAACATATGGAAAAGTTTGAGTTGGATTGTTAGATGTGCTTCAAAATTGCTCACTTTATAAAGTCCCACATTGCTCACCACGATAAACTTTCTTGAGTATGTTACTACAATTCCTTGCTTATTTTAATAAAGAGGAGTGGACGAGGGAGTTGGTTGTGGGTTGTGTCTATGAGTTGAATCTTTAGAAAATGGTATGCTGCGATCTCCTTTTCCTTAGCCAGCAGTACACACGATCAGAACGCCAGAGCCTAGGTGTACTGATGAAGGTATTGAACCAGTGGGGGGGGCCAGTTTCTCTCGTTAATATTCTTCAGCGCAGGTACGGTGAATCGGTGATAGTTCCACTGCATTTCCCTACTACTATGTTAAATTTTAAGTTTAATATGGTGACATCTGTTGGAATCTTTTCATTGGTAACCAATTCAGTACACTGATAAAACTTATATAATATGAATGAAACAACTAATCCCCACCATTGATTCTTAAACTAATCTTCACCGTTAGATCACTACTCTTATTTTAACTAAGCTAGCCCCATGATACGTAACAGCCTATCCCAACAATCAATGCTTGCTTCACACCTGGTTCAAGAAGATCACCCCAACTTGACCCTCTCCCAGCAGACTTAGGTGCTTGAGTCAATGCTGCTCCCACTAGGTGCTGACCAGGAAGATTGTCTAAACGAAGAACAGATACTCACAAGAGCAGATGCATGAACTACTTCACCTTCCGCAGAGCCATCAGTACCAGAAAGTGATAAGACAGAACCGCGATGAGATCCTGGGGCAATCTCTTGGCGTAAGTAGATCCTTTTAAGTTCTTTTTTCCCATCTTCACCTTTCTTCCCTGACCATTTATACGCTATTTGCCAACCGCCACCGATACCCATACCACTGACTGCTTCACCAACATTTCCATGGAAGAAGCTGCCTTTGGAGGTAGGACCTACCTCCTTTTCTGCATTAATAGCTTGACGAGAGAGTAATGGGCTCCGAAAGTTATCATCATATTAAGTTTAATATGGTGACATCTGTTGGAATCTTTTCATTGGTAACCAATTCAGTACACTGATAAAACTTATATAATATGAATGAAACAACTAATCCCCACCATTGATTCTTAAACTAATCTTCACCGTTAGATCACTACTCTTATTTTAACTAAGCTAGCCCCATGATACGTAACAGCCTATCCCAACAATCAATGCTTGCTTCACACCTGGTTCAAGAAGATCACCCCAACTTGACCCTCTCCCAGCAGACTTAGGTGCTTGAGTCAATGCTGCTCCCACTAGGTGCTGACCAGGAAGATTGTCTAAACGAAGAACAGATACTCACAAGAGCAGATGCATGAACTACTTCACCTTCCGCAGAGCCATCAGTACCAGAAAGTGATAAGACAGAACCGCGATGAGATCCTGGGGCAATCTCTTGGCGTAAGTAGATCCTTTTAAGTTCTTTTTTCCCATCTTCACCTTTCTTCCCTGACCATTTATACGCTATTTGCCAACCGCCACCGATACCCATACCACTGACTGCTTCACCAACATTTCCATGGAAGAAGCTGCCTTTGGAGGTAGGACCTACCTCCTTTTCTGCATTAATAGCTTGACGAGAGAGTAATGGGCTCCGAAAGTTATCATCATATTAAGTTTAATATGGTGACATCTGTTGGAATCTTTTCATTGGTAACCAATTCAGTACACTGATAAAACTTATATAATATGAATGAAACAACTAATCCCCACCATTGATTCTTAAACTAATCTTCACCGTTAGATCACTACTCTTATTTTAACTAAGCTAGCCCCATGATACGTAACAGCCTATCCCAACAATCAATGCTTGCTTCACACCTGGTTCAAGAAGATCACCCCAACTTGACCCTCTCCCAGCAGACTTAGGTGCTTGAGTCAATGCTGCTCCCACTAGGTGCTGACCAGGAAGATTGTCTAAACGAAGAACAGATACTCACAAGAGCAGATGCATGAACTACTTCACCTTCCGCAGAGCCATCAGTACCAGAAAGTGATAAGACAGAACCGCGATGAGATCCTGGGGCAATCTCTTGGCGTAAGTAGATCCTTTTAAGTTCTTTTTTCCCATCTTCACCTTTCTTCCCTGACCATTTATACGCTATTTGCCAACCGCCACCGATACCCATACCACTGACTGCTTCACCAACATTTCCATGGAAGAAGCTGCCTTTGGAGGTAGGACCTACCTCCTTTTCTGCATTAATAGCTTGACGAGAGAGTAATGGGCTCCGAAAGTTATCATCATATTCTGCCCCAGAAGCATCAGAGTTTTCGTGGTCACCATCCTTTTGAAGGCTCTCCTCATCCCACTGTTGATTAGCAGGTTGTTCTGCCACGTTGAACATGCTGCCAGCAGTTGAAAAAAGCATACCCCGCATGTTTCCCATCTCTGGAAGCTTCTCATGAACACTACCAAATAGAGTGACCAAGAGGATCCATAATAGACATGCTCTGGGTCGCCACGCTTCCAGTACAGAAGACCATGCCAAGAGTACTCTAGCCTCGGACTGGTTTTGCAACCCATGACTGGCCCTCTTCAGCGCCGTATAACTTGATTTGATCTTGCTCTTCGGCATGATCCTGGTTGCCTGTGAGCTCATTATCTGGCTCATTCATGTACTTGTCTATAGTTGTATCGCCTCCACCTCCAAGGCCTTCAACTAGTAAAGCCATTTCAACTGTAAAAAGAAAGAGCCACAAATTTAAGATCAAGTCCAGTTATTACTTGGATGAATGGAACCATAACTAACTTCGAGTTTCAATCTCAATCGAGTAACAAATCACCACCAGTTACCAATGAGTTTAAGATAAAATGTGTGTGATTTAGGAAAAGATGTGTCACAATGTACAGAGTGGAAATTCATTTTTTCTTTGTTAAGAAAAAATTATCTGTAATATAGCAGGTATTCTTTAACTTTAATAATAATTAAATTAATGTAGATTAGAGTACACCTCACCTGGAGTAAAGACATCCTGTATCTCAGAACTTTCACAAGATTTCAACATAAATGTTACCGAGAGATCCAATTTCAGTACTGGGGATCATTATACAGTATTATAGATGTATCAGAATGTCACATTGTAGCACATTATCAAGATTTGTGATGTTTACAGACCGATATTAATGAGTTTTGATTGCTCAAGCAAAGAGATATGACCTCGAAGAAGGAAACTCTACATGAGCAGAGAGAGAGACCAAAAATATTTTGTCGTCAGAAGTTGGTGAGAAACTTGGATGGATCAACCTTTAGGTATTCTTTTGTCACCTAAACTAAGAAAAAAAGATATTGTAAGAACCAATAGTGGCACAGTTAAAGAAGCACCCGATCTAGAACTTGAATAGCTTTGGATTGTTGAGGGAAGCATAACTAAACTATGAACTTGGATTTCAGCTGCATATGATACGCCCAACAGAAAAAATGAAATAAAAAAAAAAAGAGAGAAAAAGAAGGAAAGAAAAAAGACGCATGTATTTCAAAATTACAATGAAAAAGAACCGAGAGAGAGCATATTTAAAATTTAAAATTGACTTTAAAAAAATAAATATTTATAATTCAGAAATTCAGAACCAAGAGAGTATATTAATTGAAAAAGAGAGTTTAATTTGGAATTAACAACCACCAAAATGGACTGTAATAATTCGAAAGAAATGTAAACACATATACATGCATGCAGGGGCAGGGGTGTGCAAAGCAGTCGGTAAAATGAGTGAATTCCCGGAACCGACTATACCGAACCGGTGGTAAATTTTTCAACGGTCCGGTACCAATAAATATTTTCGGTACATACCAGCTTACCGGGAACGATGGCCACTTCCTTGTGTTCGGTAAGGATGAGGCCACAATTGCCATTGATGTTCAATCAGAGCAAGTTGTGCAAGAAGCTTTCGACCGAATCATGGTTGGAAGTAGGCCTGTTGATTAACCACACTAAGAAAATATTTTAACTAATTTTTAGTTGAGGCAAAAAGATCATGTATGTAAATATGACTTGAGATGCAATTATTTGATAATTAATATAAATGGTCTGTGTACTTTTTTCATTTCTTTTAATACTACTATTGGGTTGAACCTGAAACGGTTGCCTAACTCGACCCAAATTTTACTTGGGGTAAAAACTTTTGTCCAAACTTAATTCCAACTCACTCTCAACATAAATCGAGCCGGATTTTAATGGTCCAAATGAACAACTTTCGAAGTTAACAAAGTTATTTGACAGTCCATAATTTTTCAAATTTAACAACACAATTTAACTACCACAACGCCATTACTAAACTAAACACAGACGAACATGTAAAAAATATATATTCTTAAATTTACAAATTATGCAAACATGAGCATTTTTGTGGAATATATGGAGTTTTCTTTTGGCAGCAACAATAAATTTTCTCAAGTTTTTTTTTTTAAATTTAAAATAGGTCCCTTAATTTTGGTTTTCTTATAAATTTAGGCACTTATTTTCACTATAATTAAATAAGCGCACTCGTTTTGATTATTTTATAAATTAACAATTTTAAATTAGGGATATCATATTAAAAGTTTATAATAAATATTAAAACTTAGTGTTTTAAACTTTGGAGGGACATGGTCCCCCACTCTAAGGTGTAGGCCCCTGCTCTAGTTTCTTATCTTTGTTTAGTGCATAAGCATTTTATAATGGCTGCATATTATATATAACCCATTGCCTACAAAACAACCTACCAAAGGGTATTATTTAGTACCCTTCAGGTCTGAGGTTGTGCATTTTATTTAATTAAAAAGCTGAAGATATTGTTACTTTAATAATTAATTATTTTTCCAATAATATAAATATGAAAAGATAATTAATTTCTCGGAGACATATGGACGTTATTAATGAAGTTGCCTCACAATTTGAGTGCATGATGTATGATTATAATTATGGTGATGGATAGCAACATGCTGACAACTAGAAAGATTTTCAAGAACCAAAAAATGTCACTATGAGCTGCGTCCGGGGCCACAAATGTTGTATTGGAGTTGATTCTTCCTCCTGCCAATGAGTTCTGAAATTGTTCTAAACACAAATGTTGCACTTGTGTTTAGGTTATAGCTATGTATGTCAACACAAAATTATATATTTTCCGAGAATAGATGGCATGTGCTAACTGTCAATGTTATGCCTACTTAGTCTCTTGGCTTTACTAGCTAAGTCTTCTAATTTTCATCATTTAAACAATTCCAATGGATGATTAGTTCTTGTACTAAATAAAGGGAGGATCCGATGGATCCGATTCCATTAGAACTAGAAACAAAAGGAGAGCCTTTTCCCTTACTTTTTTCCAGGTCTTCTAGAATACACTTCATTTCAATTAGGTGCAGGGCCACCATTTCTTTAATTGCCATCTTTCCAGAATTAAAAATTATATACATTCAAATAGCAACAAAAATGAAAAAGAACAAACAAAAAAAGGCCATATGTAAATCAATTGACATGGCTTTCCTAATAGCATCCACTCACCAGCATAATACACACACACACAAACATACATATAGCTGCATTAGCACATGACAACATAGCTAAAAAAGGAACTATTCCCACTTAGGATAAAGCTTCTTGTTCTACAATGTCTTATATATTGTCTACAAATCTCCAACTCAAAGCTACAAGAGCAAGGGATAAAAACCTCTACACAAAGTGATTGTTCACAGCAAAAAGTAGGGGGGGGGGGGGGGGGGGGGGGGGAAGTACTTCACTTTATTAACTTAAACTTCCAGTATCAGATTAAGTAGTTAATAACAGAGCTGGCACCATGATTTCGCCAGATCAATCCAACTAAAATATGTCATTGTCAAAGATGAATGATATAAACATATACTCGGCCAAGTAATTAATTAAAAATTACAAAAAGACATCATTTTTTGATAATTAAGTTTAGCCTCATGTATGGGGATTGGAGAAAAATACAAAAAACATCATGGAAATAGTATTTATAACACAACTGATAACATGGACCTCATGTGACTTTGTCAAGGTTGAAGGAGCTGTAACCACCAACTAACAGTTCATCTAACCTCATGATTTGCCATTGCAGAGAAGAAAATTGCCACTCTTAAAAGTTGTGACAGCGAAGTATCTTGATAAGTACGCCAACCACCTGAATCCATTGGACCATACTAATCTTGATCATGTCATGAGAAATGGTAGCTCGCAACTACCTGTACCCTTGGTGGTGGAGGCCATCCGAGAATAAGGGTTTTCACTTTAAAATCCCCTCATTGAAGAAAATGACAATTACAGTTGAAATGAAGGATCAAATCATGTGAAATATGTTCCTGGTAATAGTGCCAAGTAAACTGCACAGCTCAACTCAATATATAGATAGATAACTAAGATAAGTGAAAAGATAGTGTCTATCAGAATCAGGCATGAAAGACTCGTAAAATATGGACACGTGAACTTCAAACCAAACATTTGATCAGATTTTTGTGGAACTTAGTTCAGGTTTTCAAATCATTTTATTTATTAACTCTGGATAATATGTCAAACTGAGTTCTTGGTGAGGTTGTACCACACATTTATGTCAGCAAAATTTACTAGGATATGTGGTTTCAGTAACTTGCAGAAGCATCCCGTGAAAGTTTTATACAGCTTACATTGTGGAAAATTGGCCCAACAGTTTTGTCAAGGTTAAACTTTGTAAAGGAGAAAAAACCTACCGAGGCTTCGTTACTACATTACTTGTTATGACATAGTGCCTATTGAAGGCAATCTGTATATCAGGGTTGGGTAGCATCTCAGAGAATCAATCACTTTTTTTACTCAGACTAAAACAAGAGGAACTATGTCAACTTTAATTTGCAACTTGAAGTTTATTTCTATTAAGGAACAAATTTTATTTAATTAGATCCTAATCAAGTATTACAGTATGCTACTTGCCGCCAGGTCCATTTAGTTCCATTTATTTGACCAGAAGGAAAACGGAAGGGGAAAAACAGCCCTGTACCTGTCAAGAGCAGAATCACCATGATATTTTCCATTTTGGTTAGAAATTCCTCTAAAAGAATAAGCTCATATTAGCTAACAAATAGTGGATAAATACTTTATCAACCTTTTTTTTTTAATTCACTGTAATAAATTACCAAAGATTGGAAACCAAAGCAGTAGGTGTAATATCCAGACAAGGAATTTCTTTGAACATCAGTCCACAACAACCACCTATATTTGGGATCCCCTCAACCTGTGCATAGAATTGGACCGTTGACTATCGTACTAAAACCCAAGTAACCATGATTGACCAATACAAAGAAAAATGAAGACAACCAAAACAGATGCTACATTCTGTTTCAAGCGTAATAAAAATGCTAAATGCGTACTTCATTTTATATTGAGGGATGTCAAATACAACATGTATCTCCCTGGTTATGTAGATTGTACATCTCATTTTTGTCAAGAACTTAAAAATACAGGAAAGCAAAGCAGAATTTTGAGGGAGGGGGGGGGGGGGGGGGGGGGAATTAATAAAATAATCTAAATTTGCGGGTGAAGGATCAGAACCATATCTGTAAACCAACTACTTAAATAGAAGCACATGCTCCAGCAAAACCTCAGCTTTCTTCCAACTCGGTGACAGCCCTTTTTCCTGTAAATAATAAAATCAAGTGATCTTCCATCTTACTTCCTGACATTTGCTTATTAGTAGTACATACAGTTCACCATTTTATTTTATTTTTGAATGCTTTATGTTGATCACACTCTTCCTTGTTTAATGATTTTACTCCCTCTTAATTTCTAAATTTAATTATGTATTAAAAAGAAGGTGAAATTCCAGCCCACTCCCAATAAATGCCTAACAAATGGAACCATCGTGGCCTCAAGGAAATTGGCTACAGAAATGCAAAATTCTAGCCTACTGCTACAAGTGTCAACCCACGTTGCCAGTTGTAAATTTAAAAGATGAGTAGATAGGTTAGGCGCAACAAGGATGCATAAACTTACGAAGAAAACTCGTAACATTGTCTTTTGCCCAACCTGCGGCAACTCAGGTTTTCACATACTCCATGTCATTGCGCTTACGTTTGTTAGACATTGAAAAGAAACATATAGAAGCCCAAGATTTCTTCTGCTTGACTGGTTGTGCCTTGACATCCCTCTTTGCAAAAAGTTCAGCCATGTACCGAACAACAGCCTGAGGAGCATCAAACCTTTAGTTAGCATCATATCAAAACTACCAATATCACAGCGTTCGGAAAAATAAAAATGAATTACCTGTGCCCCCATGTCAGTAACACTTCTTGGTGGCACTTCCAGAGGATTTCCTTCCACATTTAAGACACGCAATTTTGACAGCATCCTAAAAGAATCTGGAAGTATTCTTATCTGATTATTGCTCATATCCAACTCTTCTAGCATCTCAAGGTTCCCTATGGACCTTGGCAGGTATTGTAGATCAGCAAAATTGTTGCTTATGTTCATTTTTACAAGTGTGGTAGCAAAACATAAGCTCTCAGGCACAGACTCTAGCTCATTGAAACTTAAATCAAGCTCCCTCAAGTTTGCCAGAGACGCCATTGTGGTAGGCAATCTACTGACATTATTATAACGCACAGTCAGGATCTCCAGGGATGCGATTCGTCCTACAGCTTCAGGAAGGGCTTTAAGACGGTTATAGTCTGCACGGAGCTCCTTGAGTGAGGAACAATGAGCAATAGTGTGTGGAATTTCTTCAATATTGTTAGTCTCAATATTCAAAATTTTTAGGCTAACAAGTGACCCAATAGACTCAGGAAGCACTTGAAGAAGATTTGAGCTCAAATCAAGCTCCTGAAGCCGAACCAATCTACCAAAGGTAGCAGGCAGAGATGTCAACTGATTCCCCCTCAAATCAAGAAACACCAAGCTGAGGATATCACCAATAGTCTCTGGGAGTTCACTGATTTTGTTTGAATGCAAATCCAATTTTGTCAATGATGAAAGCCCACCTATCGTGGCCGGTAAGGCCATAATCCCATTTTCAGACAAATCCAAGGTAATCAAACTCAATAGCTTCCCAACTGAATCAGGGAGCCATTCAATTTGATCCATCAGTTTACCCCGAAGATTGAGATCCCTCGTCCCTTTTTTCGAAGATACTTCAATTAAACTAGCAAGCTTTATAAGACTCAATTTCTCACCATCTTGACCTTTAAAAAAAAAAGAGATAGAAAGGATCAGAATCATCATTTGGAAATATCATTAATGTCTAAATTCCAATCAGAAAAACATCAAAAAATTATTCTAAATACCAAGTTCCAAACTAACCAATTAAGTACAACAACTGCTTGACAAATAAACAACAACATATTAATAATTAGAACTTACCTGAACTAATCACTGGTTTCAAAGTAGAATCCACAATCTGGGGAGTTGAAACATCCCCAGATCGAAGTCCAACTCCATTTCCGTCACCGTAAAAAGTAGACTTAGCCTTCTTCACATAACTATCATCTCTAGTAATCAACTCAGTAGAAGCTTTAACACCCTCCTTTTCATAAAACAAACTCGAAGACGACGTGGTAGTCACAGGAGAATTAAAAGAAAACGAAGCCGAATTCGTCAAAGACAAACGGCCAGACGATGTGGAAGCACCGGACTGGGAATTCAAGCCCATTGCTGAAGGGAGACATCTAGAAGCTCTCTGAATCAAATCATCGAATACTGAGTGGGCGTTCTCGAGATCTAACAATTTCACAGCTTCTCTCTTCTGTTCATTGCTTCGAAAAAGGACCAAATTCTTCTGCATCTCTTGTAATATCATGAAGAGTTCTTCGGGAACTTCGACGTTTTTTGTTTTCCTAGCAATGGCGTCGAGCCTTGATTGCTCCTCGTTTTCCACGTTCCGGATTAATATCTTTGCTGCTTCAATTTCTTCCATTCCTGGTCTTGTCGGCAGGGATCTGTGAATTCTCATAATTTCTTCCACCACCTCGTCGACTGATTTTAGAGAAGATGACTCCATTTCTGTTGATTTCTTGAAAAACCCAGAATAAAACACAAATTCCCACAAAGATTATCTAGTAAAATTCAACTCTTTTTGGTTTTTCAAGACAACCCATATCACAAAAACGAACACACACTGAATCGGCTGCTTCTAAAACCCATAAAAACACTGAGAAAGTGAGCCAGCCATTTAAAGCAAAACAATTGGAGAAAACAAATAGTATAGAAATGGACCTTCGTCTTTTGAAAGGATCAACCAATCGGGTTATATATCGAGTAATGAGAGAGAAAGGGTACGTTTGGGTATATCAGAAAATGGAGAGAATTTCATAATGCGACTATTCATGTAGACTGCGGCATTTATATTTCCATTTTATAGATTTATTTAAAATATCTTGATAGATAATTTGATCCCGGAATACTGTGAGCTCGATTACGACTGGTCAGGTTGAGACTATCTTTTTTTCAATACCTAAAATGCCCTTGAGATGATTTTGGAATGACGGTAAAGCCACTGGTGGCTTTTGTAGGACGCTTTGTCAATTTGATATCACCTCCTACGGCCCACCTTGTTCAACTTTAGTCTCTAAAGAAATTTATTTTTTGATATTTTGTTGGTCTAACCAATATAAGAAAATTAAAATTTTCCTTTTTTCTTTATTAAATTATTTTTTTTTTATTTTTTTGAGACTTTTATTGATAGCTTTACAAGGTTTCAATCACGTACTTGTTGTGCATAAAATAAAGAAAGGGAAGAAGACGTTATTAGACCACCAGCATAACAACCACCACTAATGGTCATTATAACTTGAATAACCTTCCAATCTCGATAAACATCGACACAATACGCAGTATTAATTATTGGACCATAAATATATAATAATTTGAATTTAAAAATAAATAAAAATGTAATAATTTTTTTAATATTTTAAGTATATGTTTAGTTGAATTTAGGAATGAAATTAAAAAATTAAATGACCAAAATAAATCTCACGAACAAAAGAAATTTCAAATTTAACTCGTAAAAAGAAAATATTTAACGGTGGTTGGTGATGGCCTAAACTTGCATCATTTTGAAATTCCTAAAAGATTGTCGTTACAAATACATTAATACTCTTTTCGTTTTAAAATTAAGGATACAATTTGACTTTTAAGATTAAACAACGATATATTAAATTTTAAAATTAGTATAATTTATAAAAATTTAGAATAAAAAAAATTTTACGATTAATAATTTTTGTTATATATTATACAATTATTATAATAATTATATCAATTAAAATTAAAAAAAATTATACTAATTTAAAATTTTATCTTTATATTTGTCGTAAAAATAATTATCATGTCTTTGTATTTTTTGTATGACTAATATAATGTCTCATTCATGAAAGTTGCCACGTGTCTTGAAATAAAATCTATATTTATGGATATTTACTGTCACTCTTGCTCTCCCTTGTTTTTTAAAGAACCTTTTGTTATTTCTTAATGATATAGATAATTAAATTTATTTATAATCTGTTTTTTATTGTAGTTATAATGTGACATGGCACAATCCTCTTCCTTCATTTAGGATCAAAAAATTAAAAAGTTCTAATACCACCCTTGATTTCTCATCCTGATTGTATCATTATGATAATCGAGACTTAAAAATATTTATAAAAAATTTTTAAAAAATCTAACTGACTGACAAATAAATTGGAGGAACCAAGTCTCTTATGATTTAATGATAAAATAATTATTTATAAGATTTGAAGTATATAAGATCTTGAGAATGTTAAAATTCTGCCTAAATTATCAAAAAATAAAAATAAAAACAAATAAATAAATAAATTGGAGGATCGTCGTGTAATAAATTGGGGAGGGATAAAGACAAGTTAGCATACACAATATTTAAATACAAAATCAAATACTATATTCATTTTAACTATTAAAAATTGGAACATGACACGAATTTTAATATCATGTCCTATTTTTTAATGATTAAAATGAATATAATATTTTGATGTTATGCTCTTATACTTTATTTGAGGGGCGGATATAAATCTAGTGACACAAAATTTAAATACAAAATCAAACACTACATCCATCTCAAATATTAAAAAATAAGATATTATACGAATTTTAATAATATATTTTATTTTTTAATAATTAAGATAAATATAATATTTAAATATTTTACACTTATACTTATTCCAGAGGGGCAAGAGTACATGATCTGTCATCCATCCAGGTGTCAGCGTTAATACGTGGGACACGTGTCACATTTGAACTATTTTCAGTGGCCCAACTGAATCCAGCTGGCTTCTCACACCATAACCGTTGTTCTTTTTCGTTTTTTTCTTATTGGGCGCCGGGCGGACTGGTGATGGGCTTTAATGGCTGGACCACTGATTGAGTCACTTATCCTCGCGTGCCCTTGCTTCTCACCTTTTTCTCATTTCATTATGAGAGAAGAAATGATTCCATTGTATATAGAGATGTAACCAGATATAAATATAATAATATTTATATTTGTATTTGAAAAATTAATTTGTTATCCGTATTTGTATTCGGTATCTGATGAATTTTAAAAATTATATCCGTATCCGGTATTCGAAATAATATCCAAATACGGATAATATCCATTTCAGTTTATTTTATTCAAATAAGTAGATTATTCAAATATCCGGATATTCGAATACGTTTATCAATCACCTAATATAAAATTCATTCAAATTATTTATATAAAAAAAATAAAATGAATAATTACTCATAACCAATCACAATTTAAAGTTTAAACCATACATATTAATGAATAAATGTTAATTTATTTATTTTTAATAAATACAATAATCAATGCTCTTAATTACAATTCAAATAAGTTTTCATTATTTTTGAAATCCTAAATTCAAAATGAATGATCTTCTTGTTAATGTTTAGATGTCCATTAATAAGTAGATGTTTATTTTTTGTGTTAATTTGGAATAATATTGTAGTGTGTATGAATATTTATAATCTATAATTATAACATTTAAATTATATTTATAACACTTGTTAAATAATACATTTTAGGTATGTTGTAACACTATATATAACTAGAATAAGGGAAAAAATAATGAGTTTTAAAGTATAGTTCATTAATAAATGAATGTTAATTTATTTATTTTTAATAAATACAATAATCAATCCTTTAAATTGCAATTTAAATAAGTTTTCATTAATTTTGAAATCTTAAATTCAAAATGAATGCTCTACTTATTAATATTTAGATCTCCATTAATAAGTAGATGTCTACTTTATGTGTTAATTTTGAGTAATACTGTAGTGTGTATGAATATTTATAATATATAATTATAACATTTAAATAATTTTTATAACGCTTGTTAAATGATGTATTTTAGATATATAGTAATACTATATATAACTAGGATAAAGGAAAAAAGTAATAAGTTTTAAAGTATAGTTCATTAATGAATGAATATTAATTTATTTATTTTTAATAAATATAATATTCAATGCTCTAAATTATAATTCAAATTTTATTTCATTATTTTTGAAATCTTAAATTCAAAATGAATGCTCTACTTATTAATATTTAGATGCTCATTAATAAGTAGATGTCTATTTTATGTGTTAATTTGAAATAATACTGTAGTGTGTATGAATATTTATAATATATAATTATAACATTTAAATGATATTTATAACACTTGTTAAATGATACATTTTAAATATATATTGTAACACTATATATAACTAGAATAAGGAAAAAAAATAATGAGTTTTAAAGTATAGTTCATTAATGAATGAATGTTAATTTATTTATTTTTAATAAATACAATAATCAATACTCTAAATTATAATTCAAATAATTTTTTATTATTTTTAAAATCCAACATTCAAAAATGAATGTTTTGCTTATTAATGTTTAGATATTCATTAATAAGTAGATGTTCATTTTATGTGTTAATTTAGAGTAATACTGTAGTGTGTAGGAATATTTATAATATATAATTATAATATTTAAATGATATTTATAACACTTGTTAAATGATGTATTTTAAATATATTGTAACACTATATATAATTAGGATAAAAGAAAAAAGTAATAAGTTTTAAAGTATAGTTCATTAATGAATGAATGATAATTTATTTATTTTTAATAAATACAATAATTAGTGCTCTAAATTATAATTTAAATAAGTTTTCATTATTTTTGAAATCCTAAATTCAAAATGAATGCTCTACTTATTAATGTTTAGATGTCTATTAATAAGTAGATGTCCAATTTATGTATTAATTTAGAGTAATATTGTAGTGTGTATGAATATTTATAATCTATAGACTATAATTATAACATTTAAATTATATTTATCACACTTGTTAAATGATACAAAAGTTATATTGTAACACTTGTTAAATGATATTTATAACACTTGTTAAATAATACATTTTAGATATTTTAACTTTATAATAGTAAAAATTTATTAACTATACTTAAATCAATTTATTAATATTATAATAAAAGTGTTATTTTCTACTTTTTAGAAGTGAAATGATATATTTTAAAAATAATTTTCGTATAATAATTGTAATGTCCTAGAATTTCCACGTCTTTATTAATTAAATTATTAATTTAATTTCCAACGAGTTAGTTTTACGAGATTATTTAAATCTTTTTATGTGATTAATTAATTATGTGATTAAATAATTATGTAATTAATTACTAAAATTAATTAAAGGGGGTCACTAATATGTTATTAAATTAGTGAACAAACCCTAAAGTTTTAATATCAAAATAATTGATAAGTTTCCTATTAATTAAATATTCAATTAAATTGAATATAATGAGTGAATTAAATATAATAAATTAATTAATATAATTATTAATTAATGTAAATAATGTGAAATATTAATAATAATATTTATTAGTCCATTTAGTAATTTAATACTAATGGGTTAGCGTATTTAATTATTTATTCAATCTAATTATTTATTTAATCATGAATTGAATAATTAATGTGTAAATTATTAAATTAGCCCAACATGGGTTAATTAGTAGCCCAAGTGAGGAATAATAAAATGTGACAAATTAGTAGCCCAAACAATTTAATAGAAGTCCAATTGGTATTTTAAATTAAAGCTCAATGCTTGGCCCACTTAGAAAAACAATTAAATAACTTATTAATTAATTAAAGTAAGCAAAGTGACTCAATTTTGGGACATAAATGAGTCCATCAGCCGAGCAACTTGGAAAGGAAAGAGAAAATGAGTTTGTTTTTATTTTATTTTATTTTTCATTTAATTAAATTAAGGTTGCTTGTTTTATTTTTTTGGTACATGGGCACCATCCCTCTTTTCACCAACTAAGTCATTTAGCCATTCCTTGTGTAAGTTGTCATATAGGGGCATGGGCTAAATTATTAGATATATTATGCATCTATCATATTTGCAAGTATACTTGCATTGGTAAATATTTCATTTCATTATTTTCTCCAAGTCCCAAAAGAGAGAGCTAGAGAGCATTTGAGAGTGTGAGAAAATTTGAGAGCAAAATACTAAGAGAAGAGAAGGAGTTTTGGTTCATGTCATCTTCCTTCACAACCTATTTTGGAAGAAAAAGGAGACTAGCCATTAAATCAAGGTAATAGTTATTCTAAATCTAAGTTTTGTTTTTAAATTAAATAAATCATCATGTTAGTATAAACATGTTAATATAGTTATTAATGTGTAGTTGTAATATTTATGTCATGCTTAAGTTTAATATGTTTGGTTTGTATTTTGGTATATTTTATATGCTAAAATATGTGTTTAATAGTGTGTAAACAAATTTTGAAATTCATGTCCAAAAATATTTTTATAAAAGTTAGGTTTGATGTTCTAATATTATAGAACATTAAATCATGAGAAAAACAAAGTTTGAATCACTTAAAATGGAGTTATACACAAAAAGTTATTATTTATGGTAGTTTATGTGATGTAAAAATTTTTATAAAAAAAATATGATATTAAATCATGAAAAATTAATTTTTCATGTTATAAAGTAATATAAGGTGATTGGTAATTTTTTTGAATTTTTATTGAGGAGTTAAAGATTTATTGATGGTATATTTTTATTTAAAATGTGGATGCCGGAACACTGTTCACATTCTGTTTGGAAGAAAAAAAAATAACACTGCCGCGCAATGCGCGAAACACTGTTCACGCCAGACGCGGAGCCTGTGACGACCCCAAATCCGGGTTCCATAACCTCGAGTTTGGTTCTCACTATTCAACACATTACTAACAATTAAATACATACATTGCATTTAAATATCGCGGAATAATACATATTGGTTCCCTTCAAAAGGTTACAATACCAGGGTCTACCAACCTTAACATAAAAACAGTTCCTATCATAAGGAATTACAAAAGGTTCTTCAACAGTAAATACATATTTAAATATCTAACTAGCATGCATAAGCTAACTTAATCTCGGGCTTTTCCTTTTCCCTTATCCTTCTTCGAGCAATCGGGTCTATCTGAAAAATGGTTCATGATATAACAAGAATGAGCAACTAGTTTGCTCAGCAAGTTTAGAACAATCATGGAGATTTAATATATCATGAATGAATGAGAAATATCAATAATGATTCAACAATAGATATAACAATTGTGAATGAAACAAGATTCAAATTTTAATAAACAGACTATTTGAATCTTAAAATGCTGAGTGGTCACCAAGGACCCTGAACTAACGAGGGTACAATAGAGTTTCCTCCGACCCTTTGAGTTGTTTGGTTTTCAAGGGGATCAGCCTATTCAACCCGCTGTATATGCATTACATTTAGTCACTGGCGCCAAAATCGGTTTCCCGACACAAAATCCCCTAATTTAGGGTTGTTCAAATCTCAGTCTTAATATAAGAAATCCGCACCCAACAATGGTTTGGATAAGCTTTTAAAAGTATTCAAGTTATTGAATTTAGAAACGCAATGTCTAGCTGAACTATTAGCTTCAGACATTTTTAATACAGTTCGTGAATCAAGAACTAACAAGCTTCAAATGCACTAAGTGCGATTGTATAAACAATATGGATGTGGAATAATTTTCGATAATTAAACCACTTCAAGCTTTAACAATAAATACAAGTATGGAAACTTGTTCAACAATAATAATTGAGTAGGGTTAGAGAACTTGCCTGTCTGCTCAGCTACAATAATTGTCTAGCTTTAACTAACTTGCTTTGAAAGACCTAACATTTAATAAAGTCGGTCTAATAATTAGTACGGCGTATTTACATAACTATACGCTTAATACTGAACTTATTTACCACACATAAGTACTAACACATAATTGACATTAGTCAAAACAATATTATTAACCTTATAGACCCTTAATCACTTTAGGTTAATAATTTAATAAGTTAGAAAATATTTTTCTTAAGTGTTGGACACTTATTAAACCTTTAAACAACTTATTATAATTGTTTAATTAATTTCAATTTATTTTATTAACTCAATCTCTTTTTAATTACTATTTAATCTTGATTAAATAGAAATTAATTAATTAACTCTAGTTATTATTTAAAATAAATAATAACTAATTGTACTTACTTATTATTTAATTATAATTAAATAATAAATAATTATTGACTTAGTTTTAACCTTCTTTAATTTAATTTTAATCAACCAATAATTAACTAAGTAATTATCCTTACTTATTATTTAATTAAGGAAATTAAATAATAGTTTACTAATCTTAATCCTCTTTAATTATTATTTAATGTTAATTAAATAATAATTAATTATTTAATTAATTTTAATTATTATTTAAGGTTAAATAATAATCAATTCATTCTTATTTATTATTTAAATTAAATAATAAATTATTAATCTAATAACTTAGTTTCCATTAATCGTTATTTAATACTAAATAAATAATAATTAATTACTTAATTATCCTTATTTATTATTTAATAATATTTAAATAATAAATAATTAATTTATAAATTTTATCTCTCTTTACTTATTATTTAATAGGAATTAAATAATAATTGCTAATTTATTACCTTTATTTATTATTAGTATTTTAAATAATAAATAATAATAATTTATTTAACTTAACCATGGTTTAGCTAACTAGATTAATATTTAAAATATTTAAATATTAAACTTACTGAAAAATAACCTCTCCAATATTATTTTGTATTATTATTATTTTTGTTATAATTTTAAATTAATTTTCAAATATTTAAATTAATTTAAATTTACCCGAATGGCATTTTCGTAAATAAGTTGAAAAACCGGACCGATGGCAATTCTGTAATTAAGTTGAAAACTGATCCGAGGGCAGAAAAGTAATTTCGGCAAGAAAAACACGGAGGGGCATTTTGGTAATTTCGCCGAAAAGTTTCTTACCGCGCATTGCGCGCGTTTTGGTTTGTTACGGGTCAAAACGACGCCGTTTTTGAAAAGCCGGAAACGGCTTCCGCGCGTACGCGCGGAGTGAATTTTCTACGGACGCCAAACAACGTCGTTTGGCTCCGCGTCCTCGGTGAACAGTGGCAGCCGCGCATTGCGCGGAAAGCCTTAAAATTTTTTTCTTCCCGCAGAACGTGAACAGTGTTTCCGGCTACCCATTTTAAATAAAAATATACCTTCAATAAATCTTTAACTCTTCAATAAAAATCCAAAAAAATTACCAATCACCTTATATTAATTTATAACATAAAAAAATAATTTTTCATGATTTAATATCAATATTTTTTTATAAAAATTTTTACATCACATAAACTACCATAAATCATATCTTTTTGTGTATAACTCCATTTTAAGTGATTCAAACTTTGTTTTTCTCATGATTTAATGTTCTATAATATTAGAACATCAAACCTAAGCTTTACAAAAATATTTTTGGTAATATATTTCAAAACTTGTTTACACACTACTAAATACATATTTTAGCATATAAAATTTACCAAAATACAAACCAAACATATTAAACTCAAGCATGGCATAAATATTATCACTACACATTAATAATCATATTAACATGTTTATACTAACATGATGATTTATTTAATTTAAAAACAAAACTTAGATTTAGAATAACCATTACCTTGATTTAATGGCTATCTTCCTTTTTCTTCCAAAGTAGTTGATGAGATTTGAAGGCATGAACCAAGAACTCCTTCTTCCCTCTTAGTATTTTGCTCTCACTATATTTCTCACTCTCAAATGCTCTCTAGCTCTCTCTTTTGGTTTGAAAATAAAAGATGAGAAATGAATTTCCAAGACTACTAAATTGTAAGTATACTTACAATGGTCATAGATATAAAATCTATATCTATCAAATCTCCATAATGAGATAGCAAGTATACTTACACAAGAAATTTAGCCCATCCTTAGTTGGTGAAAAGAGGCATGGTCATTGTACTTGAAAAAATAAAACAAGCAATCTATTAAATAAATAAATGAAAATTACAAATAAAAATCATTTTTCTCTCTCTTTCAACACATGGTCGGCTGATCCAAGTTGGGTTGTCCCAAAATTGAGTCACATTCCACTTTTTTAATTAATTAATTAGTTATTTAATTGTTTTTTCCAAGTGGGCCAATCATTGGGCTTTAATTTAAAATACCAATTGGGCTTCTATTAAATTGTTTGGGCTACTAAATTGTCAAATTTTATTATTCTCCACTTGGGCTACTAATTGACCCATGTTGGGCTAATTTAATAATTTACACATTAATTATTCAATCCATGATTAAATAAATAATTAGATTGAATAAATAATTAAATATTCTAACCCATAAGTATTAAATTACTAAATGGACTAATAAATATTATTATTAATATTTCACATTATTTACATTAATTAATAATCGTATTAATTAATTTATTATATTTAATTCACTCATTATATTCAATTTAATTGAATATTTAATTAATAGGAAACTTATCAATTATTTTGATATTAAAACTTTAGGGTTTGTTCACTAATGTAATAACATATTAGTGACCCCCTTTAATTAATTTTAGTAATTAATTACATAATTATTTAATCACATAATTAATTAATCACATAAAAAGATTTAAATAATCTCGTAAAACTAACTCTTTGGAAATTAAATTAATAATTTAATTAATAAAGATGTGGAAATTCTAGGACATTACAGAGCCAAATGACGTCGTTTGACATAAGAAATAAATTACTCCGCGCATTCGCGCAGAAGCTAGCAGAATGGACTTCAAAACGGCACCGTTTTAGGCCGTTCATTTTATTACGCGCGCCATGCGCGGAAGACAATTTCGGGGAAATTACAAGTTTGCCCCTCCGTATTTTTCTTGGCAAAATTACCATTCTGCTCTCGAATCAGTTTTCAACTTATTTACGGAAATGTCATTCGGGTTAATTTTAATTAATTTAAATATTTGAAAATTAATTTAAAATTATAACAAAAATAATAATAATACAAAAATAATATTGGGGAGGATATTTTTCATTAAGTTTAATATTTAAATATTTTAAATATTAATCTAGTTAGCTAATCATGGTTAAGTTAAATAAATTTATTATTTATTTATTATTTTAAATGTTAATAATAAATAAAGGTGATAAATTAGCAATTATTATTTAATTCCTATTAAATAATACTTAAAGAGAGATAAAATTTATAAATTAATTATTTATTATTTAAATATTATTAAATAATAAATAAGGATAATTAAGTAATTAATTATTATTTAATTAGCATTAAATAACGATTAATGGAAATTAAGTTATTAGAGTAATACTTTATTATTTAATTTAAATAATAAATAAGAATGATTTGATTATTATTTAACCTTAAATAATAATTAAAATTAATTAAATAATTAATTATTATTTAATTGACATTAAATAATAATTAAAGAGGATTAAGATTAGTAAACTATTATTTAATTGTCTTAAATTAAATAATAAGTGAGGTTAATTAATTAATTAATTATTGGTTGATTAATATTAAATAAAAAAAGGTTAAAATTAAGTCAATAATTATTTATTATTTAATTATAATTAAATAATAAGTAAGTACAATTATTTATTATTTATTTTAAATAATAACTAGAGTTAATTAATTAATTTCTATTTAATCAAGATTAAATAGTAATTAAATAGAAATTGAGTTAATAAAATAAATTGAATTTAATTATGATTTAATTAAACAATTGTAATAAGTTGTTTAAAGGTTTAATAAGTGTCCAACACTTAAGAAAAATATTTTCTAACTTATTAAATTATTAACCTAAAATGATTAAAGGTCTATAAGGTTAATAATATTGTTTTGACTAATGTAAATTATGTGTTAGTATTTATGTGTGGTAAATAAGTTCATTATTAAGCGTATAGTTATGCAAATACGCCGTACTAATTATTAGACCGACTTTATTAATGTTAGGTCTTTCAAAGCAAGTTTGTTAAAGCTAGACATTTATTGTAGCTGAGCAGACAGGCAAGTTCTCTAACCCTACTCATTTATTGTTGAACAAGTTTCTATACTAGTATTTATTGTCAAAGCTTGAAGTGGTTTAATTATTTAAAATTATCCCACATCCATATTGTTTATAAAATCGCACTTAGTGCACTTGAAGCTTATTAGTTTTTGATTCATGAGCTGTATTAAAAATGTCAAAAAGCTAATAGTTCAGCTAGACATTACGTTTATAAATTCGATACTTGAATACTTTTAAAAGCTTATCCAAACCATTGTTGGGTGCGGATTTCTTATATTAAGTCTGAGAATTGAACAACCCTAAATTAGGGGATTTTGTGTCGAAAAACCGACTTTGGCGCCAGTGACTAAATGTAATGCATATACAGCGGGTTGAATAGGCTGATCCCCTTGAAAACCAAACAACTCAAAGGGTCAGAGAAAACTCTATTATACCCTCGTTAGTTCATGGTCCTTAGTGACCGCTCAGCATTTTAAGATTCAAATCTTCTATTTATTAAAAATTTGAATCCTGTTTCATTCACAATTGTTATATCTATTGTTGAATCATTGATGATATTTTCCATTCAATCATGATATATTAAATCTCTATAATTGTTCTTGTGACGCCCCCAAATCTGAGCCCACGCAGCCCAAACTTGAGTCGTCAAAAAAAAAACTACAACAAAATTATTACAACTAAGCACAACGTACAACAATACAGTGTATAATAATACACAACTAAGTCTTCACTATTATTGCCACACTATTTTACAACACGTGAAGACTACGACAGCTATTCCTCAGACTCTCACTTCATTCCCCTGCTAGACACTGTTACGTTTTCATCTCCTGTAATGGAACAAAAGAAAGGGTGAGCTCAAATAGCCCAGTAAAAATATCATGACTAAGATAATGACGAATAAATTATCATTAGTCTTCAACAGTTGAGTTCTGAATACAATAGACTACAAGGTTTATATCAAAAACTGTAGTTAAATTCTTAAACAATGTTCAGATCAATAATAGCAGCGGAATGAGCAATCTATTAGAAGAATAATGCAGTCTATAATGTCCACTCGCTTCTCTTTTTAGTAAAAATATCATCAACTTTTATCATCTGAAATACCATTAGTCAAGATAATACAACTTCACAGTTCCTGGTCATAATCATGCAGATCAACAGTTCATCTTTGCACTACGGGCCAAAGACATTCAATATAACACCAACGATTATGATTATACCAGATTCAGCCTTTGGTCATAATCATACCAACCAACAGTTCATCTTTGCACTACGGGCCAAATAGAACATTCACCACGTGCCATAAAAGACACTGAACAGATGTATCGCCTTTAACCTAGTATATCGCCTTTAACCTATCATCTGTTCAACAATTATATCACATCTGTGCCCCCGGCCACAGATATTCACAACAACTTGATTCTTGATGATTAATACAAATAACAGTGATACAAATGATGAACAGAAGAACAGGATAAACAATAAGTATCGGAAGTTTACTTTGTGCAGATTCAAATAATGTCCAAATTGCCAACATGATGTGGAATGAAATTTAAAAATGATATTCAAGATTCACAGTTCAGAATAACGATTACAGTTCAATAGAAATATTCAGAAAATAGGAAGGTTCAGTTGAAATAATGAAATTCAACTATTATGGAACATATAATATTTTCAGGAATTATAGAAGCAATAGTTCCATAATAAGTTTCGATTTAGGTGTATGGAAGAAAATAATATCCCTTACCATAGCAGGTTTGATTAACAAAAGGTGAACGAAATTAATATCCCTTACCATAGTAATTTTGAATAATGGAAGATGAAAAAGATGGTATCCCTTATGAGTATAAAGGAAAATGATATCACTTACGAATATGGAATAAAAGTGTCATGTGATAATTCGTGTAGACAAATTATTTCCACACGAGACAAATAAAAAGGGTTATTCACCAACAGACGGTAATCCGCGCCGTAAGGTTATTCCCATCAATTTGAATACGAAGAGTTATTCACCAAACAAACGATAATTCGCGCCATAAGGTTATTCCCATCAATTTGAATACGAAGAGTTATTCACCAAACAGGCGATAATCCGCACCGTAAGGTTATTCTCAAAGATTAATAAGGAATGAATACAAAAGGTTATTCACTAACAGGCGATAAACCGCGCCGTAAGGTTATTCCCACAATTTAATACATGGAAGTAAATGACACAAGAAATAAACGATATTATTTTCGAGAATTAAAGAATGATAATCCCTTCCAGTAAGAAAGAAAATAATATCTATTTATGGTGATGAAAAGAATAATACCCCTTACCTTAACACGTGACTGGATATTGATTTAAATGAGGTTGATCAACCTATATATTTTTAATAAAATTAGTAATTACCACATATAAATTTCAAGGTGTATGATAATTCATATATTATGAACTATCAAAATTATATATATTTAACATAATTTTTGTAGTATAATATAACAACTTTAAAATAGTTTTTAAAATAATATTTCAAAATAAATCTTTCAAAGAAAGCTTTTAAAAATGAATCTTCTTAAAGAAGAGTCTTCTAAAGGAAGATTTATGAATACCGTGAAAAATAGGAATTTATGAAATTACTACTCTTTAATAAAAGACTTACTTGAAAATTTTCTGCACTCCTTTTGGCTTTCAAACACTCAAAATAAGCTTACTATTCTCAGAGAAAACTCATAAAATTCTTATAGAAAAATTCTATGTTTTAGGGGTGATTTTTCTATTCAGCTGAGCAAGCTATTTATAGGAGAAAATAAGTTACTATGCGTGGTAGGTGGGCAGAAAATTTTTCAGCAGAGGCTGCTGCGCAAACCTCCACCAACTCTTCCAAGCCAAAACTCATTTTATACATTTCGTGTGGGCCCCACAGTGGGTCCGACATGTTTCTTACTATTCACGTTACTATTCACGTCACTATTCACGTTACTATTTCAAATAGTAAAATTAATTATTTTATTTTTATTTATTTATTTATTTATTCTTCCTGTGAGTCCAACATATAAAATAATGTTACCACAATAATGTAAGAAACACGTTACATATTTTTATTAATTTAATAATATAAATTATAGTGTATTTGTTACTGTGACAATTATTAGATTCAATAATTTTAAACTACAGTGCACCAACAATTATTGACTCGATGATATGAAATACAGTGTAATGACAATTATTGAATCAATAATGCAAAATACTGTGTAGCAACAATAATTGAATTGATAATATAAAATATTATGCAGTGACAATTATTGATGAAATGATGCGTAACAGTTACGGTGTTAATAATATGAGACACTGTGCAATACCGTGTGCTACTGTAGAGTACCGCATGCTACAGTAAAATACCATAAATTACCGTATGCTACTATTCTTTTATCACCGGTATTTTAACAGTTAGCACCGTTGACTATTTTTATTAAAAAGGTTACTTCTGTCGTTTTCTATATCCGACAAATATTCCGTTGTGGGGTCCACCAATAATTTGTTATTTCGGCGCCGTCGTACGGCCCGAATATTCCCCGACAAAACGAATATTCCCCGACAAAATAAAATTTGCACATAACATCCTTAACTTTAAACTTTATCGATTTAACCACTTACTGTTTCAGAAAAATATATATGAAGAAAAATTAAATTTTATATTTCATAAAATTTGGGGTCTTACAACCTCCCCTCCTTATGAAATTTCGTCCCCGAAATTGACGTACATGGCATTTCGAAGAGGTAAGGATATTTAGATTTCATCTCGGATTCTAGCTCCCAGGTCATTTCCACAATATATTGGTTCCTCCATAAAACCTTAACTTGAGGCATAACCTTTGAGCGTACTTGTAAGACCCCGAATTTTATGAAATACAAAATTTAATTTTTCTTCATATATATATTTTTTTGAAACAGTAAGTGGTTAAATCGATAAAGTTAAAAGTTAAGGATGTTATGTGCAAATTTTATTTTGTCGGACAATATTCGCTTTGTCGGGGAATATTCGTTTGGTCGGGGAATATTCGTTTGGTCCGACGGCGCCGAAATAACAAATTATTGGTGGACCCCACAACGGAATATTTGTCGGATATAGAAAACGACAGAAATAACCTTTTTAAATAAAAATAGTCAACGGAACTGTTAAAATACCGGTGATAAAAGAATAGTAGCATACGGTAGTTATTGGTATTTTCTGTAGCACTCGGTACTCTACAGTAACACACGGTATTGCATAGTGTCTCATATTATTGGTCTGATAATTGACACCGTAACTGTTACGCATCATTTCATCGATAATTGTCACTGCATAATATTTTATATTATCAATTCAATAATTGTTGTTACACAGTATTTTGCATTATTGATTTAATAATTGTCATTACACTGTATTTTATATCATTGAGTCAATAATTGTTGTTGCACTGTTTTTAAAAATTATTGAACCTAATAATTGTCACAGTAACATATGCACAGTAATTCACATTATTGAATCAATAATTGTCATTACACAGTAACGTATGCTTTATTTTACATTATTGTTATCTCTATTATGATGTTATTTAAACAGTTGTATTTCATTAATTTATTGACTTGATATCTAAGAACTAACTATACTGTATTTATAACAATTAGTCATAATAATTGAATTGATAAAGTTATTTGTTTATAATATAAAGTTAGGTGATTATTAGGTGATATGAAATGAATGGTGTAGATTAAAGTGTGAATTATTGTTGAATAATTAAATTGATTTGTTTATAATATAAAGTTAGGTGATTATTAGGTGATATGAAATGAATGGTGTAGATTAAAGATAATATAATATTTGAAATGGATGGTGTAGATTAAAAGATGATCTTTAAATGAATGGTTTAGATTAAATGAATGATAAGATTTTTGGCTATAAATAGAAGCCTTAACTTAAGGATTTTTCATAAACTTCCTTACTTGTTCTTTCTTTCTCTCTCTAAATACTTCTTGTGAAAGTTCTCTCTAAGTGTGCTTAAGTCATCTTGAGTATTTGTGAAGATCTATAAGTATACGTGTACTGTTCAAGTTAATCAACCTCATTTAAATCAATATCCAGTCACGTGTTGAGGTAAGGGATACCATCTTTTTCATCTTCCATTATTCAAACGTACTATGGTAAGGGATTATCATTATTTGATTCTCGATAATAATATTGTTTCTTCCTTACTCATAAGACGTGCCTTTTATTTCCATGTATTAAATTGTGGGAATAACCTTACGGAGCGGATTGCCGCGTGTTGGTGAATAACCTTTCGTATTCATTCATTATTAATCTCTGAGAATAACCTTACGGAGCGGATTGCCGCCTGTTTGGTGAATAACTCTTTGTACTCAAATTCTATTAAATTGTGGGAATAACCTTATGGAGCGGATTGCCGCCTGTTGGTGAATAACCCTTTGTATTAATTTCCTTCACCTTTTGTTAATCAAACCTGCTACGGTAAGGGATATTATTTTCTTTCATACTCCTAAATCGAAATTTATTATGGAACTATTGCTTCTATAATTCCTGAAAATATTATATGTTCCATAATAGTTGAACTTCATTATTTCAACTGAACCTTCCTATTTACGTGAACCTTTCTATTGAATTGTAACCGTTATTCTGAACTGTGGATCTTGAATATCATTTTTAAATTTCACTCCACATCATGTTGACAATTTGGACATTATTTGAATCTGTACAAAGTAAACTTCCGATACTTATTGTTATCCTATTTCTTCTGTTCATCATTTATATCATTCTAATCATCCAAAAATCAAGCTGTTGTGAATATCTGTGGCCGGGGGCACAGATGTGATATATTTGTTGAACAGATGATAGGTTAAAGGCGATATAATAGGTTAAAGGCGATACATCTGTTCGGTGTCTTTTATGGCACGTGGTGAATGTTCTCTTTGGCCCGTAGTGCAAAGATGAACTGTTGTTTGGTATGATTATGAACAAAGGCTGAATCTGGTATAATCATGACCGTTGGTGCTATATTGAATATCTTTGGCCCGTAGTGCAAAGATGAACTGTTGATGTGCATGATTATGATCAGGAACTGTGAATTTATATTATCATGACTAATGGTATTTCAGATGATAAAAGTTGATGATGTTTTTACGAAAAAGAGAAGCGAGTGGACATTATAGTCTGCATTATTCTTCTAATAGATTGCTCATTCCGCTGCTATTATTGATCTGAACATTGTTTAAGAATTTAACTACAGTTTTTGATATAAACCTTGTAGTCTATTGTATTCTATCAAGAACTCAACTGTTGAAGGCTAATGATAATTTATTCGTCATTATCTTAGTCATGATATTTCTTACTGGGCTATTTGAGCTCACCCTTTCTTTTGTTCCATTATTTTTCAACAGGAGATGAAAACATAACAGGGTCTAGCCGGGGAATGGAGTGAGGGTCCGAGGAATAGTTATCATAGTCTTCACGTTTTGTAAAATAGTGTGGCAATAATAGTGAAGACTTAGTTGTGTATTATTATACACTGTATTGTTGTACGTTGTGCTTTGTTGTAATAATTTTGTTGTAGTCTTTTGACGACTCAAGTTTGGGCTGTGTGGGCCCAGATTTGGGGGCGTCACAGTTGGCATCAGAGCTTAGGGATATGGTCTTTAATGGAGATCTGGGGTAGAACTAGGAGGGGAGAGACGAATAGAATCAGTCACTAGTGTGTCCTACCTAAAATAGATTTTATTATCTAATGAGTCGATTTGAATGTAGGAACATGAAGTGATGAGTCAGTTTATTTGAGCTAACATTTATTTTGTGACCATAGTTAAGTATGGCATCTGAAAATCAAGAGGTTAACTATGGAAACCCGAAGCAAATGTAGCCGAGAATCAAGAGGCCCCAAACAATCCTCCTGCCAACTCAGGAAATAATGTTCCTGATAACATGATGAACGATGGATTCTTTAGGAATTTCATGCAGTTCATACAGAATCAAGGAAGAGGAAATCCAGTCAATAATAACGGTAGAAACGCTGGCAATTTGAGGATGGTCACTGTTAAGCAATTTAAAGAATTAGGACCACCTGAATTCCACGGGAAGCCTGACCCACTCAAAGCGGAGGCATGGCTGAAGCAGACGACAAAAATACTTGATGTCTTACAATGCGCTGATGATCAGAAGGTGCCATTTGCCACTTTTATGTTACGAGGTGAGGCGGACCATTGGTGGGAAGCGGTAAAACGTATCCAACCTTTTGCACTCGAAATGTCTTGGACAGAATTCGAAGAACTGTTTAACGAGAAGTACTTCCCAGAAAGCATCCGCCATATGAAGGAAGTGGAATTCATTAAGCTGGAGCAAGGAAACATGACAGTTTCTCAATATGAAGCTAAGTTTGCTGAACTGTCTCGTTTTGCGACTCATCTAGTAGATGACGAAGCACGAATGAGTCGAATGTTCCTGAGAGGTTTGAGACTCAAAATTCGTCAACAACTTAGTTTTTATAAATTCAGTTTGTATTCAGATGTTGTAGATAGGGCTCAAAGGGTGGAGCAAACAGATGAAACATTGCAGCCAAGAGTTAATGATCAGCATAGAGAAAGGAGTGACAACAACCACAGGAACGAGAACCATTGAGGAGGTAACCAACACTCCGGTGGTAATTCCACACCAAATAACAGAAGAGGAGAATCTAGTGGGAATAATTTCAAAAGAAAGAGATTCCATAATAATTATGGAAGGGCACCAGCACCAGTACCAACACCAGCACCGACCCCAGTTTCAAGGGGAGAAGATCGACCACCAGTGAGATGCTATAGGTGTGGTCAGGAAGGTCACATCAGCCCAAACTGTACACTGCAGTCCAAAAAGTGCTACAGTTGTGGGAAAGAGGGTCATCTTGCGCGGTTTTGTCCTGCCACAAAATCAAGTCCAGCTGCAATGATGATACCAAAAGCTAGCGCGGATAAAGGAAAATCTGTAGTTCAAGGGAGAGCTTTTGTTGTGACATCCCAAATGGCACGAAACTCGAACGAGGTGATAACCGGTAAGCTATTCATAAATTCTCGTGAAGTCTACGCTTTGTTAGATACTGGCTCTACCCATTCTTTTATCTCACCTGCATGTGCTCAGCGTTTACACTTAACTCCTGAAAATTTGGACTTTGACTTATCAGTTGAAACCCCATTAGGAGAAATGACCATTACATCTACTATCTATAAATCTTGCCTAGTTCAAATCAACAACCTCACATTACCTGTTGACCTTATTTCTTTGGAGATGCATGAATTTGATGTGATTTTAGGAATTGATTGGTTGACTACCCATCATGCTAAAATTGATTGTTTTCATAAGATTATTAGTTTTCATATTCCTAATCAACCTGTCATACAAATTCAAGCAACTAAACCATTGAAATCTATAACTGTTATTTCTAGCCATAAAGCCATTCGTTTATTGAAAAACGGATGTCAAGCCTTTTTAGCTCATGTCACTGATTTGAACAAAAATACGTCAAACTTGAATGATATTCCCATTGTTAATGAGTTTCCTGACGTTTTTCCTGAAGAACTTCCTGGCTTACCCCCAAACCGTGAAATTGATTTTTATATTGATCTTGAACCCGGTACCAAGCCCATTTCCAAAGCTCCCTACCGAATGGCTCCCATTGAACTTCAAGAGTTAAAAGTCCAACTACAGGAATTGTTGGATACCGGTTTCATTCGTCCGAGTGCATCACCTTGGGGTGCTCCTGTTCTATTTGTGAAGAAGAAAGACGGGAGTATGAGATTGTGCATTGACTACCGAGAATTGAACCATGTCACCATCAAGAACAGGTACCCGTTACCTCGGATTGATGACATGTTTGATCAATTGCAAGGCGCTCAACATTTCTCAAAGATTGATCTCCGTTCTGGATATCATCAGTTAAAGGTTAAAGCTGAGGACATTCCAAAGACTGCTTTCAGAACTCGTTATGGGCATTATGAGTTCTTAGTCATGCCTTTTGGACTAACTAATGCTCCTGCAGCTTTCATGGACATGATGAACCGGATATTCAAGGAACATTTGGATCATTTTGTGGTTGTCTTTATTGATGACATCCTCATATACTCCAAGAGTCGCGAGGATCATGAACAACACCTGAGATTGATACTACAAAAGCTCCGTGAAAACAAATTATATGCCAAGTTGAAGAAATGTGAGTTCTGGCTTGAGGAGGTCGCGTTTCTTGGGCATGTGATTTCTAGTCAAGGAATATCAGTCGATCCTGCGAAGATTGAAACGGTACTAAATTGGGAACAACCCAAAACAGTAACCGAAGTCCGAAGTTTTCTGGGTCTAGCTGGTTATTATCGGAGATTCGTAGAAGGATTTTCTCGAATCGCCACTCCATTAACGCAGCTTACTCGGAAAAGCACAAAATTCATATGGAGCGAGGAATGCGAGAAAAGTTTCCAAGAACTCAAGAAGAGACTGGTTTCAGCTCCTGTTCTGACCATACCATCAGGATCAGGAGAATTTATTATCTACAGCGATGCTTCTGGCAAAGGTCTAGGCTGTGTCCTTATGCAACATGAAAATGTTATAGCCTACGCCTCTCGACAACTCAAAGATTATGAGAAAAATTATCCTACTCATGATCTAGAGTTGGCAGCAGTCGTTTTCGCGTTGAAGATCTGGAGACACTACTTGTACGGAGAAAAAGTGGATATCTATACGGATCATAAAAGTCTCAAGTATTTCTTCACCCAGAAGGAACTCAACATGCGACAACGACGTTGGCTTGAGCTGTTAAAGGATTATGACCACACAATCCAGTATCACCCGGGAAAGGCGAACGTTGTAGCTGACGCTTTGAGCAAAAAATCTTATGCAAGTACAAGTGCACTGCTGACAACACAAAAGTGTATTTTATACGACTTGCAAAAGATGGAGATAGAGCTAAAGACACCAGGGACCCGCTCGAAGATTGCTCACGTGCGAGTAGAACCAACTTTAATCGATAAAATTAAAGCTGCTCAAGCTACCGATCCGGAACTGATAAACATGATAAAGAAAGTACAAGAAGGTGTCATTCCCGAAGCAAGAATCGACGAGAAAGGAATACTTCGAGTCAACTCTCGACTCTGTGTTCCTAACGATCCTGAATTAAAGCATAAAATCATGATGGAGGCACACAACACGCCGTTTGCAATTCACCCAGGAGGTACCAAGATGTATCGAGATCTTCGACATACATTTTGGTGGAACAATATGAAAAGAGAGATTGCGGAGTTTATCTCAAGGTGCCTAACTTGTCAACGTGTCAAGGCAGAACATCAAGTTCCTAAAGGTCCATTACAATCACTTGAAGTTCCCGAATGGAAGTGGGAACACATCAATATGGACTTCGTGACGGGTCTTCCAAAAGTTTCTCAAGGCTTAGATGCAATTTGGGTGATCGTAGATAGATTGACCAAATCTGCTCATTTCTTGCCTATACGAGAAAACTTTTCACTTGAACGTCTTGCCGGTATGTACATAAATGAGATCGTGAGATTGCATGGCATGCCAGTTTCCATAGTTTCTGATCGAGATCCTAGATTCACTTCACGCTTTTGGATCAGTCTACAAAAAGCTATGGGCACTGAACTACGTTTTAGTTCTGCATACCATCCTCAAACGGACGGACAATCGGAAATGACGATCCAGACCCTCGAAGATCTTTTGAGACTTTGTGTATTAGACTTCAAAGGAAGTTGGGATAAGTACTTGCCGTTGGTGGAATTTTCTTACAACAACAGTTACCAAGCAAGCATAGGCATGGCTCCATTCGAGGCATTGTATGGAAGGAAGTGTCGCTCTCCAATATGTTGGAATGAGGTAGGAGAAGCAAAATTGTTGGGACCCGAGTTGGTACGCTTGACGACCGAAAAGATCCAAATGATCCGACAACGAATACAGACCGCACAAGAACGACAAAAGAGTTATGCTGATCTTCATCGGAGAGACGAAAGTTTCAACGTCGGAGATCATGTATTCTTACGTGTTTCTCCATGGAAAGGGGTTACGAGATTCGGAAAGAGAGGAAAGCTCAACCCTCGATTTATTGGCCCATTTGAAATCCTCGATCGAATAGGAACCGTAGCCTACAGACTAGCCCTACCACCAAGTATGTCTCGCATCCATAACGTTTTTCACATATCTATGTTACGTAAATATGTGAAGGACCCAAACCACGTCATTGAGTTAGAACCAGACGTTATAGCAGAGGATTTAACATACGAGGAGGTACCTGTTAATATCCTGGATAAGAAGGAGCAGATCCTACGCTCAAAGGTTATACCTCAAGTTAAGGTTTTATGGAGGAACCAAGATATTGAGGAAATGACCTGGGAGCTAGAATCTGAGATGAAATCTAAGTATCCTTACCTCTTCGATATGTCAGGTACGTCAATTTCGGGGACGAAATTTCATAAGGAGGGGAGGTTGTAAGACCCCAAATTTTATGAAATACAAAATTTAATTTTTCTTCATATATATATTTTTTTGAGACAGTAAGTGGTTAAATCGATAAAGTTAAAAGTTAAGGATGTTATGTGCAAATTTTATTTTGTCGGACAATATTCGCTTTGTCGGGGAATATTCGTTTGGTCGGGGAATATTCGTTTGGTCCGACGGCGCCGAAATAACAAATTATTGGTGGACCCCACAACGGAATATTTGTCGGATATAGAAAACGACAGAAATAACCTTTTTAAATAAAAATAGTCAACGGAACTGTTAAAATACCGGTGATAAAAAAATAGTAGCATACGGTAGTTATTGGTATTTTCTGTAGCACTCGGTACTCTACAGTAACACACGGTATTGCATAGTGTCTCATATTATTGGTCTGATAATTGACACCGTAACTGTTACGCATCATTTCATCGATAATTGTCACTGCATAATATTTTATATTATCAATTCAATAATTGTTGTTACACAGTATTTTGCATTATTGATTTAATAATTGTCATTACACTGTATTTTATATCATTGAGTCAATAATTGTTGTTGCACTGTTTTTAAAAATTATTGAACCTAATAATTGTCACAGTAACATATGCACAGTAATTCACATTATTGAATCAATAATTGTCATTACACAGTAACGTATGCTTTATTTTACATTATTGTTATCTCTATTATGATGTTATTTAAACAGTTGTATTTCATTAATTTATTGACTTGATATCTAAGAACTAACTATACTGTATTTATAACAATTAGTCATAATAATTGAATTGATAAAGTTATTTGTTTATAATATAAAGTTAGGTGATTATTAGGTGATATGAAATGAATGGTGTAGATTAAAGTGTGAATTATTGTTGAATAATTAAATTGATTTGTTTATAATATAAAGTTAGGTGATTATTAGGTGATATGAAATGAATGGTGTAGATTAAAGATAATATAATATTTGAAATGGATGGTGTAGATTAAAAGATGATCTTTAAATGAATGGTTTAGATTAAATGAATGATAAGATTTTTGGCTATAAATAGAAGCCTTAACTTAAGGATTTTTCATAAACTTCCTTACTTGTTCTTTCTTTCTCTCTCTAAATACTTCTTGTGAAAGTTCTCTCTAAGTGTGCTTAAGTCATCTTGAGTATTTGTGAAGATCTATAAGTATACGTGTACTGTTCAAGTTAATCAACCTCATTTAAATCAATATCCAGTCACGTGTTGAGGTAAGGGATACCATCTTTTTCATCTTCCATTATTCAAACGTACTATGGTAAGGGATTATCATTATTTGATTCTCGATAATAATATTGTTTCTTCCTTACTCATAAGACGTGCCTTTTATTTCCATGTATTAAATTGTGGGAATAACCTTACGGAGCGGATTGCCGCGTGTTGGTGAATAACCTTTCGTATTCATTCATTATTAATCTCTGAGAATAACCTTACGGAGCGGATTGCCGCCTGTTTGGTGAATAACTCTTTGTACTCAAATTCTATTAAATTGTGGGAATAACCTTATGGAGCGGATTGCCGCCTGTTGGTGAATAACCCTTTGTATTAATTTCCTTCACCTTTTGTTAATCAAACCTGCTACGGTAAGGGATATTATTTTCTTTCATACTCCTAAATCGAAATTTATTATGGAACTATTGCTTCTATAATTCCTGAAAATATTATATGTTCCATAATAGTTGAACTTCATTATTTCAACTGAACCTTCCTATTTACGTGAACCTTTCTATTGAATTGTAACCGTTATTCTGAACTGTGGATCTTGAATATCATTTTTAAATTTCACTCCACATCATGTTGACAATTTGGACATTATTTGAATCTGTACAAAGTAAACTTCCGATACTTATTGTTATCCTATTTCTTCTGTTCATCATTTATATCATTCTAATCATCCAAAAATCAAGCTGTTGTGAATATCTGTGGCCGGGGGCACAGATGTGATATATTTGTTGAACAGATGATAGGTTAAAGGCGATATAATAGGTTAAAGGCGATACATCTGTTCGGTGTCTTTTATGGCACGTGGTGAATGTTCTCTTTGGCCCGTAGTGCAAAGATGAACTGTTGTTTGGTATGATTATGAACAAAGGCTGAATCTGGTATAATCATGACCGTTGGTGCTATATTGAATATCTTTGGCCCGTAGTGCAAAGATGAACTGTTGATGTGCATGATTATGATCAGGAACTGTGAATTTATATTATCATGACTAATGGTATTTCAGATGATAAAAGTTGATGATGTTTTTACGAAAAAGAGAAGCGAGTGGACATTATAGTCTGCATTATTCTTCTAATAGATTGCTCATTCCGCTGCTATTATTGATCTGAACATTGTTTAAGAATTTAACTACAGTTTTTGATATAAACCTTGTAGTCTATTGTATTCTATCAAGAACTCAACTGTTGAAGGCTAATGATAATTTATTCGTCATTATCTTAGTCATGATATTTCTTACTGGGCTATTTGAGCTCACCCTTTCTTTTGTTCCATTGTTTTTCAACAGGAGATGAAAACATAACAGGGTCTAGCCGGGGAATGGAGTGAGGGTCCGAGGAATAGTTATCATAGTCTTCACGTTTTGTTAAATAGTGTGGCAATAATAGTGAAGACTTAGTTGTGTATTATTATACACTGTATTGTTGTACGTTGTGCTTTGTTGTAATAATTTTGTTGTAGTCTTTTGACGACTCAAGTTTGGGCTGTGTGGGCCCAGATTTGGGGGCGTCACAGTACTTCTTATCAAGGATCTTAACAGGTACCTCCTCGTACGTTAAATCCTCTTCTATAACGTCCGGTTCTAACTCAATGACGTGGTTTGGGTCCTTCACATATTTACGTAACATAGATATGTGAAAAACATTATGGATGCGAGACATACTTGGTGGTAAAGCTAGTCTGTAGGCTACGGTTCCTACTCGATCGAGGATTTCAAATGGGCCAATAAATCGAGGGTTAAGCTTTCCTCTATTTCCGAATCTCGTAACTCCTTTCCATGGAGAACCACGTAAGAATACATGATCTCCGACGTTGAATCTCTCATCTCTCCGATGAAGATCAGCATAACTCTTTTGTCGTTCTTGTGCTGTCTGTATTCGTTGTCGGATCATTCGGATCTTTTCGGTCGTCAAGCGTACCAACTCGGGTCCCAACAAATTTGCTTCTCCTACCTCATTCCAACATATTGGAGAGCGACACTTCCTTCCATACAAAGCCTCGAATGGAGCCATGCCTATGTTTGCTTGATAACTGTTGTTGTAAGAAAATTCCACCAATGACAAGTACTTATCCCAACTTCCTTTGAAGTCTAATACACAAAGTCTCAAAAGATCTTCGAGGGTCTGGATCGTCCTTTCCGATTGTCCGTCCGTTTGAGGATGGTATGCAGAACTAAAACGTAGTTCAGTGCCCATAGCTTTTTGTAGACTGATCCAAAAGCGTGAAGTGAATCTAGGATCTCGATCAGAAAATATGGAAACTGGCATGCCATGCAATCTCACGATCTCATTTATGTACATACCGGCAAGACGTTCAAGTGAAAATTCAGGGTCTTACAATACCAGGGTCTATCAACCTTAACATAAAAACAGTTCCTATCATAAGAAATTACAAAAGGTTTAACAACCGTAAATACATAATTAAAGATCTAATTAGCATGCATAAGCTAACTTAAGCTCTGGCTTTTCCTTTTCCCTTATCCTTCTTTGAGCAATCGGGTATATCTGAAAATAGTTCATGATATAGCAAGAATGAGCAACTAGTTTGCTCAGCAAGTTTAGAACTGTAAGACCCCGAATTTTATGAAATATAAAATTTAATTTTTCTTCATATATATTTTTCTGAAACAGTAAGTGGTTAAATCGATAAAGTTTAAAGTTAAGGATGTTATGTGCAAATTTTATTTTGTCGGGGAATATTCGTTTTGTCGGGGAATATTCGGGTCGTACGACGGCGCCGAAATAACAAATTATTGGTGGACCCCACAACGGAATATTTGTCGGATATAGAAAACGACAGAAGTAACCTTTTTAATAAAAATAGTCAACGGTGCTAACTGTTAAAATACCGGTGATAAAAGAATAGTAGCATACGGTAATTTATGGTATTTTACTGTAGCATGTGGTACTCTACAGTAGCACACGGTATTGCACAGTGTCTCATATTATTAACACCGTAACTGTTACGCATCATTTCATCAATAATTGTCACTGCATAATATTTTATATTATCAATTCAATTATTGTTGCTACACAGTATTTTGCATTATTGATTCAATAATTGTCATTACACTGTATTTCATATCATCGAGTCAATAATTGTTGGTGCACTGTAGTTTAAAATTATTGAATCTAATAATTGTCACAGTAGCAAATACACTATAATTTATATTATTAAATTAATAAAAATATGTAACGTGTTTCTTACATTATTGTGGTAACATTATTTTATATGTTGGACTCACAGGAAGAATAAATAAATAAATAAATAAATAAATAAATAAAAATAAAATAATTAATTTTACTATTTGAAATAGTAACGTGAATAGTGACGTGAATAGTAACGTGAATAGTAAGAAAGATGTGGGACCCACACGAAATGTGTAAAATGAGTTTTGGCTGGGAAGAGTTGGTGGAGGCTGCGCAGCAGCCTCTGCTGAAAAATTTTCTGCCCACCTACCACGCATAGTAACTTCTTTTCTCCTAGAAATAGCTTGTTCAGCTGAATAGAAAAATCACACCTAAAACATAGAATTTTTCTATAAGAATTTTATGAGTTTTCTCTGAGAATAGTAAGCTTATTTTGAGTGTTTGAAAGCCAAAAGGAGTGCAGAAAATTTTCAAGTAAGTCTTTTATTAAAGAGTAGTAATTTCATAAATTCCTATTTTTCACGGTATTCATAAATCTTACTTTAGAAGACTCTTCTTTAAGAAGATTCATTTTTAAAAGCTTTCTTTGTAAGATTTATTTTGAAATATTATTTTAAAAACTATTTTAAAGTTATTATATTATACTACAAAAATTATGTTAAATATATATAATTTTGATAGTTCATAATATATGAATTATCATACACCTTGAAATTTATATGTGGTAATTACTAATTTTATTAAAAATATATAGGTTGATCAAACTCATTTAAATCAATATCCAGTCACGTGTTAAGGTAAGGGGTATCACTCTTTTCATCATCATAAATGGATATTATTTTCTTTCTTACTAGAAGGGATTATCATTCTTTGATTCTCGAAAATAATATCGTTTCTTTCTTGTGGCATTTACTTCCATGTATTAAATTGTGGGAATAACCTTACGGCGCGGTTTACCGCCTGTTGGTGAATAACCTTTTGTATTCATTCCTTATTAATCTTTGAGAATAACCTTACGGTGCGGATTATCGCCTGTTTGGTGAATAACTCTTCGTATTCAAATTGATGGGAATAACCTTACGGTGCGGATTATCGCCTGTTTGGTGAATAACTATTCGTATTCAAATTGATGGGAATAACCTTACGGCGCGGATTACCGCATGTTGGTGAATAACCTTTTTTATTTGTCTCGTGTGAAAATAATTTGTCTACACGAATTATCACATGACACTTTTATTGCATATTCGTAAGTGATATCATTTTCCTTTATACTCATAAGGGAAACCATCTTTTTCATCTTCCATTATTCAAACTTACTATGGTAAGGGATATTAATTCCCTTCACCTTTTGTTAATCAAACCTGCTACGGTAAGGGATATTATTTTCTTTCATACACCTAAATCGAAACTTATTATGGAACTATTGCTTCTATAATTCCTGAAAATATTATATGTTCCATAATAGTTGAATTTCATTATTTCAACTGAACCTTCCTATTTTCTGAACATTTCTATTTAACTGTAATCGTTATTCTGAACTGTGGATCTTGAATATCATTTTTAAATTTCACTCCACATCATGTTGGCAATTTGGACATTATTTGAATCTGCACAAAGTAAACTTCCGATACTTATTGTTTATCCTGTTCTTCTGTTCATCATTTGTATCACTGTTATTTGTATTAATCATCAAGAATCAAGCTGTTGTGAATATCTGTGGCCGGGGGCACAGATGTGATATAATTGTTGAACAGATGATAGGTTAAAGGCGATATACTAGGTTAAAGGCGATACATCTGTTCAGTGTCTTTTATGGCACGTGGTGAATGTTCTCTTTGGCCCGTAGTGCAAAGATGAACTATTGGTTGGTATGATTATGACCAAAGGCTGAATCTGGTATAATCATGACCGCTGGTATTATATTGAATGTCTTTGGCCCGTAGTGCAAAGATGAACTGTTGATCTGCATGATTATGACCAGGAACTGTGAAGTTGTATTATCTTGACTAATGGTATTTCAGATGATAAAAGTTGATGATATTTTTACTAAAAAGAGAAGCGAGTGGACATTATAGTCTGCATTATTCTTCAAATAGGTTGCTCATTCCGCTGCTATTATTGATCTAAACATTGTTTAAGAATTTAACTACAGTTGTTGATATAAACCTTGTAGTCTATTGTATTCAGAACTCAACTGTTGAAGACTAATGATAATTTATTCGTCATTATCTTAGTCATGATATTTCTTACTGGGCTATTTGAGCTCACCCTTTCTTTTGTTCCATTGTTTTTCAACAGGAGATGAAAACGTAACAGGGTCTAGCCGGGGGATGGAGTGAGAGTCTGAGGAATAGCTATCGTAGTCTTCACATGTTGTAAAATAGTGTGGCAATAATAGTGAAGACTTAGTTGTGTATTATTATACACTGTATTGTTGTACGTTGTGCTTTATTGTAATAATTTTGTTATAGTCTTTTGACGACTCAAGTTTGGGCTGTGTGGGCTTAAATTTGGGAGCGTCACAAGTATTGTAACCTTTTGAAGGGAACCAATATGTATTATTCCGCGATGTTTAAATGCAATGTATGTATTTAATTGTTAGTAATGTGTTGAATAGTGAGAACCAAACTCGAAGTTATGGAACCCGGATTTGGGGTTGTCACAATAATGAAAACTAATTATTATACAAGGAAGACCATTTTAAAAAAATTATTTTGCTTATTTCATATATATATATATATATATATATATATATATATATATATATATATATATATATGTTATTCGGATACGAATTCCGGATATGGATCCGAATTCGGATATCGGATTTCGGATATCCGCTATCCGCCGAATATATTTACAGACGGATGTTAAACGAATACGAATACGCCTATATCCGTATTTGTATCCATTTATTTGCAAATATCTTTAAACCGAATACAGATATATCCGTTTTTTTTCCGAATGCGAATAATATCTATTTTTTTTAATACAAATGCAAACGGATACGAATTCTTCGGTTACTATTTACAACCCTAATCGTATACTAGATTATGCTTGGACTGTGATATCGTCTTTAGCCATGCTAATTCATCCCATTTCGATGATGATTTTCACACTTTATTTTAAATGGAGTAATAATTTTGATTCTAATTTGATATGGAGTTAGAAATGAGAAATCACTGGGTAATTATATATAAAAATAAGAAGATGATGATATTTACTTCTCTCGACTTAATTCCCGCATCCAAATAGTTATATACTAATTAAATTAATATTTATATTTTTATATATTAAATAATTAAAATTGTTCTCTTGTGTGTGTGTGTGTATATATATATATATTATTTATTTTCTCTTAATTTTATCATGTATGCTCTAAAATATAATTTATTATAAATTGAACTTTTTATTTAAATGTAAGACCCCGAATTTTATGAAATATAAAATTTAATTTTTCTTCATATATTTTTCTGAAACAGTAAGTGGTTAAATCGATAAAGTTAAAAGTTAAGGATGTTATGTGCAAATTTTATTTTGTCGGACAATATTCGTTTTGTCGGGGAATATTTGTTTTGTCGGGGAATATTCGGGCCGTACGACGGCGCCGAAATAACAAATTATTGGTGGACCCCACAACAGAATATTTGTCGGATATAGAAAACGACAGAAGTAACCTTTTTAATAAAAATAGTCAACGGTGCTAACTGTTAAAATACCGGTGATAAAAGAATAGTAGCATACGGTAATTTATGGTATTTTACTGTAGCATGTGGTACTCTACAGTAGCACACGGTATTGCACAGTGTCTCATATTATTGACACTGTAACTGTTACGCATCATTTCATCGATAATTGTCACTGCATAATATTTTATATTATCAATTCAATTATTGTTGCTAAACAGTATTTTACATTATTGATTCAATAATTGTCATTACACTGTATTTCATATCATTGAGTCAATAATTGTTGGTGCACTGTAGTTTAAAATTATTGAATCTAATAATTGTCACAGTAGCAAATACACTATAATTTATATTATTAAATTAATAAAAATATGTAACGTGTTTCTTACATTATTGTGGTAACATTATTTTATATGTTGGACTCACAGGAAGAATAAATAAATAAATAAATAATAATTAATTTTACTATTTGAAATAGTAACGTGAATAGTAACATGTGGGACCCATGTGGGGCCCACATGAGAAATGAATTGCAAAATGTGCAGGAAGAATCAGCGGCTGCGTGCTGGAAAAAAAAATAATTCAGCACTGGCGTGCAGCACGCCAGTGCCACCTACCACGCATAGTAACTTCTTTTCTCCTATAAATAGCTTGCTCAGCTGAATAGAAAAATCACACCTAAAACATAGAATTTTTCTATAAGAATTTTATGAGTTTTCTCTGAGAATAATAAGGTTATTTTGAGAGTTTGAAAGCCAAAAGGAGTGCAGGAATTTTTCAAGTAAGTCTTTTATAAAAGAGTAGTAATTTCATAAATTCCTATTTTTCACGGTATTCACAAATCTTCCTTTAGAAGACTCTTCTTTAAGAAGATTCATTTTTAAAAGCTTTCTTTAGAAGATTTATTTTGGAATATTATTTTAAAAACTATTTAAAAGTAGTTATTTTATACTACAAAAATTATGTTAAATATATATAATTTTAATAATTCATATTATACGAGTTATCATACACTTTGAAATTTATATGTGGTAATTAAGAATTTTATTATAAATATATAGGTTGATCAACCTCATTTAAATCAATATCCAGTCACGTGTTAAGGTAAGGGGTATCACTCTTTTCATCATCATAAATGGATATTATTTTCTTTCTTACTTGAAGGGATTATCATTCTTTGATTCTCGAAAATAATATCGTTTCTTTCTTGTGCCATTTACTTCCATGTATTAAATTGTGGGAATAACCTTACGGCGCGGTTTACCGCCTGTTGGTGAATAACCTTTTGTATTCATTCTTTATTAATCTTTGAGAATAACCTTACGGTGCGGATTACCGCCTGTTTGGTGAATAACTCTTCGTATGCAAATTGATGGGAATAACCTTACGACGCGGATTACCGCCTGTTGGTGAATAACCCTTTTTATTTGTCTCGTGTGGAAATAATTTGTCTACACGAATTATCACATGACACTTTTATTCCATATTCGTAAGTGATATCATTTTCCTTTATACTCATAAGGGATACCATCTTTTTCATCTTCCATTATTCAAAATTACTATGGTAAGGGATATTAATTTCCTTCACCTTTTGTTAATCAAACCTGCTACGGTAAGGGATATTATTTCCTTTCATACACCTAAATCGAAACTTATTATGGAATTATTGCTTCTATAATTCCTGAAAATATTATATGTTCCATAATAGTTGAATTTCATTATTTCAACTGAACCTTCATATTTTCTGAACATTTCTATTTAACTGTAATCGTTATTCTGAACTGTGGATCTTGAATATCATTTTTAAATTTCACTCCACATCATGTTGGCAATTTGAACATTATTTGAATCTGCACAAAGTAAACTTCCGATACTTATTGTTTATCCTGTTCTTCTGTTCATCATTTGTATCACTATTATTTGTATTAATCATCAAGAATCAAGCTATTGTGAATATCTGTGGCCGGGGGCACAGATGTGATATAATTGTTGAACAGATGATAGGTTAAAGGCGATATACTAGGTTAAAGGCGATACATCTGTTCGGTGTCTTTTATGGCACGTGGTTAATGTTCTCTTTGGCCCGTAGTGCAAAGATGAACTGTTGATTGGTATGATTATGACCAAAGGCTGAATCTGGTATAATCATGACCATTGGTGTTATATTGAATGTCTTTGGCCCGTAGTGCAAAGATGAACTGTTGATCTGCATGATTATGACCAGGAACTGTGAAGTTGTATTATCTTGACTAATGGTATTTCAGATGATAAAAGTTGATGATATTTTTACTAAAAAGAGAAGCGAGTGGACATTATAGTCTGCATTATTCTTCTAATAGATTGCTCATTCTGCTGCTATTATTGATCTGAACATTGTTTAAGAATTTAACTACAGTTTTTGATATAAACCTTGTAGTCTATTGTATTCTATCAAGAACTCAACTGTTGAAGACTAATGATAATTTATTCGTCATTATCTTAGTCATGATATTTTTTTCTGGGCTATTTGAGCTCACCCTTTCTTTTGTTCAATTGTTTTTCAACAGGAGATGAACACGTAACAGGGTCTAGCCGGGGGATGGAGTGAAAGTCTGAGGAATAGCTATCGTAGTCTTCACATGTTGTAAAATAGTGTGGCAATAATAGTGAAGACTTAGTTGTGTATTATTATACACTGTATTGTTGTACGTTGTGCTTTGTTGTAATAATTTTGTTGTAGTCTTTTGAAGACTCAAGTTTGAACTGTGTGGGCCTAGATTTGGAGGCGTCACATTAAAAATTTACAAAGTAATAATCCCTGCGATTATATAAATTTCCTGTGGGGCTTTAAATTCCCCATGAGGATGGATATGGTTATTAGGTTTTAAATTTTAGTCTCTGTGGAGAATAAAACGTGTATGAGAAAATCAAGAAAGAATATAGTGGAATGTGTAATTCCCCCCCGCCCCACTGTCGTTCCTATTCGTCCTAGATATATTACTTACTTCTTTCTACAGTAGCAATTTTATTTATCTAGTTTTTACATTCAAAAATAATAAAAATAATTACTAATAATAATGTAAAATAACCTAATATTTTTAATATCAATGCAGTATTCTAACTCTATTGTCACCATACTACTATCACAAAACACTTATAATATATTAAGAATGCACCTAAAATCAATATATTCTTAAAATTTATAAATATTTATTAAAAAAAATTGTCCTTATTTTAATATCCTATTCTTTACCTTAATATCTACAAAAGTGTATATTCTAGTATTTACATAGGGCTACATACTGGTCCTCCACCATCAATTCATCTCTAATCTTTATTTTCTTAAAGAATCTATCAACTGTATCAGATTAGATAATTTATTTGTGTAATATCGAAACACTCCTTGACAATTTTTAATTCGTTAGATTACTTTATGTTTTAAAAGCTCAATTGGAGTTCTTATTATATTATATCGTAAATTTTTTGAGATGTATGACTTATTTTTATGGTAATATAGTACAATTAAATTATGCGTGGCTCATGCCACTAATAATGAATTTTATTATGATTTAGTATATTTAAAACATCGAATTTTAATATAAATTTTATTAGTTGTATATTCACCAAATTCGTAAACTTTATTATGGGTTAATAATACATGAGTAGCAAAAGTTGTACTAGACCTCTATTTTGTTCAGTTCAAATCTCAAATTAGCTTTGAGTAAATTGAGATTGAGATTAATTTTAAACCTACCTAACGTGCCTAAGGTCCTTATATATATATATATATATATATATATATATATATATATATATATATATATAATATGGGTCAAAGCCTAAAAGAAATAAAAAAAATTACACTAAAAAAACGAAAAGTTAATTTGACTATTAATTGTCTGATTAACAAATCGATCTGCGCATATATTACTCTTACGAAAAATAGGTTGCACTCAAACGGACCAATCTCTATGCGTAAGTTCACAAGCTAAACTAAACAAAGCACTCTCATCCCCTTTGTTTGGAAATGACCCCTTGAATTATATCCAAATCCAATTATAGAATCACATTTTTTTTATCCCAAACTTAATTCACAATGAATGTTAATTTTTTCAATATTTTTGAAACAAATATACGTTGATTTTGGGAGATTATCCAAACTTAATTCATAATTATGGAGAACTAGAGAACAATATGAAGATGTGTCAAGAGAGAGAGTTAGAAAAAAGATTAGTTTATAATAATACCTTCGTTAATTTTGCCACCATATAGATTCATATATGTGACTAGTAAAAATAAGAGAATCGACTCTTGCACGGTTTTTTGTTCAGGGTGTGCAATTTGCTAATTTATGAAAAGTATAAGATACGAAATATCTATTTTTTAAAGTATGAGATGCAAATTGTAAAAGAAAGTAAAATAGGAGAATTGTAAAGTGTCATCTACTCTTATTTTTAAAAGAAGTTTTTTTTCTTTGTTTTGTTACCATTGATGACAAGGGTATTTTTGGATAAGTACAATATAGACACGCAACTTACATCAAATTATTTTCTTTTCTTATTATAAAAAGACTAGAAATATGCTCGAGAAGGCAGCACTTAATTTAATGTGAATATTAGTAGTATTATATTTATTATGATATTGTTATAAGTTTAATCATATACTCCCTCATTTTCATTATATATGACGTTTTAAAATAATATTTCTTTTATAATATAAGATATTTTACATATATCTACGAATTTTTTTTTAATCCTTTCTTATTTTATTCTTAAAAAATCTCATTAAAATAGAGTAATTAATTAATACATAAGTAGTAATAAAAATTAAAATTAAAATTAATTATCTAACATTATTATATTAATAAAATTTCTTAATATATATAATTATATCTTAAACATCATATATAATAGAAATAAGAGTATTATAAAGAACTTAATATAAAGTATGAATGCCCAATTATACTAATTAATCGTCAGGTTTAGTAAAATGAACCTACATTATAATTATAAAGTATGCAATGCTAATTAGCCACATTCAAAATTGTTAAAATATACGACATAATTTTAGTTCCCTCCAATACTTGACTAAATAAAAATAAAATTTTTACAAATCAAGATTATTTTCAATTTAAAATTACACATTCACAATAAAATATCAAACTAATTCGTATCTCTTTTGATATATATATGTTAATAGTCACCCTAATTTCATGATAGATACTTTCAATCTTCGTAGCATGATAGCTATTGTGATGCAAATTGATAAGTTGGTTGAATTTTTTCAAACTATTTATCCACAATTTTTTGTTACATGAAAAACAAACCCAAGTCCTTTGCCATAGTAATATTTGAACTCTAAGGTTATGTTTGTTTGCAAAATACATACTTGCGATTGAACTATTTATATTAATTTAAAATTATTTTTGACTTTTTTATCCCATCATGAGAGATTAATAGTCCCTTAAATAGTCCTTGAATTATTTTTTTATCATTCTTAAAGGCTATTTGTGAGGGATTATATAATCCCAAATTCATCATGGGATTATATAATTCCTCATAAATAGCCTTGAGAATGATAAAAAAATAATCCAATGACTATTTAAGGGACTAATAATCCATCATCATAGGATAAAAAAGTCGAAAATAGCTTTAAATTAATACAAATAGTCAAATCCCAAGTATACATTTTGCAAACAAACATAGCTTAAGGGTATTTTTGGAAGTTTGAAAATCCAAAATAAAATAAAATAATAATTATTATAAAACGAAAAAAAAATACCAATCTTAGTCAAGAACAATAACCTTTATTATCTGGACTTCTGAAAAATCTAATGTCAATAACAGGTACAACCATAATTGATATTTTGTAAACTATATGATTTCTTGTAGATTAAACCAAATACTAATTCAAGAGAGCTTTAATTTTTTTAATTTTTTTTAAAATTTTTAAATGAGCTTTCATTTTTTTTACCTAATAATAAGTTTGTCTTTAAAGTTTAATATTTTTAAAAAATAATAATTACGTACAATAAAAATCTCATTATTTGAACCTGTGATTTTGTACGATAAAAAGAAAGGCCGTACAATAAAAAATAAAAAATAGAGACATCTACCATTAGAGTATTTAATAAACCTAACTCAAGTACTTCGACATAAAATTTATTTTATGTAACATTTTATATATAAAATGTGTATTTCGGATATTTTTTTTTGAAATAATAATAATATTATTTTCTATATTTATTACGGTGGGAGGGGGGCGTACACTGTATAATAAAACCAAGGGAAGTTTGATGGTATAACATTTCATACAGGAGTAAATATATATATTATGCACCTTCACTAGCTTCCATCTCCCACCACTTATACTTCGCTCTTTCTCCATAAAGATTTTGTCCACCGCTCTCTCTCTCTCCTCAGTTCTGCGGAGGAAACAAAAACTAAGAGGAAATGGCTCTGAAGCTCAATCCCTTTACTTTCCAATGCCAAAAAAGCCCTGTTTTTGCTCTGCCACCAATGGTCAGTGTCAGATTTCCCAAGATTTTCATGGCTTCCACTATCCAGCCTACCGACTCCAAGTCAGTTCTCTTTCTCTTTCATTTAATTGTTGTCTACTTCATCTTCTTCTTCTTCTTTTCAAATTCATTGAGCCCTTTTTTGCTGTTTTCTTTATATGGGTGGTTGTTATTTTGCTCTAATTTTGATGAGAGATGGTTAAATGTATATGTCTCTCTTGTAATTTTGATGCCATTTCATATTAATTACTGATATTGGTCTCTCTTTCACATACCCATTTGTATTTTATAATCGTTTACATTGTATCCCTCTGTTCCAAAAAGTAGAGATACATTTAAGATACATTTTTATTTTAAAACTTAGGTTCCTAATGTGTCATTATTTTTTCACTATCATCACACCACCATTGACATCACCACTACTAAGTTGCTAGATAAAATTAGGGGTACATTTGAAGAGTCCTTTTTTTAGAAATGTATTGCTAATTTTGGAAAAAGATATCTAATTTTATAATGGAGGGAGTATTTTCAAGTCCAATTTGCCTTATTATTTATCTCATAGCATGGTTTTTATTATTTATATATATAAAATTTATTTATTTATTTATCTCATTGTTTCACTTGCCTTATTCAGATATTGCATGCTATGAGATTTTGATTCACCCCCCTCACTCCTCCCCATCGGGCAAGACGTGTAATCAGTTTATGCATGACTGGTACAAAAATTATGTTTTTTCAAATTGGTTGGGATGGAGGAGTATAGGATATTCACTAGTAGTGTTCATTTAATTATTTGACATTAGCAAAGCACACCGTCTTTAATTTTGTTGAGAACTAGATAGTTTTGTCTATTCATTTAACTATTAGTTGGCCACATTCAACTAATTTTCTCTTGGCCTCTTGGGCAATGTCCATCGAGCCTTTGCTCAATATGACAGACAAACATTAGCCAGTTATATCAGAACTCTGTTGATCAGAACCTATGATACTCATAACTAATCAGATGTTATTACCAATTACAAAGACGCGCATATGTTTAGGAACTGTCCCTAATTGCTATATCTTTCAAATCTCATTGTCAACCCAAGAAACATACAGGAATTGAAGTTCGTATCAACATCTATTCATACTTTGTAATTCTGTATCATGGTTTTGTGAAAAGCTTGTTTCAGTTGTTAATTATATATATGCAAGTGTTTAAGTTCTCCCATTTGCAATTATATAATTCTAGTTTTTTCCTCTTAGGGTTGTTGAAAATCTGAGGAAGCCTTTTAGCCCTCCTCGAGAAATTCATGTTCAGGTGACACACTCAATGGCTTGGGACAAGATTGAGATCTTCAAATCCATGGAGCATTGGGCTGAGCAGAACATATTGCCTCACCTAAAGCCCGTCGAGAGCTGTTGGCAACCACAGGACTTTTTGCCAGATCCCGCATCTGATGGGTTTGAAGAACGAGTTGAGGAACTGCGAGAGAGGGCAAAGGAGCTTCCAGATGACTACTTTGTTGTGTTGGTTGGAGATATGATCACAGAAGAAGCCCTTCCAACGTATCAAACGATGCTTAATACTTTAGATGGTGTTCGGGATGAAACAGGGGCAAGCCCTACACCTTGGGGAATTTGGACAAGGGCTTGGACCGCTGAAGAAAACAGGCATGGTGACCTTCTTAATAAGTATCTATACCTATCTGGACGAGTAGACATGAGGCAAATTGAGAAGACAATTCAGTATCTGATTGGGTCAGGAATGGTGAGTTACTTGCCCACCTAGTTTTACTCTTTTCTTATAAATTCTCGTTTCCCAATTTCTTTCCGCTAAGCTGTGAGGAAGATGAAGAGATTGAGCCAAGATTTTCCTTACATTTACTTTCCTTTCTTAGTGCAAGTGGGGAAAAATGCAAATTTTGTTTGATTTTATTTTTTTTGGTGGCGGGGAGGGGGAATTGTGTTACATTTAGCTCCTGCACATTTAACTTCAAAAATGAAAATGGTTCCACAAGAATGCAAGCTACTAACATCTTAGTAGTAGAACAGTATTAATAGTTTTCTATCATCTTTTAATTAAAAAAATTGCTAAGAAGTTTCAATGTAGAACTAGGATGTTATACTGCTTGAAGTATTTCTTGAATCTAGTTTCCACATAATTTATTACCATTGTTCGTAGTAAAAAGGAGCAGTAAGTTTTCTACAAGTTCAAAATAATCCCTAGAAAGAAAAAGGGAATAAGAAAAGATGTTTTTCTGATAGATATGCAAGAACATGCATGCTTAGAGCGAAAGTATTCAAACTTACTACAAGTTCTTTCTGTACTTTTGGATATGGAGTAATTGCAGTTCTCCAATTAGGACTATGGGTCTCTCCAAAGGTCTAGGATAAGATTCAGTTAATTTTAGATATGCCTAGAAATCCTAAGAGGTTTTCCCTTTTTATTTTTAGAACTATCACATGATTATCGCGCTTAACTAATAATTAAATTCATCACTTTCCATGTCTTCTCAGGATCCTCAGACAGAAAATAATCCCTACCTGGGATTCATCTATACATCCTTTCAGGAACGAGCAACTTTTATTTCCCATGGGAACACAGCCAGACATGCAAAGGAGCTTGGGGACCTTAAGCTAGCTCAAATATGTGGGACAATTGCCTCTGATGAGAAACGCCACGAAACTGCTTACACCAAAATAGTTGAGAAGCTATTTGAGATCGACCCTGACGGAACCATCCAGGCTTTTGCTGACATGATGCAGAAGAAAATTGCCATGCCAGCCCACTTGATGTATGACGGTAGAGACGATGACCTTTTTGAGCACTTCTCAGCTGTTGCTCAGCGGCTTCAGGTCTACACTGCTAAGGACTATGCAGATATTTTGCAGTTTTTGGTTGGGAGATGGAAAGTGGCGGATTTAACAGGATTATCTGGGGTGGGGCGAAAAGCTCAGGACTATGTTTGTGGGTTGCCTCCGAGAATCAGAAGGCTGCAAGAGAGAACTCAAGGAAGAGCCAAGGAAGCAGGCACCATGCGATTCAGCTGGATATATGACAGAGAAGTGAAACTCTGAGTAGGCAATGGATCAGTCTCTTCTTGCAGTATCACAAACAAATAGAAGCTAGGATTTTTAGTAGTGGTAAAACTGCAGGCACCAGAAGAAATCCCAAAATATAATACAGATACAACTTTTTTCTTACATATATGTTGAAGTTATTTTTCCGGGATTTCTTCTTGTGTGGTATTTTAAAATTTTCAGTAGACCCTGGAATTCCATATGTACTGCTCTTTTGATTTTGGTGGGTTTTACCTTGTGGATGTGTTTGTTTTCTCTCTTGGAGTATTGTTTGGTTTTCATAGAGGGCAGCTGTAGTAGCTTTTGTTTGTGAACAGCGTGGTATAAATTTTGGAGTTAAAATTTGATACACTGATAATGTATACACATGTCATTAAAATAAAGATAATAATGTTAAACATAAATAAGGTGTCATGATTTTAATACCGATTGTGCTTGTACAGTCTTGGTGCATGCAATTCTAATTTGAATTTTTGTTGCTTTTCTGCGAAGCTCATGTGGTCTATAAAAAAAATGATCAATCTTTGTGGCAATTTTGATGATGATTTGATGATTGCACCTTGTTGATTTGTGGAGTTGACGCCAAGTTTTTGGTCATTAATTTGTAATATTAAGTACCTTGACATACTAGGCTTCTTTTTTGCGCCTTTTGAAGTTTTTAGATGCCCTTGTAATGTAGCTTGTGAACCTAAGAGCCCTTTGTGTGCAGTGACGAAGCCGTGATCTTTTTTAGTGAGGTCAAAATTATTATTAAATTATAAATAATTTAATAGGATTTCGGGACACTGTCTTGACCAATTTTTTTGGATACTTTTGAATTTTTTTATCACATATATATAAAATATATATTATATTACAATGAAAGTATAATAACTAATAACATATGGTATATATACATCATATTCACCCATAATAGACTTTTCTAATTACAATTGTTTATAATTAATTAATTAATTTGAAAAATAATTTAAAATAGATTATTTTATATATATATATATATATATATATATAGGGGATATTAGTTATATGGAGTTAAAATTTGATTGAGAAAGTTATAAAATTTTAATTTGACCCCGTATGTTAGAAAATTTATAAAATTTGAGTGGGGTCAATTTATATATTATACTTAATTTTTTTTAAATTTTGCCTAAGTTATAAAGCAATTATTTTTTTCAATGGGGTCAATTGGCCCCACTCCATGCCTGTAGCTTAGTCCTTGTTTGTGTTTGTTTGTGTGTATTTATCATCTAATGAAGGTCCTGGTCCTTTATGAGGACCAGGCGACCATTATAATTGTTCATATGAGAGGCACTGACATTCTCTTGAAGAGCCTATAAAATATAGTAAAATGTCACTACGAGTTTCCGATACTTTATTTTTGCACATCTTTGTTGAGTGACATGTATTTTTTCATTAAAATGGTATCTTCTTCAGTAACATTGGATCGGTTTTGCATGTTTAGACCAATTAATATAGGGCATAATCAAGTGTTGCTAAACACAATGTGTGAATGATCCTAAATCGCTTTCATATTAATGAACTTCTCTTTTTGATAAATATATTGATCTGGAGGCTGTACTCACTTCTTATTGCAGTTATCTGTGATATATGTGGAGAACATGTTCAGATTGGAGAGTGGTGCTATGGGTTGGTAACTCTATACTGTGATGAATAGGCTTGTCGAATTGGATGTGAGTTGTTTGAATTACCTTATAAATAATTCATTTAAGAGAACCTATTCGTATTCGTATTCAGTATTCAGTGGATATTAAAAAAAATATCTGTATCCGATATTCGAAATTTTATCCGAATACGAATAATATCTGTTTCCGTTTATTTATTCGAATAAATAGATTATTCGAATATCCGAATTCGGATATCAGTCACCTAATAAACAATTTAATTTTTAGGAAAAAAAATTTATTCAAATTATTTACAAAAAAATAAAAATAAAGGAAAATATTGAACAATTACAATCATTTAAAGTTTTAACAATACATATTATAAAGGAGAGAAAAATATCGAATACATCACCATCCATAATTGATCATAAAAATCAATTAAAATTTAAACATCCTACAAAAAGTATCAAAAGGTTATTAATTTTAAGAAGATCAATTTGAAAATTATAAATGCTTTGCAAATATATAAATTTGAATTTAAACTATTAAAGAATCCATAAAAACTTATTTTACATAAGTTTTGAAAATAAAACACATGTACTAAATTAATAATTATAATTTTGTTCTTTTAGTATATAATTTTTTTGTTAAATGATACATTTTAGATATTTTGTACTTTACAATAGTAAAAATACATAAATTAAAGTCCTCAATTTACTAAATTGTATGTAGCTAATAATGTTTATTGATTTTTTTGTAAATATGTAAAAGAATAATAAGATCTATTAATTTGAAAAATAGTCATTTTGGCCACAAAACACAAAGTCATGAAAAACTTTTATCTTAAGATAGATTAAGTATAATTGTATAAGCGTAATTATTATAAATAAACACCACCTTAGTAGCTCAAATTTTTTTTTTCTTGTGTGTCGTAGATTCATTTGTAACGGCTTATCAAATTCATAAACTTACAATTAACTTTTCAAATTGTAAACCAAATGCATTTCTCATATTCTTAAAGTTCTCCCAGGTAATGTACATATATATACAGCCTCTTATTGATTTCCCTCCTTGTAGTTAGATGCTTATGTATTGAGACACCTCTTAACCCAAACTTTGTATTTTGTAGTTTGTAATGTTGTATGCATGCTCGCTAGATCCTGAAAATTGTGCGGAAAGGTTTGCAAGTAGGCTTGCTGATATTTTTAAAAACAGTGCATTGGCTCTGGAATTGAATGGAGGTAAAGCTTAAGGATGTTTCAGGTGTTTTTGCTAATTAGAAAATAAACATTTGAAGTTAAAAGCAATTTAAACAATTTCCAGTAAAAGTTTTCTTCATTTTTTAGTTTTTTTTACAACACTCCAAAACTGGTCAATGAAAATTCTCACATTTAAGCCAAGTCTTGGAGACGTTTTATGTGAAACAAAAATATTCTTTGTTAAATGTTGATCTTTATGTGATGATGCTGATGCAGTTTTTGTTCAGCATCTGGTATTAGTTTTTTAACTTGATTTTTCTAACGGAAAGTTGCGATACAAATGATTAATTGGAAGTTTTGTTATGTATATAGTTAAGTTCTTTTTAAGAATAAATATGTACTTGTTAATGCTACATGTCTAGAGTCTTTGAAGTTTTAATCCTTTTAGAATGGGTGCTGTTGCTTATCTTGCTATTTACTTGTCTCGTGCAAAGTTTATATCAGCTTCATATGTTATCACCATTCTGGAAAGGTTGATATCAGTTCTGGTTAGACCTTGAATATCTCATATTATTTTACCTTAGTAAGTGAAAATGCAAACTCACAAATCTAGGCACAAGATCAGTGGTAACTAGATTGTGATTCGATTCCGTAAGTGAAACCGGGAACGAAAAACGTCACGTTTCGTGGTATAGAATATGGTAGGAGTAGGTTTCAAATTGCTTAGTTGGTATGAAATACATTTATTTGGGACGTGGAAAGGCTGGGAGATAGGTTTTTAAAAAGCCTTCGTTAAAACTTGGTAAAATATAGCTAAAACTCGTTAAGTTGTTTCTAAGTAATGTTACAATAAGCGTATTTTCAACGAGATTACGTCATGTCATTGCTTATTTGACATGTACAAGGGACTCATTTGGCTACCTTAGGTGGCATTTTGAAAAATCTTTTTTTTACATATTAAGGTTTCTAATGGAGTACTCATGTAATTAATATACATTATAAATGTCCTAGATATAGAGGATGGCGCCATCCAACCCTCTTTTGACCTCCAGTGTAACCTTTGGCCGACTTGTAATCGATGCGAAGAGAGGACTGAAAAAGGTTGGACATGCCTATAATGATATTTGTACATTGGGATGCAAGTTTAGTAGCTACCTTGACTTCACCGAGCCAAATGCCTTGAAGTCACACGTACCCTATGCCTTTTGTAGGGACTAGACAATAGTTTCATTCTATATGTTGTTACAAGCTGATGATTTTCAAAGGTATGGATTTTCTAACAAATCACTCACTTCTACGTGTTATTTCAGTCTGGTAGATTGGTGTAGTACTTATTGTGAAAGCCAAGATGATGACGGAAATCCAAAAGCTCGTAGAGTCTTGTATTCTGGATTCCAGGTATGTGATGATTTAGCTGCTGTTTGGACAATATGCCAAAATTACATTGACAACCCATAATTAAACAGAATAATTACTCTTTTTCCTAATGCGAAATTAAGTGCCAAGAGTAAGGAGTAACTGAAGATTGATAGACCCTTATTACAGTTGGAAAGCAATGGTACTTAGATGTGACTGACTGGATGTGACTGACTGCCTTTTTCTTATCAAATCAGAAATATGTGATCTAGTTGTATTTCCCATATAATGTAGTTAATTATTTTTGTAACTTTGTGTCTACAATATTGGTTGCTTTGTTTTCCTGATGTCATATTTCTCCGGTGCAGGCCTTTACGTATATATGTTCTTTGCTTTCGTATGAGATCAATGCTGGTCATTCCTCGTCTTAAATCGCAGCTCTTCTTTTGCCTGTAGAGGCAAAATTTTAAATCATTCGTTAAACCCTTTAAAGGCGAAGCAGTCTTGACCTTCTTCGAGAAAAACCTTCCATTTCTGTAATATGTCATATAAGCTTTTATGCTCTGTCCATTTGAAAATTTTAAAAATACTAATCTTTCTTTTGGTTTCTCCTTAACAGGTATGCTTGCCATCGATGGTACATGAATTCATGCGGCAAGCAAAAGCAGCCCGGCTATTCAATGCGGCAGATGCCTCTCTCTTTTATGGTATGCTGGAAGCTGAACTTTCCAGGGCATTTGGTGGATTAGAAAGACTTGACATGTTCTTCCCATTTGATCCATATTTATTACAGAATTCTGACAGGTTTGTGTTCTTGTCGCGGAATTAAATAGTTTCGTGGAGATAACAATTATTCATTTGTTCACTTGCTCTTTCGGCCTACATGCATTTCCTGGGAAGTTTTATAAACTTAACTCTATATTCAACATTGTCGTACACTGTTATACTCAAAAAGATGTTGGTCCCACACACACGCATATATGGGGACCGATCCATAGCTAGCACCGGATGGAAACACTATTTCATCTAGTACATCTATGACTGTTCATCCAATATTTCAATGGTCGGGAAATTAAAAAAAAAATTAACACTTTCGCCCCATAGAGGACAGGCAGGAAGTGAGAAAATTATAATTGCTGAAATTACATTTATATCCACACACAAAGAAGCGCGTTACATGTCTTTCTTTAGAGAAATTATTCCATGCCCTTGGGGCATGGATGAACAGTTTGCTCCCCGTCTCACATGAGGGTGGGAGCCACGCGTTGTGGCATGGATCCCAACACGCGTGGCCCCCACCCTCATGTGAGAGGGTGAGCATACTATTCATCCTGCCCCAGGTGCGTGGAATAATTTTTCCTTTCTTTATGTTAAAAAAACCTAGCAATAGTCCGTCAAATTCTAACTTTGTTGTGGTACAAATCTCAAATAATTTATCTATATCAACTGATAGTTGATTGTAAAAGAAATTTACAATTTAATTGGTTAGTTTATTGTTAGTAAATTGTTTTTTATTCACTTGAATGCATGTATATATATTTTTGTTTAATTGTGTATAAACCATGGGTAATTTAATTTTTTAGATATACAGACACTAGTATTTGAATGTGATTTAGGTATAATGGTGTGATTTATTGCAATTAATCGGAAGTCTTATTTTGTTTTTTTTTTAAAATATTTTATATTCAATAAAATGCATGTGTGTATTTTTTGTTTTAATTGCGCGTAAACCATGAGCAATTTAATTTTTGATTACCATAGACACTAGAATACTAGCATTTGGGTGTAATTTATGTATATTGGTTTGATTTGTTGACACTACCATAATTGTGTGCTTTTTTATTGTGTAAAAATATTATTAATATAGTAAATTTCTAAATTATATTGAAATATATAATAAAAAATAGTCTTAATTATTATAAGTCGTTTATAATTTTGTTTGCTATGTATGTTTTTATTGCAGTTAATTCATGTGGGGCTCCTGTTTAATTCCAATTCTTATGGTAAAGTATGGACTTCCGGCTCTTCAAGGGGCGGAAGTGTGTTAATATAATATTTTATATATACATTAGTATATTATATATATCAAAGTTATAAACATAATTTCAATAAGGGTCCGCTTAATGTGTGTCCTAAGGATACACACTAAGCGCGGAAAATAAGAGATGAAATCAGCTAAATATTATTTCTTTATATATTTGCACTGAATTCAATACATGGGGTCCACTAATATATTACTCCCTCCTTTCCATTATATAAGTCGTTTAAGACATGATTACACATATTAAGAAATGTCATTAATACTAATGTTAGGCAATTAATGTTGGTTTGAAATTTCATTACTACTCATACACTAATTAATTACTCTTCCTTCTCTCTCTCTTAATTATTTCATCTTTAAGGATAGAAAAAAAAATAATTAAATTTGTTCTCCTAGATATATGTAAAACGACTTATATTTTGGAAAGAAAAAAAACTTCTAAAATGACCTATATAATGGAAAGGAATGAGTATTTTTTTATACATTTAATTTCGATGGAGCTCAGTTTCAAGATATGGGCAAAGCAGGTTTGGGAGTTGTTATACGAAATAGTAGAGGACAAGCTATGGCTTCTTTATCAGAGCAAGTAAGTCTCCCATTCTCTCCAGACATTACTGAAGCTTTGGCCGCGGCTAGAGCTATTTCTTTTGCCAAGGGGTTTGGTTTAACTTCATTCATTTTGGAGGGGGATTCTGCAAATATAATTAAAACTTTGAAATCCGACGAGGAGTCTCTATCATCTTTTGGTCATATTCTCAGCTCAGCGAAATCTACTATGATAGGCGGTGACATCTGTTTTTCTCATGTTGGTCGATTGGGTAATAAGGTAACACATAATCTAGCTAAACATGCTAGACATGGGGTTTTTCGGTATGGACGGATAATGTTCCTCCACACCTTTCTCATGTACTTTGTTCCGATTACGGTTGAGTTTCTTTTATAAAATTTAAGTTTCTCAAAAAAAAAAAAATATTATACATTGAACTCCGCGCTTAGCATGCACATTCTAAGTTTTCCCTTTCAACAATTATAATTTTGTCTCTCCCTTCCGGCCCTCTATGGGGCAGAAATGTTAATTTTTTTCCATTTCTCAGCCATTAGATCATTGGATGAATGATCATAAATGCACAGATAAAATAGTGTTTGCATCTAGTGCTAATTAAAGTAGTCATGCACAGATAGAATAGTGTCTGCATCTGGTGCTAGTTATGGATCAATCCCTTATATATATAATTTTCTTTTCATCATCCTTTGCTATGCAGTTTTTTGTTATTTTGTGAATTTAGTATAGTCCTAATTTAAATTCTAGAGAAATTAAGTAGGATGCTACCTTTGTGGTCCTTCTAATTCTTTTTTTCCCCAGAAGACGATCACTAAACTCCTTGGGCAGGTTACCATATGAACGTTCGTCTTCTTCTGACTTAAATTTTTTGCTTTCCAAACTAATCTCTCCAACATAAACTTAGAACAATAAAAGATTCCTGTGATGTCGCATTTTCTTATGGTTGTTTTTGGATCTGAAACTAAAGAATTTCAAACTTTCTTTTAAAATTATGAAGATTCATTCGGCCAACCTTCATTTACTGGTCAATGGTAAGAACAACTTATGATGACGACGACGATGAAGATGATGACCATAGTGAAGTTAGCATCGATGAAGATATTGCTGAATATGGTGAACGTGGGGTCAACACTAGAGATGATGGAATTGCCATGAGTTTTGATGATCTTGATCTCAGTGAGTTTGACAATTCCTTGAACAAGATGTCCATTACCCCAAAAAATTACAGGTTCGGAAGTGAGTTACGAGGACGCATGCAGATGCCCTCAAGAATCAGATCCTCCACAAGTCCAGAGTCTTTGTAATGTGTTTGTGCTATTATTCTCTTGCTCTGGAGGCGGAAAACCAGTCTTATCTGTCGAAATTTCTGAATGTAATGCTTTCTTGCCGTCAAAGATGAGAAGTGGGGATTCTCTGCTTGGTTATATGTGGCCAATGCATTTCTGCTCCAGTGTTTGTTGATATGTAATGTCATAATTTGTTGTTTTAGGGAAAATTACTGTAGCATTGCCTACTGATTAGAAATGAGTTGGAAGTTCGTAGTTTTGTGGTAACCTGTATCTAGCAAGTCTATCATTGTTAAATTTTTAATGGAATCCTATTGCCTTTTTAAAAATTTATATATGGTTTATTATAAAGGGAAGACTACGATTCTCTTTTCACGTGACATGTGGTGGGGCTCATAAGTTATTCTATTTCATTTTCATTTTCATTTTATATAAGGGTAACATAGATTATTGTCCATTATAGTGAACAACATTATCAGACATGAAGTGAACACCTATACCACAAAAATAGCAGAAAATGTCATTGAAACTGTCAATGCAACGTAATTTGAGACTGCGAGTTTACTCAATAGGGTAATGCAAATTGATGCATGTACTTCACCAAATGCCTTTTGCAGTATGAGTTGCCACCCTCTGTCGACCACCATCTGTCGACCACCAAGGAATATCGTTCAACAATTGGCGTTAGCAGCTGAAACAGCCCATCCTTTAATCAGTCAGATTCAGAGTGAGCCGCTGAAACAGTCAATCCTAAGCAGCCCGTCAGATTCAGAGTCTTGAAACCCTCTCGGCTCTCACTTATCAACTAATTACACCCGTAATAATCACAAAAATAAAGCTAGCATTTTAATTAAACTAATCTGGTCCCGACACGTTACACCATAATTAACCCTCATGGCTAGGGGAAATGAAAAAACAAACTCTTTAATAGTATAAACTCCGGTTCAGTTGAGTTGGAATGAAGTTACACTGTTCATCAGGGAATATATATATATAAGAGAGAGAAATAGGGATAACAAATCCTCAAAAAAGTAGAACTCAAGATTCATATGAAAATCCAGGTAAAACCATTCACTTCTCCTAACCAGCATGTCAAAGGATAATAACATATGCATTGGAACAACCATGGACTGTTCTATTAGCCATTTCCAATACAGAGATAATTTCAAAATTTAAACTCTGGCCACCACTAATGCCAGAGAACGAACTCAGCTACCTAACGAGGACAATCCATCACACTATTCATCTGTAATGTTACCATATGTTTTGGTCATGCAATGCTTAGAAAACCACACAAAAAAATACTAATTGTAAACTACCTATACAAACTTCCTATAACCTTGGCATACTCGAAACTCCTGCTTAGAACACTCCCTCTAGGATGAGCAAAGCCACTCAGTCTGCAAGTCATCACATTAATTACCCCATCTCCAGGTTACGTTCGGAATGGTTTGTGAATTGCTATTATTGCCTCCACCAGTACTGTGGTTTAGAGGGCTTCCAGGGCCACCTGAGGACTCGCTTAGGGTGGCACGAGATGGGGGGCTTACGCCCACTGATGCACCTGAGACAAGCTTTGGTTGAGTAGGATGAACTTCATTATGGCCTGATTTTGTTGGTTGCTGACCTGCTACATTGAAACTACCAACAATTACCTGTGATATGAATAAAGCAAACCACTATTTCATTAGCATAGAGTGAAGGAGTGTCTAACTAGGCACACAACCCAGGTTTTATCATCACAAATACACCCTAGAAGGCAGCAATATGGTCCTATTTGTTGCAGCTTATCTTATACCTTAACATAAGCTGGTAATCACATTACAGTATACTGTGTAGAATGTAGTTTCCACAAGTTACTTGAGGGTGATTATTAAATTATAGATTCTGCGGTCATTTAACGAATAACTTCCATGAATATCCATAAACAAATCATTAAAACATCTGGCATCCTAAATAATTTAATCGTTAATAATCTGAGTATAATAATCTCTAGCTGCAACAAACATGGCCATGTACAACAAGCCTAAGGTATATCTTGGGCCTTAAACTAATTATTAATCAAAACCAAGTGCAGGGTGGATGCCAGTCAGTCGCCACACAGTTAATTAATATGCCAGGTGAAAGTTAAAGGCTGGATGAGCTCTAATAGAAGAAATTAATTCTGGGAATCCTATACACAATGCCTTGTCCGCAATAAAATATAAATTATTTAAAATGACTTGTAACATGAATGAACTCGGTCTGAATGAATGAATGTGACCTGTTGGGTCAGAAGATTGTAAACCAATTTTCACTCATCTGTACAAATTGATAGTTACTACTCTTCCCAGTTAAAAAACAACCAGCTAGCACTTAGAGGTAAAAATCTTGGCTAGAATTTACATGAAAACATTTGTCAAGGATGATATAAGACCAAATAAAGCTCAACCAGCTAATGAATTAACAATACAGTGATTTATAAAGATCATCGGCAGGCTAAAAGTGGCATTTAATATACCGAGTTCAGGAATGATATTCAAACTCTAATTAATCAAGGGAATAGCACGTTTTATTATCATAAACGAACCTACCTGAACAGGGGATGCCGCAATTAGGAGCCCTGCTACTCCTCCACCTAAAACACGACCATCAGACCCAGCTAGTGACACACTCAAACCACCTGTTCTGCTGCGCTGGCCACCAGATTCTGAGAGCAGAAAAGAACCAGAAAGAGACAAGATCTCAAATCGTCCCTGCATAAGCAGTGTATGAGCATCAAGTAAACAATTTCACAACTCTAGACTTTATGAATGTATGAAATTCGTGGCATGATAAAACTTATTAGTAATTTACTTGCATGCAGACTTGAGATGTTTTACATATATAAAAATAATTGCCACTAAAATAACTCAGGCAGATATTTCTTTTTGAGGAAATGGTATATGAGTTATTTATTATATAAAAAAATAACAATCTAGCTGAGTTGTTTCAAGGCAATAACTTATAGCATTCTATATTCAAAAGCTTCATTTCTAGTATTGAGGATATTAATGCTCTCCAAACAAAAGCCTCCATTTCATGATTCTGGTAGAGAAATGATGAATACCTGAGACATAAATTTGCTTGCATTCTCTAGATGCAAGATGTTAGGAGCCACGATAAATGAATATAGACTTTTCATATCCAATTTATTGCTCATAATGTACAGGATAAGAATAAGCATCAAGTGCAAGAAGTCTAAAATTTCTCAAAATTTGAAACTTCCAATGCTATATTTCAAACACGTTAGTTCAAAACATTATACATGTCACCTTAATAAGAAAGTAAGCATAATTAGTACAATTTTATTTACTTTTTTTAAAAAAAAATTGAATAAAACAAGCAAATGTGCTAATGGTAGATGTTGAAACATAATACAAACCTCATAATTAACAGTTCCACCAGACGATGATGCTTGTCGAAGTGTTACATTGGATATGGCACCATTTACTGACAGAATGCATACAGCTTGCATCGTGTGTTGGGAAAATGACATTAATTTTGCCAATACATCCTGGGAGTAGAAGTTACAAATTACAATATCTGGTTAACAGGTTAAGAATTTTAAAATGAGAAAGCAAAATTAATTATATTCTTATATCAAGGATAGTAAAACATAAATCAGTTATACCCTCTTTTTGTAATGGTGGGTTTCAAGGTTCAACACTCAAATTTTTTGGCTAATAGGCTAATGTAATACAATTATATTCAACAAATAGTATTCCCTAAATGCGTTTTCAACAAGTTTTGGCCTGGTTCCCCTAAATGAGTTTTCAACAAGTTTTAGCTTGGCCATCACCAGACCACTGCATAGCAAAAGGTCCTTGGTTCAAAACTCCCCCAGTGGTTGTAATACAATGAATTAAATACCAAAAAATAAAATTGAGAACGGATTTGGCAAGTCACATGAGACCTTTTTTTTCATCAGAGACTATTGTACAGTGGACAAATAGAAGAACACTGAAACAAAAAAGTAAGGAAATTAAAGATTCACCTCTCCAGTTTTCACTGTGATAATATTTGGTGTAAATCCAACCCCTGCTGGTCCTGTACATTAAATTTTCATTAAAATCCAAAATATACTTGGACAACTGTAATGCAGCCAGAAAACAAGAAAATCCATGTTTATATTGTAGGAGTTGGAACAAAAAAAAACTTTTCAGATTTCCACATAACCTTAACCACACATTTAATACGATCAGAACATAAATATTAGAAGCAAGAAGAAAAATATGCTTACATTTTCTTACTACCACATTATCTTCAATTCAACCAGCAGCTTAGTAGACTTCCTAAGATATAAAGACTGCCATAACATTATATACCACATGTTTTAGAAGACAAAAAAAAAAGTTTTTTACTTCATTTTGCTTAAAGAAAAAATTAATATTTTTATTAAGAGCAGGATGTGATGCAAAAAGGAATTATACTTTGAAACATTTTATAGTTAATTTGCATAATCAGTAGTGTAAACCTTTTCTTAAAAAATATCATGAAAATCAGACCAATTCAATTTAGATAATCTCTCACTCACACACACATAATTTATCATTAAAAGGTAAACAAATAAATATAGGACTCACCGCATTATTCGGGTAAAGCAAATATTAATTAGGCTGAAGGAAATGCTCCCTATCTCGTAGTATTTTTCCAAACATGGAACTCATTTCTAACAATAATACTGGTCGAGGGCATAAATGTCATTCAAGCTCCAAATATACAACTATGATCAAATCCAAATTGGGAATTGTTATTTCGTATATTCACAAGAACTTTCACATACCACAGATCTTGTGAAATTATTACTTTTCCTTATGAAAATATGAATTTCCATCCAAATATTCTATTTTTAGAGCACATTACAGCTACTCTTTACTCCTTCCTTTTTAGATGTTCTTCTATAAGGAATCTTATTAGCAATCAATCTTCCATCCCAATTAAACATAAGTAGTGTACATATTCATATAAATAAAAGCAAAAAGACAGAAACTTTACCACTAAAAAAAATCTAAACGGGAACCACAACCAAGTACAATATTCTAATTAAATATAATTTATATAAACGTATATATAAATAATATACCTGAAGCAGCAGCAGAAACAGTAACTTGCTTTTGTTTTCGGCCAGAACCAGAACCTCGAGGCCTGCCCCTTCCCCTTTTCCCTGAGAATCCTTGCCCCGCCTCCGGCGGTTGCAACACCACCGCCGGTGGTGATGCCATAGCAGGATCCATGGAACCGGGAGCATATTTTTTGGGCCTCCCACGTTTCTTCCTAACGTTGTTATCAACAATTGGCTGGACTACCGGTGTCGCGGAGTCACCGGCAACACCGATATCCGGCTGAGCGGAGTCACCGGCAACACCGATAGCCGGCTGATAAGTTGCTATGCTCGGCTGGACTACAGGCGCAGCGGCGTCTGACGGAAATTCGGTGGAATTAGGAGGTGCCATCGCCATAGGTGGCGCGTACATAGCTGCTGTGGCATCAACGCTGTATGCTAAAGGTATCAAATTTTGCGACGGAGATTCATGGATCTCCGAACCGGCACCATTTCCAATGTATGATTCTGTACCTGACATTTTTCCCTACTCTTAAACCCTGACAAATAATTGTCACCTAAACCCTAAGAAAGAAATTGTTGAAGACGAAACCTGAAAACAAAAAACCCAATTCAGATAATGATGAGAAATCAAAATTCAGTTTTCCAAGAATTTCACTATTTCCTGATTATTGAAATTTTGCTATAATTTTCAAGAATATAATATCGGAGAAAATTGAAAATATACTAGAATTCTTTTTCTATTTACCCTTTCAATATTAGAGAAACATAAAATAAAAAAGTGAAGAAATAGCGTTTTTATAGATAGAGAAACACGATTATTCTATACCTAATTATATTAGGGTTTTTCTTTTGAGACTGCCGCTAGGTGGTTTTGGGAGAAAAGTAAATTAGAGTTCTACTAATATTTTAAGAGATTTTTTTTTTAATTCTAAAATTTAAAGAAAATAAATTAAGAGTAATTTTACAAGTATTTTTACCATATTTCTGCGGGGGAGAAAATTAAATATTTTTTGTAATTTTATTCAAAATTTGAATATTAAGATATTGTTATCGAAACATAAGTCATCCTCAAATAATTTCAATTAGTTATTTTTTTTTTTATGAACACTTCAAAATTACTTGCGAGCAAATCAAATTCGGATTTGAAAAACAATTAGAGATAAAACCGATAAACATGTCTAAGATATTTTTTGATTTTTCTTGATTTCCCCTTTTATATATTTATTTATTAATTATTATTTGATTTAAATTCAATTCGTATATGTAAAGTTATTTCTTTCTATTTATGTGTTTTTTTTCATCTTTATTCTAAATCACATATTAATTCAAAAGGATTATGAGAATAAATTATTGATATGCTAAATTATTTATTACTTTGAAAAGATTGTGAGAATGAATTATTACCCTAATATAATTTTGATATTACTTTCATATTAGCACAAAATAAAATTAATTAATTAAGTATCCGTTATTCGCAAATTTTCATTTTTATTGGATCATCTTTTATTTAAGGTTCTCACCAAGCAACTTTATTTTAGCTTCACAATTATAAAGGGTGTTATTGTTTTAACTATTTAATGACAAATTTGTAGATTTATGTCTGGTCAATCGTCTCTAAAACTCAAATTTCTGCATCCACCAAAAATATTTTTAGTCCAAATATCCACTCATTAAAAATACTTTACACAAAAATAATTTAATTTAAATTTAAAAACACCTTTATAAATAGAGTTAAATAAATTTCGTTCAAAATGTAGAAGAACAAGATTCTTAAGTGCAAACAGAGAGATGCACCAACTTCTAGAAGTAGAATCTGTTGTGTAGCATGGAAGGAGTAATAAAAGGTTAGAAGCTCACGAACAAGAAAGTATCATCTTTTACATGTCCAGTGAGCCTTAGAAGCACAGCAAACAAAAGCTTTCAAAACTTGCAACAAAGGATCAAGATGATACTTTCTTGCATCTCCTTTACAGTAAACTTAGAACTATATAGGTGAATATTCTTGCCCCCAAAAGTGATATTGAATATATAAGATATTTGACAAATATTATCCTTGTGATGATCAGATCTTCACTGCATCCGGCAAGACTTGGTAGCAATAGCAACAATTCAAAAATAGGGAATAATTGTAAGGGCTTTAATGAAAAAACTTACCAATGTCCAGAAAACTAGTGGTGAGAAATTATGAAACATCTTAAAGAGCAAACATTCCTACAATGTCAATTATTTAACCAAAAGCTTTTTCACCTGTTAATGCAGTTTAACCAGCAAAGAGGAATAAACCATTAAGAAACATATAAGTTAATTATAATATCCCGAATTAAACCGATTCAGAAAGATACTGCCCACAATACCCAGCCCATACTTCTTTTGTTTTGTGGAAGCAAGACATGTAATATTCAGCTACTACAAATATGCCCATAACCATTCCACGTCAATATCCAAAGATATAGGGCTTTCCATGCGTTTTTCTTCCAAATTGGTATATGCTTTCCTTCCTTTTTCGCTACCCCTCTCATCAGATGAACCGATCAAAAGATAACTAGCTCTTGATCTCAGCCAAATGACCAAAAAAAGGTACACATTTGTCAACCGCTTATTTGGTTAACATTCCATAGGTTAGAATTGGATCCATAGTCGATGAAACCAGAACATTCAGTAAAGGAGCATCAAATGCTGAATAACGGGTTCAATTAACTATGACGTGCGGCCATAGAATGTTAAGTAATTGGTGTCAAGATGCCGTCAGCACACACTAAATGATTGCAGTCCCAAACCCTGGGTCTAGACCATTAAGGAATCATATGTTGATTCCTTGTGACAAGATTGCGAGAAACCAGATTCCAGCAATCCGCTAAATACATACTCCACGAGTTTCATGGGGACCTTGTCAGGTGACACTATTGTTAAAAAGACTGCCGAAAGAGCAGTCCATGCTCTTCAATGTTATCAGATGAGCAATTCCATGGTTTCCTTCGTGACCATGACTACAGATGACCTGCAAGGACAATAAGCCAACAAAATTCAGCAGACCCAATCCAGACCAAAGAAGAGGTATAAGACATTCAGAAAGAATGGAAAAGAAGAAAAAGTTAAGGTCTGTATGTTTCAAATATCTATATACTACAGTGAAACGTTTTCACAATTATACAGCTGAGGAATTCATATGTACAACCCCTGTTAGAAAAAGAAACCTCTTCCCATTCTTCGGAAACTAAGTTCTCCATGTCCCCATTGAGTCCTTGGTATTTAAGCTAGATTGCCAAAAACTAGTTAAACTCCATACAACTGTCAAAGACAGCATAGGTATGTTACTGCATATTCAACTCTAAGAAAGGTATATGAACAAAGTTGCGTCGTCTTCTAGAAAAAGTATCGACATCCTCTAGAAAGAGTATCGACATCAACCAGGAAAAGTATTGTAGTCGGCTAGACTTTCCAGACGAAGATCTTAAATTCTTTTAAATTGTTGCCGTCAAAATTCTGGATGGACGGCTTAAGATGGGTTGGCTGAAAATAGGGCCATAATGAATGCTGACTATGGATCACTTTTAGCTATTATAGTCAAGTATCTGATAGACTAAAGTGAGGGTAATTGTTTATCTCAACCCAGTACTAATTATAACATCATGCGCTTTCCATATGTTTATATATAACTTAGATCGTGTAAACTGCACACTTGGAGTTTAAGGAACAGAGATTACCTCATAATTGCAAAAATTATAACTTGCAAGGTCAGGTTCGGAGTCTGTCACTCAAGTAGCAGGTGCTCTTAATCCTGCAATTAATGAATGGTTGATTATAAAACGCAAACATCTCAAGAGAAAATAGAAAACTAAACCTATGTACTTAAGATTAAATCACAAGTTGTACCTTCAGAATTAACTTGTTCCGCTTACAATCATCCTGCAGTTTAATCAGAACCACTACTTTGAGGGAACTGAGGAAGAAGAGCAGGAGTTATACTCCGTGGTTGTCCAAAAGATGAGGGCATGCCTGAGGAAATCACTGAAATGTAATTGGTTTCAATTAACTTTATTCCAAACTCTATTCCAGTGTCATTAATTATTCTTTTGAGGCTCAAATAGCCATCATTACTTTTGAGCGAGGGAAGCTTCATAGCATTTGAATTTAGTTCTGAAAATTTCATAAAATATCTTTTATCTTCTCTACATACATATTCACATCTTTAACAACCTAAATAGGACAATCTCTCTGCTTTTTATTTTTATTTATTAAACCTTTAATAATTTTGTGTGGATTTTCTTAGGATATATAACATCTCTCAAGTGTTGGTTTTGTTTCTTTATACAAATTCATTCTTCTCCCCAGAATGATGTTCATATAATGCAGAAGCAACTTGCGAAGGGTCCACCAAGTGACAGCCAAGGTCCCTCAGAAATTAAGGCTTTTGTTTGGTTGACAGTTTCTCAATTGTCTCAATGAATTGGTGCAAAGACAAGGCCATACAAACGTTTGTGCCTGGATCTGTGTATCATGTGCAAGCAAAGTTTGGAGTCTCATGAGAATCCCTTTTGCATAGTTGTACAGAAGAAGTTTATGGATTTTCTTTTAGATTTTTTGAGGCTTGGATGTCGCTTACTCTTTGGAGAATTTGCTTCGTGTAATGTTTTGTGAGCCACAAGGATGTCAAGATTCTTTAGAGATGTTCTTGTTTTGCAATTTTATATAGTATATGGACCGAAAGGAATGGTAAAGTTTTTGATGATATCCATCTCTCTCATACTCTCCTTCGAGACGGTTGCATTTCTAGCATCACTTTGAGCTTTGGCTATGGCCTATGGGAGCTTTTAGAGAAGTTGCTCTTTCAGATGTTCATAAAGATTGACAGGCAATGCTTCATTACTTTTTCTTTATTTTCCTACTTGTATTTCGTTGGAGGACTCCTACTCTCTATTTATATTCTCTCTTCTATCTACAAAACTTCGTTTATCTAAAAAAAAGTGAGGGAACCCCCATAATAACAAATTTCTTGGATCACTGAAATAGAACAGCAATCATAAGCTGAAGAATCAGCATTATCAAAATGGTCTAGGTCACGTACAGTCAAGAAAATTATTATGGAGGTCAAGAGCAGTTCATCACAGTTCAAAGACGCATAATATGAGCATGTGCATACAGGTGGTGTATGTATTGCATTGTAGTTTTTGTTTGCCTGAACATGGGAGAGAAAAAATAGTTCAAACACGTAGGCATTAATGACCTGTAAAGTATGGTGCTTGAATTGCAGGAATAGTTTCTGACATTGCGCCACTGACATTTGGTCTTCCAAATTGCACTAGATGTGGACCTGGCATCACGAAACCTTGGATGGACCTGTACCCAAGGCTGCCAGGGTGACCCAATTGACCATATGAATATGTATTTGTGTTTACTGCACCTGGTACATTATACATCTGAGGTTGATGCTGGCCCATATACGAACTGTAGAAACCCTGGAAAAAAGAAATAAAAGTCATCACACCTGCAGGAACATTTTTTAAAAATCAAGCAGGCTTTAGATATTTTGGTCCCTAATAACATATGCATTTTCAAATTTCAGCTGAGAATTGAGATCCAATCTTATTGACCTGTGGGTACATGTACTCGGGTCCATATGCAGAATACCTGTCAAAAGAAGAATGATTGAATCACAAACTCAGAATCTACGGATGCTGCATAATCAGATAAATTAACACTTTAAGACATCTCATATGAGAAATGCTTTTACTTTTGTACATAAGGCAGATATGCACACCAAGATGACTCATAGAATCAACAAGCCATCATATATCATTAGTAATAACAGAAACATCGCTCTAATTCCTTACCAAACACTGATATACGTATATATCTATGATAAAGATAATCTAACATACAATTTCAAGCCAATCACAAGCTTTTTCTCAAGATTAGGCAATGATATCTCAACAGAATTAAAAACCAAAACCTACTTAAATTAACCATAATAAACTAGTAATGGACTTCAATCTAGACAATTTAAGAATAAATCAAGCTCATAATCATTCTGACAAGTTAAACAATAACAAAGATTAATTATTGAACTTATTGCTAGCATTTAAGAAGTCACCGAACACATGATCGCCCTGTAATTGTCATGTGAAACACATGCTCGCTTTGGAGCGTAGGAGACAAATGCACCATTTCAACCATAGTAAGTTGCTAAACCTGGGTTTGACCTAGGAAAGCTCTATAGAGATGTTCTTTCCAATTTTGGGATTGGAATGCCTCACTCTAGACTCAAACAAATACAAATAAATTACAAAAGCTACAATTTAACAGATTAGCTTTGGATCACAAGTAACAACAGAAACTCCTTTGCTTCAAGACTCATAACTCACCCATACGGAGGATACGGGAATCCGGACTGATAGCTGTAAGAAACTGGTTGATGATAACTAGAGGTTCCAATGTTCAGCGCCCTAAGTGTTTGCGGACTTCCAAAATGGGGCACTGCTGATCTCATACGCCCTATAATAACCAAAAGCCAACATTGAAGGATGAAATACAAATCAACTAATACTTATATTTCTTTTTCTTTTTCCTATTTTAAACTCCCTCAGTTTCAGTGTCACGGTTAAAAACCATGTTTGTGGCACAGATTTAAACGTGCCTATGACACATTTAGATATATATATTTCTCATCTTTTTTAACTGCACTGAAGATGCTAAAGAAAAATTAAAAATCTTACTTAACTACAGAAAGTAGCAAAATTACTTAACCTGTGTTTGGCAGCTCAATTCCAAGACTTGGAATTGGAACTAAGGGCCAAATTTTAACTAAATTTCAATTCTATAGAATTGCAAATGTGCTTTCAATTCCAATTCCATAGCTTGAAATTGAGTAGCCAAACGTGTTGACTGTAATATACAGAAGCTATCACAAGGCCCACTAGTCAACTAAGTTTTCTTTGCTTGAATTGAAGATAGTTGTTGAAAAAAATGTACCTACAACTGGTGTACTTCTTATCCAAGTTAAGATCATAATTCGAGGGTCCTTTGTTGTAAGATAATTTTATCTTCAGTTCATTTCTAGCTTATACTCTGGATGGAGTTTATATACCAATGGGCTTAACTTGGCCTACCATGGAGTAAACTAATTTATTGCACTGACAATCTTTATTTATGTTTTAGTATATTGGTATTCATAGTCCAGACTTAAGCCTAACAAAGAATAGGAGATACAATCAACTAAATGCACAAAGGTTAATCTATTTTAAGTACTAAGAGATTATACCATAAGGCAGTGATGGTGGAGGCCGCCCAAGTGACGCCAAATTACAGTTCGCCTTCCTACCATCTATGACGGGACTTGGATCAACACAAGCCCTCTTTGCAGCTTCAGGATCACTAAATGTCACCTAAGTTCATCAAACCATGGATTATTAAAGCTTCAATAAAATAATCATTCACAGAGCAAACATGATAAATGGAGATTATACTGCAAAACAAAATATCACAGGGCAATAGAATTAAATACAACTTAAAAGCACGTAAAATTATATACAAAAGAAAAACAAAAACAGAGGGTTTCTTGAAAGGCCATATTACTGCTAACTATGTCTAAGAGTTGTTATCAGGAAAATCATGAAACCGATCGAGTAAGCACCTGATATGCCACATCTTTTTCTTCTTCTTTTTTTTTGTCAGTGAGAAAATTTTAGTACCTTGAATAGGTTCATAACCTGTCCCAACATGTTATTGACAAGCACTTGTTATGGATGACGACTTGCCCCCTAAATTAGACTTAAGTTACTGAACAACTATGAAAAAAATATGCAATATGAACCATCTGATTCAATTTTTCCTCTTCCAAAAACTTGAATATGCCTTTTGTTTTCCTCTACTTAAATAAATGGAAAAAAACACATTTGGAAATTATATGTTCTTGAGATTAAATTGATTGATATATAAACCTAAATTCAAACGCCACTAGCACATTTGCTGATTTCCCTACAATTTGAAATCGATAGTATGTCTGTAACAGTCTATTAATTCATCCAAAATCATGAGGGCTGAAGGATTACAATTAAGGAACTCTGGAATGAAGGGAGTCATGCCCCTTCATTCTGAAACTTATAGCTTGTATGACTTCATGATGTTTTATTACATACAAGCCACGTGAACAAAGGAGTGACATGTCATTTTTCTCTCTCATACGTGGCATGCATATGCAACTTTCCGTTAAAAATCAAATAAGTTGGATGTATTTTGTAACGGTTTGGAAAAAAATATAAGTCTAGTGAGTTGATCGTAAAAAAATCTATTCAATGACGCATGCAAATATAAATTGGAGTTTAGTTCAGTGAAAAAAAAGTGATTTAACCCAACTTTGCTTTTTTGCGCCAATAAATAACCACTCATTTGAACTCACAACATATATATTAGTTCTACATGCTCCTATCTCATAAAAGTGTAAATCCTATTTATTAGTCACTAGTTACCTGCACACACTACGTGTGTGATTTTATGTAAAAAGGATAAGAGAGTGGGAGAGTAAAAGAGATGAGAGAGAGAGAGAGAGAGAGAGAGAGAGAAAGTAGGAATGAAAAAATAATTGTATGTGTAAGATAATTAATAATGAAAAGAATAGAAAGGGGAAGAAAAAAAAGGCTCCAACAAATTTTTAACACCAAAATAACTGTTTTGTTTTCCTCCGGTTTTATAATATATATGTCAAATCAGAAATACATATGAATATATGACTAAGGCATATGTAGTCAAAATGGTGTCAATGATATCATGATGATTGTGGTAGCAGGTCAAAAGAGATATGAATGGTGGTGGTAGTCCCAACCCATGACAGTGGCATAGAGGGTATTAGTCGAAGTGATGGTATTATGAACATAATTAGCACATTCTATGACAATCACTAATTAGCATGGCTCTTCATTCCTTATAGGAGTGCCCTGTGCACCAATTCCCCTTCAACCTACCACCAATCAGCATTCTGGGATTAAAAATTCTAAAACAAAACATGCGTAGTATCATGAAAAATTTCCAGCACTCGTTCAAATGCATACAAGGTCGATACCAAGTATTATACAATGGAACTAAATATCGCATTTACAGTGTGTTTCTTTATTACAGGTTGATCAATTACGCAAATTACCATGTAACAATATTATTGGCTACATAACTATGTCTCAAAACCCCATACTTATCAGTTATCATATATGTCAATTATGATCCAAATTCTACTAAGAAGCACTTAAATATGGTAATTTAGAGACAAAAAATAAAAACAAAAACTGCTTAATTCAGTAACAGGAACTGCAACAACTGAACAAAATACTCACAAAGCCATAGCCTTTTGATCGACCAGTATGCTTATCAGTGATAACAACCGCCTCAAGAATCTCCCCAAACTGTTCAAAATAACTATGCAGCGTCTCACTCTTTGTTTCCCACGCTAACCCTCCCACAAACACCTTCGTATAAGTGGTGTCCCCAAACGGATAATTCAAGAACTGCAAACCCGACCCAGCTCCCCGAATCGGTTGATATGCCATGAAAAAGCAGAGCTCACAACAATTTTCTTAACACAGACAAATATGTATAGACCCAAATCAGAATTAAGATGACCCAGAAGCTGAAATTTGTTTTTCATAAGGTGAATTTACAGATCATGAAGATGGCAGAAAAGAGAAACCCGTAGTTATCATCAACCAGTTTGTACAGGAGAAACTTTGGTGGATTAGTAATTAATTAATTAAGGAGTAATCCAAAGGCGAAAACATTAATTTAATTTCAGTCCAAAAGTTTTTCAGTATTTTCTTTATATCCTGTTTCATGTTTGATTATTTATTTTATTAGGCATAGTAGCTCCTCAAGAGAACTTTAGGATATCTTAGGAGATGCTTCTCTGATGCTTTATTTATCTGTGGGAGGGCAAATTTTCAATTTTATTCGAGTATAGCTCTCTCTCTTTTTAATTTTTTCGAATATTATGATTTTTACATTACACTTCGACATACTTTTTAAATGATGTATTATTATTTCTTTTTTGGATGATCAAAATTATTTTTCTTTTTTTTATTTTCCCAAAATTTTTGCATGTCACACTTCGTCATTATGTTTTTAGCAACATGTTGTTGTAAAAATATATACTGGTAAAATTCTTTTTATCAACAAGTTTCGTTTATTGATATTAATGAAAAAAATGTTAAAAAAAGTATATCAAAATGTGTCAAATATTAATTAATATTTAAAATATATATATCAAACGAGCTGGAACTTTATTTTAGAACGAAATTAAAATATTTTTTATTGAGAATTTTATTTTATAGATTAAGTTTTATAAGGAAAAGATAAACATTAACGTTATAAATGAGATGCTTGATAGCATATGTTAATTTGAAAAATATTTGATAAATAAAAAAATTAACTTTTACTTTAAGGCAAAAGGAATGAGAGTTACGTGTCATAATTAAATTTACTCTCGTAACAACAAAGCCTATTAAAATTTCATCTTTTCCCCATCCTTTAGGAAGTGCCTCATTTTTAAAAAAAAAATAAAAATTTGTTGCCCTTTTTTAGGAAGTGAGACATTGTTAAATCATATTCAAAGAGCAATTTTACGAAATGGAAAAAGAAATGAAGAAAAAATATAGGCCTATTAATTATACTCCCCGGTGCATATGTATTAAATTTTTCCTCGATCTAGAATTTTGAGCTTATATTTTCTGTAATAATTTTTTGTTATCATTTTTTGTTATTAAATACAGAATATATACATATATATATATATATATATATATATATATATATATATATATATATATATATATATATATAAAATAATAAAAAATAATAACAAAAATTTATTACAGAGAATCTCGCGTAAAAATTTTAGTTGTCCAATATCCATGGACGAGACTCAAATAACAACTCTTCTTGCGGGTCTTTGTTTAAGGAATTTTTATACTTCCAATGTTATTGTCTGCTAGTCTATGGGGTATATACCGTGTGTAACTCAGAAAAAATTAAAATACTTATACAAAAATTTAAAAATATATACAAAAATACAAGAAAAAAATTCTAATCACAAGTGGCAATTTAAATTTTATTATAAAATAAGATGGAAGATCGAGTCCTCTCCCGCAATGTTTAGAAAATAACCGGTCAATTTTTCGATTCGATCCGACTAAAAAATCAAAAAAACAGCGACTCGATCAAAAATTGATTGACCACCAGTTGAACCAGTGGTTCAACCGGTAAAACCGATAGCTGACCCGATTTTCAAGTATTTTTTTTTTACAAAAATATAATTAATAAGATTATAACATTATTTTAGCTTATAAAAAATTAGATATTTTAAAATTTTATTAATTATTAATAATAATTTTTTATGTATTTATGACTTCACTAGTTTAATAACAATTCGACCCCTGATTGAATCAGTGATCCATCCACCCGGTAACTTTTTTAGTTCGATAATCGGTCCGATTTTCTAAATATTACACTTCCGCTATTTTATATATAAATAATATTTAAAAATATATATATTTCTGAGAAAAAATTATATTTTTGTAAAATTTCATTTACATAAAAATACATTTTATTTATTATTTATGTAAATAAAATCTTACAATAATATTAATTTTTTTTATAAAAATATCAATTTTTTAATATTAATTTGTTTATTTTATGGAAAGAATCTTACAAATGGACAGAACACAATCGCAGGTGGTGGGGTATACTGTCATATTAAAGGACGTACAAGATTTGTCTACATGGATAATGATCAGCAAGTTGGCTGTGGTGTAAGTGGCGTTCCACATAGGACCGATGGAGGAAATGACATGGAAATAGTATACTACTATCGTTTTCTTTCATTCTAACAACATTATCATTATTTTTCCTTTAATAAAAGAAGATCTATTTTGACGGTTTTAAGTCAGTATGTGAAATTTTAAATTTTATTTATAATGGCAATACGATGTCTTATTATAAGTTCAGATATTGTAAATATTTTATTATTTTTTATAAATATATTATTAAATTTATTAGACAAAAATGGTTCTAATAATAAAATACTTTTATTTTAAAATTATATTATTTAATTTATAATAAGATTTAACTTATATTTAAATATAATTACACTTATATTTAATCATGAATAACAAATTCAAGTTATATAAGACGGTCTATTTAAAAAAGTATATTCTTCTCAAATTATATTACCTAAGTTATAATAAAATTTTATTTAATAATTGTACCAAATTAACATCATATAAGATAATCTTATGATTGTTTTATTATAATTTATATTCCTGTATTTTTTTTTTGACTAAGTGAAACTGAACAAAAAGTCTTGTTGTGGAATTATAATATTATTATGAATATTTAAAATTTTATTTTTATAAATTCTTATTGGATAGAGTAATTAATTTTTACTTAATAACAGAATCATATGGTCGAGTAGTATATTATATATTTATTTTAATAATAGTAACAATTATATTATCTAAATAATGATTAAATTTTATTTATACTACAATTATACTTATATTTTAATAATAGTAAAAAAAATAAGTTAGATATATGATTTTTATGATAAATTTCTTTTCATTACAAACTATATTATTTAATTAGTAATATAATTTTGTTTAAACTTGTATTGTTATATATATATATGAATAAAAGAAATCAATTAATATTAGGTAAGATAATTTTATTTTGATTATTTTTTTATAAAATTATAATACTAATTTTAATTTCTATTTTGAATTGATAAATAATAAAAGTCAACTTAATTTAATAAACGTCAAAGGTCGAACCAAAAAAATGAGAATGAACTAAATTGTCTATTTAATTGTAATAAATTTATTAATAAAAAACATATTATTTGTGAATTTTTATTGTATTTTTTTGTAAATATTTTATTTGATAAAGTAAATAATATTTTATTTTTTATTTAATAATTAAATCATATAGTTGATCGATATATTATATTTATAATTATATGTTAATAATGATAATAATTTAATAACTGGTAAAATACTTGTCGTAATAAAATATTTTCATTCGAAAATTATATTATCTAAGAACTAATAAAATCATAATGTCTGAAATATAATTATACTTTAATTTTAATAATAATAATAAATTCAAGTTAAATAACATATTAATGAGTATTATATTAATAATAGTTACTAATTTATAGTATAATTAATTAATTTTTAATTTAACAACTGGATCATTTATTGGTCAATTTATTAAATTCACACACACACACACACATATCAATAAAAGTAAATAATTCATATTTGGTAAGGTGATTGTATTCTTATAAAAAAATATATTATTAATTCTTATTTTCTTATAAGGTTACTTTACTAATTAAATTTTTTAATTTAGATAGATAAATAATAAAAGTTGACTTAATGTATAATAAGTTAATAGTATTGAACCAAACAAAAGAAGGATGAACTAATTTCTTTTATCTAATTATAGTATAGTTGGACTATATTATAGACTATAGATATATTTGATTGTTTCTTTATAAATCTCCTATACTATTAATTATTATTTTATTATAAAATTATGATACTAATTTTAATTTTTGATTTAAATTAATAAATAATAAAGATTGACTTACTGTAGAAAAAGACAACAACCGAACCGAAAAAAAAGAAGACGAAAGTCAAAGATGGAACCAGAAAAAGGAGAAAGAACCTAATTGTCTAATTAATAATATTATAGATTTGTCTAAATTTTTAAAATATAATTTTATAGTTATTAATAATTTTAAATAGTTTATAGTATTTACAATTTTATTGACTATTTAAATCATTTATATAATTTTTTTTTTTTTTTTTTGCTAAGTTCAGTTGAAATCTTAACATTCTTGTCAAAGGCAGGATCCCCTGACCTCTTGGACTCAAGAGCCTTTGAGTAGTTGTTTTACCACTTGAGCTAAGAAGCCTTGGTTATAATTTTAAAAATTAGTTTCAAAAATTATTTTTATTAAACGGAGGTAGTATTAATTTTTTTTGGTGTGACAATTTTGCATGTGTGTCGATAGTATTTAGGAGAAATGCAGTTAATACATTTTTTGTTTTTATTTTATTTTCCTTCCTGCCGCGTTTCAGTTTTACTCTGTGTGAAGCAATTTCATTAAATAACAAGTAACACCTTAATTATCAAGGTGCTACAATGGTCCAAGTTTGAGTCATAATATTTTTTTTTTATTTGATTAGTATGAACTCAACTGTTCTTAATTATTATTTTTTCAGAACTAATAGTTTGCAAGTTGTACTTTATATATATATATATATATATATATATATTGTTGCAGTCGTCAATCTTTTATACTATTTATAATTATATATGCAAAGAATTATGTTACTTCTATTGTTATTAATATTTTCTCCTTGTTTTAATCACATCACGGGAGTGAATATTATCCTTAACCATAGTCTATAACTTTGTTTAAAGAGGGATAAAATATATGTGTTTCTTGTTGTAATTACCATTTCATCCGTATCAAAAATTAGAGATATATTTTAAAAATAAATATTTTAAAAAATAATTTTATGTTATGGAATATACACTCAAATTTATTTAATAATTTAGTTAGATTTGTATGATGTTTCATCTTTAGAGTTTGCAATTTCCTTGGTGGACTTGTAAGTTGTAGCATACACATTAGCATTTGATTCTATTGGGCCTAAAGAAAATCTAAATTTTAGATTTGGCACATATGATGGGGCTTAGGCAAAAGGAGGTATGAGCTTGGAGGACTATAATTGCAACTGAAATAAATGAGAGGTATATAAGTTCAAAGCAAGATCTAGGAATGGTAAAATAAACAAGTCAAATTTGACTAAATAGTTTTTTTTTTTTTAATTTTAAAATTTAAAATAGAAAGTGACTAATTTCTTACACAATTATTTATATTATAGATAGATTATGCACAATAATACCATTATTATTAGACTTTTAACTAATGTTAGGGATATATTTATAAGAAAAAAATTTATATAAAAAGTGTCTCTAACACATCCTAATATAAGTAAGTGACTAATTTATCCGAACTTTCGTTCTTTGAGTTTTTACTAATTCGATCGTTAACGGTGCTAAAATTGGACATAAAGCAGGTTGATAATTGTTTATTAAATAATCGTAGTAGTTTTTATATCTACTTTTGTTAATTTGTAATTTAATTATTTTAAAGTTGATTTTAGTGTAGCTTTTCATTCTAAATTCTTTGAAAATGGTATTTATATCTTTAGATGATCATTTTCTAAAATTAGTCTCATTCGAAATGTAAAACTCTAAATATAATGTAAATTATTTTTATGACATTTATAATTTAATTTATATTTTTAATAATTTTGCGTAAGGCGTAAAGATTTGTTTGATTTTTAATAGACTTATTGGAAACCGCTGCTGGCTACACATAATAGAACAGAAAGATTTATTTAATGAACTCAATCTTTGACGCACAATGCTCGTTAATGTACGTGCAACAAAATGGGATTGAGCAAATAATCAGAATCATATTAGATTTCTCCTTATGTATTTTTTTAAAGGACATTTTTAGATCGAGGTTTGTAATAAGTGTGTGTGTGTGTGTGTATATATATATATATATATATATATATATATATATATATATATATATATATATATATATATATATATATATATACACGTCCCTTGTAAATAGAATAAGTTTAAATATACTATTTTAGAATACTATTTAAAACACAATATTCATTTAAACTATTAAAAAATAGGGTCTAGCACCAAAATTAATGTCAAACTCTACTTTTTAACGATTGATATATATATATTGTGTTCCAAATAATATTCAACAATATCAAACAAAAGAATCATATGGTCAATGCAATGTTTTCAGAATCGGATCGGTCATCGAGTCAAAAATAATACTAGGTGGATGGATCACTAGTTCAACCAATGATCGAACCGTTACTAAATCAGTGATATCATAAATATATAAAAATATATATTATTAATAATTAATAAAAAATTTAAAATCTATTTTTTGTAAGCTAAAATATAATGAAATTATGTTATACTATGACTAAAAATATTTTTGTAAAAAAAAAAAAAATGTTTCAAAACCTGTTCAACCGGGTTAACTAACCGATTTTACCAGTTAAATCACTGGTCGAACGGGTAGTCAATTAATTTTTAACTAAATTAATTGAATCGGTCTAAATCAAATCGAAAAGTGAATTGACTTGTCCGAACTGAGTTTTAAAACATTGAGTCAATGTACCGTAGTAGTTGATAAGAAAAGATGGAGTCTTATTTATTTATTTTTAATTCCTTTTCCTTGATTTTGTGGGCCAAAATCACAAGCTTTTTATTCTCAAATTTCAAAAGCAGATATACTTTTTAAATAGCGACTTTTATAATAAATAAAAAAATTGAAACATATTTTTAACATTTGTTAAAACTAAATATAGCATTAGTAGGGTGATAGCATTTCGAAATATATTATATAACCTCATGCATGTTAGAAATTTTATGTTAATTTATACTTTATAGTATGAAACTATATTATTTATATAATTAATTTTTAAAATGATTATCGATACATTGTGTAGACTAACATTGGGCCTATGGAAATTCCGTGATGCGCGTATTTGGCAAAGATAAACTTCGGACTGTGATATGTACACGTTCAAGATTATTAGTTGCCTACTTAAATTTAAGTAAGTGACTAATTTATTCGTAATAAAAAATATTTTAACTCATTTATTTATAATAAAATTGATTATAAAAAAAATACAATTCAAACAAATGCAACAATAATATAAAATGGAATTAAACACTATATATCAATTGTTAAAAAAAACAAATAAAACCTCATAATTGCTTCTCTAGAAATATAAACTCAATCTTTAAAGAAAATTAGACCAAGAAAAAGTCATCCTATTTTAAATAATACTAGATAAACTAATTATTTAATATTGAATAATTGAAGTGAATAATGAGTGTCAAATGAATAATAATTTGTTTTATATTATTATCGAAAAATAGGATGACTTTTTTTAGCTTAATTATTTGTTTGACATGCATGAATATCTTATATTTCCCAAAAAGACAATTATGAGGTTAAGTTTATCTTATTTTTTATAGGTATTATATACTGTCTAAACATCTTATATATTTGTTTAAATTATTTTTATTTTATAGTTATTATGTGTAATGAAATAAAGGGTAAAATTAGAACATGATAAATTAATAAACTCTGTCTCATTTATTAAAGATGGATTAGTCACTTACTTATATTTAAGTATGTAATTAATAATTAGAGATTGCATATATTACTACCATAAACTTCGCCTCATTTTTTATATTTGTTATTACCAACATTCATTAATAGAGTTCTTACTACATATTTGAATGTGTATTCGATAAACTATTTGTCTTCAAATGTCTCTACAAACTTTCAAATTTATCATCCATATTTTCGAAACACATAATTTTGTCCACCCTCACTTGAGTAATTACTTGGAATTTGATCTTTTCCTCACTTATATTATATAAATGATTCATTTTGGTGAGTAAGTGCCAAACAAGAACGTAGTGTCGTTAGTTTCATCCGCAATATTGTCGTTTGTCAAATGGCCCAAAAGTTCTACTTTTTGGATCATGACAGTGGAAAGCTAGCGATTAGAATTTGAATATTCTCTAGTACTATTTTTTTTTTAAATTTTATTTTATCAAACAGTTTAAAAGACTGAAATGTCTTAAAATTATAATTTATTATAAAAGATAAAAAAATTACAATAAATGAACTGAAATAATAATTCTATCGAACAAAATAACAAATCATCAAGAAAAAAAATCAATCGTAGCAACAGTGCTAATAGACACTCTTGAAATAAAGTCATCATATTTTCAAAATAATAATAAAATATGTAAATTTGAATCGTTGTTCAACACGAATAACGAAAGAACAAGCCGTTAATGATAGTGTTACATTCAAATCTAAACAATCTATCATCAACAATTCTTATACCGAAAAGAGTCTTACGAATAAAAAAAATCAGAAAATAAAATCTAGCAAATAGAGAAAGTAAAATAAGTTTTACAAAAGGGAAAAAGAAACTTTACAAGAAGGAAAAATAATTTATTAAATTAAAATAAGAGAGATTTAAAAGAGGGTATCTCTAAAAAATATATATATATTTTCATATTTAAGATAGAAGTTAGGATTCTTAACCGGAGAGAAAAGAGAGATTAAAAAAGCGAGAGAAGAGAATATATAATTCAGATGAGTCAATGTGTTGTAGCCGAAGTCTCAGTCACTAATAGTACTTTTGTGCCATGCAACTAAACAATCCTGCCAATTAATCTCTCTGTGGCAAGTTACTTAATCCATTCGGTTCAATTCACGATTTGAAGTATATTTTATGATTATCAATTAAATAAATATAAATAAGGAATTAGGTGATTTAGTCTATCACCTTACAAGTCTTAAGAATTTTAAAATTTCATCTAATTTAAAAATGATTTCTCATCAAGCATGCGTTAGGAGTTTATTAGGGAGTAGTATATGTTCGCTCAGATTCAAGAAAAAATCAATTTGATTTTGTTATTTATTACGCTCTCTGTTTTATATTATTTGATCATTTTTAACTATTTAAAATCAATTTAAGAAATTTTTAAATTTAAAATTGACAGAAATTCTTTTAATTTTAATCATTATAAATTATCTAAAAAATATTACTCATCATAAGTTTTATTGTTTCATAATTTTAAATTTAAAAATATCTCAAATTAAATTTTAAAATTTAATAATAATTATATAATTTAAAAGAGAGGGAGTAACGAATATTCAAGACAAAATGCACAAATTGATTATTATAAAAGGGCTTGTGAGTTGCAATTGTAACGAAAATTAGGTGCTTCTACCTTTTGAACCATCATAAAATTGGTGCAAAAAAGTGAGTTTGATCACTGTGGTAACAAATTAAAATTGACAAATAACGGCTCGTGTTGACGCCTCTTGAAGTTTTTGACTAGTATTATTATATAATTTATATTACACGAGTCCGTAATTTTGCTCAAAATTTATTTTACTTTGAGTTGGATTGTGGTCAGTTAGTCAATTTTAATTAATGTACAAATGAGAATGAGTCCGAGTTCTACTTGAGCAGAGAGAAGCCGTAGCTACACATCCAACTCATTCACTTTAAAAGTAGAGTTACATTTTTTTTAATTTAATTTATTTTAAAAATTAAAAATATATTTTTATTTTTAAATTATAAAGTGATATAATATTTTTAATTTGTTATTATTTTTAATATGACAAGACTACAACTGGATTTTTAATTAACATTAAGACTATATTTGAGAACATAAAATTATTTTTAAAATTAAGTTGACGTTTTATAAATATATCTATAATTTTAAAACGAATAAAGTATAATTAAATTCCATACTTGGAGGATGATATAGGTATTCTTATTGTTCAAATACACTGTTAGAGAGATTATCTTGTCAAATTATATATCTTAATTAATACATTTTATATATATGGTTCTCAAAAATTAATATTTCATTAGTTCTAAATTATAAGATCAATATTATATTTTGAAAAATTAATTTTAAATATTTTTAAATTTAAAATTGACATTATTTATTTAAGTTTTGAAAATAATAAATCTTATAATTAATAGAATATTTTAGGTAATTTAGATATTTATAATTATATTAATATAAATTAAGTGAATTTATATTAATTTAAAATTAAAAAATATTTAAAATTATTTTTTAAATAATTAATATTAACCTTAGAATTTAAAACGAAGAGATATATATGCCATCCCTACAAACGAGAATTGTAAAGATGACGGACAGGGTACGTATAACGCAGGGACAGAGAGTTACACGCTAAAGTGGGGTATCATTTTCCTTTTTTGTAAAGTTTTAATATAATACTCGGTGAATTTAAAAAATGTTACACCATTTATAAAACAGTCAAAATACGCATCTCAATTTTTGAATAAAATATCTATAAAAAAAAATCGGTAAGATTCATTTATTTGAAAGGATGGACTACGAAGGGTGTATTTTGCAACTTATTTAGGTGTTTAATAATAATATTACCCGTGAAATAAATGGTTTGAAGATTAATTATATATATGCACTACATACCAACTCAGTTAGTGTATGAAAAACATCTATCCGGCTCACTACCAACTACCAAGTGGTGTTTAATTTGAGGGGGGAAATTTAACAAATATAAAAAGAAGGGTGGAATATGATAAAGTAAAATTATTATAGTAAATATTGACGTAGTTATGATAAAGACTACTATACTATATATATATGGCGAGTGAGAATGCAACCACAATATTTAAATAAAAAAATAAAAAAAGAGAGAGAAAATGGCCACAAAATGTTCAAGATTAGGCATATAAACAATCGGATATTCGGGGCTTTGAAGACTAATTAATTCAGCATGTTTAGATGGAATACTCCATCGTTAACATGCAAATATTTAAAGTAGCATTTAATTGTTTTTTTCCCTTTTGTCTCGGCAATTAATGGAACAAAACAAATACCCCCATTGAGTACCATATTATATATATATATATATATATATATATATATATATATATATATATATATATATATATATATATATATATATATATATATTCCGATTTCTCTTCATTTTGTAGAGACTTCTTCAATTTGACTTCTTCTTCGTACTTCTTTTCCAAATGAGTTGAACACAGTAAGACATTAATGGGACGTTGTTGTTCTGGGACAGAAACATATATATATAATGGGATACAATATTTAGGAGCCTTACGTTTGCTTCTGGGACGTCGTATATAGTAATTGTTTGCTATGATAAAGATTAAATAGAGGGAGGTTTAAACAAGCCAACAATATTGCGTTGAATTTAGATTCTCACCTAAATGGTCTCTCTTAATTAAAAATAACACAATCATCTCAAGTGCATCATATATATATATATATATAAAAACGGACAAATTATATGCAAACAAACAAATATGAAGGATCTGTACGTAATTTTGTTTAAGTCACTGATTACCAACTGTCTTATTTTTTAATATTAATTTTTCTATCCCTTGACTTGACTAGGCGTAATTTCTTAATTAAATAATATCCCTACAACATTACGCTACACGAGAGAATTTTAGTTAGGGTAAAAATTATTTCTGATTTTATTTGAATAATATTCTCTCCATCTTTTTTTAAATGTCATTTTAGAAAAATATTTTTATCCCTTAATATTTATCGTTTGAGAATTTTAAGTAATCATTAATTGCTTAATTTTTAATATTATCCCAAGAATTAAATATAACTTTGGTCATCTCACTACTTTTTATCCAATAAATAACACTCTCTTATTTTAATATAAGAACAATATAGACAATTAATATTATATTTAATGCTATACAATTATTTCCTTAATACTTGTGCACAACTCTAAAACGACATATATTAATGGAAGGAGAGAGTACGTAATAAGAAAATGTTTCCAAACTTAACTTTAAAATATAAATTTAAATACAAACTTTCATCTTACCATTAAAAAATAGAATTTGACAAAAAAATCGTGCTATATTCTAATTTTTAATAATAAAATAAAAATAAAAATTTATATTTAAATTTATATTTAATATTTAATATTTGTATGTGTAAATTTATCCTAATAATAATGTTTCCAAATGGGCATGCAAAGAGAGGGCCACGTAGCCGACGATGATGATGGATGAGTAGGGTACGTAAACTAGAAAGAAGGGTATTTATGTGTGTGTATACGAGAGTAAACGAATTAATGCAGGTTGTAACACTTGCTAGTTTAAATACCATAACCATGACATTTTTATTAATAACACTGTTATTAGGTGAACTACACTTGATTCGGGATCAAGTTTATTAATTAATAATAAAAATTTATCATTTCCACATTTCTTAAATTAAATTTACATTATTTTCAACTCCAATAATTCACAATCATAAATTTATTTATACTATTACGTACTACATACTCAACGATATATATAACTCATTATCTTCTATCCTCCACCTCAATTCAAGCAAGCAAATGCATCATTCACATTTCAAGTAATTAAAACCACCAAAGATAGAGGAGATTCCAAGAAAGCATACGTACGTACAGTTGAAGACTATGCCATTATGAATGCATGGGAGGAGCTAGGTTTGATCAGAATTAATTAATGTTCGGTAAAGCTGACCATGCCAATCCCTAAGCAGACATACTGGTGACAGGTGAGATGTCGCAATAATTTCTTAAAGTCAAATTTACAGTTTCTTAAATTAAATTTTATACTATTTTTTTTTATCAAAATATAGATAAAAAAACTATAACAAAATTTTTTTTTATATATAATTTATTACTAATTCTAATTTTTTATAATTTTAAAAATATATTTATATATGCTTAATTATTATTTAAAAAAAAATCAATTTAACTTAAAAAAATTAAAACTGAACATTTAATTTAGGATAAAAGGAGTATATAATTTTTGTGTTAATATTGATATTGGCCCTACTTCATTGTATAAATAATTTTAGTATGTAATGCACTCATATTTTTAAAATATAAATTTATACTATATTATACATTTTTCAACTTCTAAATAATAATAATTTTTAAAGACAGGTAAATAAGGTTAATAGTTAACAAAAAAAACTTAATTTTAAAGTCAAATATATAAAATTAATTTTGTGATTAATGTTAAGTGTCTCAAATTTAATCTCACAAATTATCACAAATATAATATAAGTAAATTTTTGAGTTCTACTCGCTCCAACAATTCAATTCTCATCTTAGTTCATAATTTAAAATGCTTATCCCAATTTTACTTACTAAAATCATGGAATCATCATCTCTTTCTGAACAAAAATAATAACCCTCAACTAGATCCTTCTGAACAAAAATAATAACCCTCAACTAGAAAAATTAAACCTAGTACACTGGCCAAATTATGAATACGATCATATGGTAATGTCCCGATGGTCACTCCCTTTAAAAGATTGGAATTTCGATTCTTGTCGTGAGTATGTGTGAATGTGTGTGAGTTTAAATTGACAAAAATAAAATAAAATATGAATGCAAAATGATAAAATAAATGCGTCTATATATAATATATATCTGTCTTCACGTGACATATCTATTTTTTTTTAAAAAATAATTCCCATCACGAAACGTGAAAAACGTGGCGATTATTGATTCATTCTCGACCACATGTAAGTTTATTATGAGCCACTTGTATTTATGCGTATCTGTAAAAATAAGGTATCGGATTGCCGACTATCGTAGTCGTCGGTAGGATAGACGGGGAAATCAATAAAACAGATCATGGGCCACTTCCCCAAATATATTTTTCTGAAAATAAATTACAGAATATTACACAAGATCAGATTATTAGTGGGTGCAAAATCAACATCCTAATTGTCAGCGGCCATTTTCAATTTCAACATTGATGGATGATTCTAGTCCATAACTGGAAATGATAAAGAAAGAAACAAGAAAAGAAAACTATATCAAAGAATATACGCCTTCCGTTTTTAAAAAGATGAATTAAAGTATAATTTATTTATTTTTATCTTAAAAAAGATGACCTAAGACATATAAAACAAAGGATAAATATATTATTTATTGGGATCCATAGACTAAACATTATTTGCACCATAAATTTTATATGTCAGATATCTGTCACACTCCAAACTTTAAAATGTACGCACTTATATCATAATTTCTATTTTTCGTATTAAGTTGCATTCTCTGATTATTTTTGACCGAGACTCTCGATATTCACTAATCACTTCTAACAGTACTTATTTTAAAAGTAAAATTATCTAAATTTCTTCACTTTTATTTTCTCTTTCTTCAATGATGGGTCAAATGAATCAACCCCAGAATCCGAATCAAATGATGGGTCTTTTCAGATTATGAAGAAATCCCAGTTGATTTCATAGTCAGACGCAGTAAACCCGTGTCCAATTTAAGGATGGTGAAATTGTTCTCTTGAAAGGGATGGTTGAGTACCAATTAGAAAAAAAGAGATTGACCCGTATTCGGATATGGCTGGTTTTTTTTTTTTTTTTTTTGTATTTATTAAGTCTTCGATTCACTTTAATATCAAGAGGAGACACGTGACTGTTAAGCTCTCTGGAGGTTCAAGAATAAGTACTTGAACGATGAGTTTGTTCTTTCTAAGCCTCACGAGAGTAAGTTATTTGAGGTAGCAAATCAAGAATTTGATTAGGGGCTACTGGGTAAATGGATAATTTTTAGATCCAGTAACTAGGTAACGTAATTTTTTATCATCTCTATATATGCACTGCACCTCAATCATCATGCTGTAAGGTCCACTGAATTCCTTAATTTTTGTGTTGCTTTTAAGCATCATAAATTGGGGATTTAAAGTTGGTATTGATTTTGTTTGTTTGCTTTGTGTAATAGATCTGATTCGTAAAAATGGGAAGTCTTATGAGCAAGAAATCTGCTGAAACTTCAGCTGCTGCTGCAAATAATTTCGCAACTGAGCTGAATTCATATCATTTTCTGACGTTTTTCTCAGGCCAACTCGGTTCATTCATTTTTTTAGTACTTTTAAATATTATAGAAATACTAATTAAAATTTTAAATCTGATTGATATATTAATTAAAAGTAATATATTACAAGTTATAACTTACAAATTATAAAAAATATATAATTATAAGTTTGTAACTTTAAAATATAACTTAAACAATATTAAAAAATGAGTCAGTTATAAATATTTGTCTTTAAATTTTTTTAAAATATCTTCAAATCTTCAAAAAAGTATATGTCTTTAAATTTTCATGAAATATATTTTTAAATCTTTATAAAATATATCTTTAAATCTTCACTACAGTTGGACTAGTTTTGTGATTTGTCCCATGGGACAATGAAAACATAGGCCTTAGTTTTTATATGTGTGTGTGTGATATAATATTGTACTAATATATTGGAATGAATAAAAACACTTATACAATTGCATATTATCATCTAATTTGATTCTAAAATATTAAAATATGCATAAAGTTGCATGATTTAATTAATTAAACAGGATGCATAATATTGCAATTGACTTGGCAGGTTAGAAATACAAACATATGAATGTAATATATATTTATGGTATCAACTACAACCCAATCAAGCATGCTTGCACGGATGCAGCATCTCTTATTTTTTTGTTACCGTTGGCACTTGGCAGGTGGGATAGTGGCAGGTCGGGCTAGGCTTTGGATCAACTAGGTCGGATCAGGCCTCAAGTCGAGTCAGGCCTTAGGCTTTAGGAAGGTCAGGCCAGATCTGAAACAAAAAAATGTGGCTTGTTTGTAGCCTTGTAGGTTCGCAAGACCCGACCTGGTCCAGGTCGAACAAAGGCCGGGCCGCAAACCATTTGTGCATCACTAGGTCCGGGTCAATTTTTTAAAAATAAAATAAAATAAAATAAAAATAAATAAATGATTAAACAAATAAAATAATAAAGATTTTTTTGTTGAAGATAAATAAATGAAAAATAATTAAACAAATAAAATAATAATAAATATTATTTTACTTGTGAAGAAGGATGAATAAAATAAATAATGACCGAGAAGTAGGTAAACAAATAAAATAATAAAAAATTATTTTATTTGTGAAAATTCGTTAATAAAGATTAATGAATATGTAATAAATAATAATGAGAGATGATTAAACAAATAAAAATAATAAATATTATTTTATTTGTAAAGCTTAATATTGAGAAATAAATAGAATAATAAATAAAAAATAATTAAACAAATAAAATAATAGAGATTATTTTATTTATGAATAATGATGAATAAATAAAATAAAAGAGATAATTAAACAAATAAAATAGCAATAAAAATTATTTTATTTGTGAGGTCTATGTATGGGGAGTGATATTGAAATATAAACAATATAGTGAATAACAAGTGATTAAACAAATAAAATAATAATTAAAATTATTTTATTGGTGAGTCTTAATTATGGTAATTTATGAATACATGTGAATGTGTAGCTCTAAATAGATCATTATATGAGGACCGATACAGATTAATTGGTAGAACGATTTATGATATGTGTAGGTTATCTAAAGGAAAATAACTTAGAGTCGACTAAAGATAACAATCCAGGCAAACATCCTAACTTGTACACCTTATTGTTTCGTACAAGTAATTTGAATGTTATATTTATTGAACGATGATTCATATTGAATTCAAATATCGATGATCATGAAAGATTAATCTTATATCCGAATATTGAATCTGAAAATCAAATTTGAAAGTCGAATTATTCATACTCGAATATCTTTAAAAGATTACTCGAATCCTAACACGTGGACATTAAAAGTTGTAATAGTTTGAGAAGAATGTTTATGCCACTTGATTTGGCTATACATATAATTAATAAAAACAATCATGTTTTATAAAACTATCCAAACTAATTGCCTTGATGTGAATTCTTATTATATGCTGAGATGAACAACCCTGATAAAGGGGTAGTATTATATGTCGGGGAATCTACTCGCGCGCTATGACTAAACATTATGTATAATGTAAGGCATAATGGGGTTGATCACCTCATGCACCTGTTATTAGGGGTGTTCCAAATTTTCGATTTTTTCGGTTTTTTACCGAACTGATCGGTATCGGTTTTTTCGGTTTCAATTTTTTATGTTTTTCGGTACCGGTAGCGGTATGGGCATTTTTGAATTTTGGTTCGATTCGGTATACCGAAAGAACCCAATTACATAATATAATAAATTTATATTAATTATTATATAATTAATAATAATTATATATATTATTATATACATAATAATATATATAATTAATAATAATTATATATTGCTAATCGGTAAAAACTGAAAATCGAACCGAAAAAACTGAACCGAATTTGTACCGAACCGGTACCGAAACCGGTAATTCGGTTCGATTTTCTGTTCTTGTTTTAGCGGTAATTTCGGTTCGGTACCGGTTCGGTTTTTTACCGATGGACACCCCTACCTGTTATCGAAGATTTACAGTAAAACATTGTTAATCCTTCTAGTAGTTCATGGTCCATAGTGACCTCTCAGTAATGAAAGTATTCAGACTTTGAAACTGTTGAAATTTATTATCCTCAGTTCGTTCAATTCAGTTCATAAATTATTCCTTAACTGTTAAAGTTTATGAAATTATTAAATATTGATTATGATTACCTGTTATTGCTAGACTTATACTTACTGAACAAATTTGTTGCTAATTCTTGCTTTCGTTAAATGTTACAGTTAAGACCGAGCAGGGTGGAAGTTTTGAAAAAGATAAAGGGAAAGGTAAGACTACTGATTAACTATATTCCATTAGTCATTGTAATGAACAATGTTAGTATTTTGTGTTATAATATGATGTAATTAGTGAAGGTTATCGAACCCTGGAAAAGTTATATTTATGTACTATTAATGTAAATATTTATGTAATTCCGCAATGAGTTGAAGTTTAGTTAGAATGTATGTTTTGGATCGTAAGCACTAAATTCGAGATAGAGGTACCTGAATTTGGTGGCATCATAGAGAACATGCTTAAACATTGTGTTATGGACTTTAAAGGTAGCTCAGATGATTATCTATCATTAGCAGAATTCACGTACAATAACAGTTATCATTCTAGTATTAGAATGCCACCTTATTAAGCGTTGCATGGAAGAAAATGCAGAACTACACTATGCTGGGACGAGTTTGTAGAATGACAATTGCTCGGACTAGACTTAGTACAGCAGACGACATATATTGTCAAAGTAATACCAAAAAGACTTGTAACGGCTAAAAATCACCAAAAAAAGGACGTAAACCAGAAGTGTCAAACTCGAGAATTCGACGTAGGCAATTACGTATTTCTAAAAGTATTCCCATGGAAAGGAAAAATGTGACTTGAGAAGAAGGGAAAACTTAGTCCTAGTTTTATAGGACCATTTGAGGTACTTAGAAAAGTAGGCGAAATAGATTATGAAATAGTGTTACCTCCATAATTGGAACACATACATAATATATATGTTCCGCGTTTCTGTTTTGCATCCCTATAAATCGGACTATAAACATGTGATAGATTATGAGCTAATACAAGTCAAAAACTATTTAAGCTATGAAGAAGTTTCAGTTCAAATTTTGGATAAAAAAGAGCGAATTTTAATAAACAAAGTAATATCTTTGGTGAAGGTAATATGGAGAGATCACTCCATGAAAGAAGTTACGTGAGAACTAGTGGATAAAATGAAAAAAATTACCTACATCTTTTTAAGTAAGTATGGTGATTTCGGGGACGGAATCTTTATAAAGGGTGAAGGGGAAAATGTAATATTCCAAAAACCCTTGTAATAAATTTTATGATTATAAATATAATTATTATTAAAGTCTAAATTATAATTCTTGAATATTGTAAAATATATGTGAACAATGTATATAAATACATAATATATATATTATTTGATGAATTACGTAAGTAATTTTACAGTTGTATTAATATGTTTGATAATTTAACTAACGTAATTTTAAGAAAATGATTTATATTTTCAAATGTGATTAATTTTTGTTTTTAAAAAATTACTCTGGACTATTTTTTTGGCTTAGTTCACAAAACAAAAGTCCGAATTTTGAAAGGACAAAAAAAGCTATTGAATCATAAGATTGACTGTTTTCTCACGTCCCAAAACTCAACACAAAAAGAGTATGACGTGGATTACCGGTGCTAGACTAATGTAGTAACGAATTTTAATGCTTCTATATTTATTTAAAAAAATTACTTATAAATTTTATTTTTATAAAAGATAAAAAAATATAACTCTATCTCATTTATAAAATATAAATAAAATAAAATTATATTTTTTTATTCTTTTTGTGAATAAGATTAACAGGTAATTTTTTTTAATAAATTTAACATTTTCCAACGGACTTTGGTTCAAGCAATCGTACAGAAATGAATTACATTTATATATTATACTAACAGATGGTTAAAACTGGTATTTGTATAATACTTACTCTCTCCCTATGTTTTAAAGTAAGGGATATAATTTTATTCTAAAATTTAAATAATGATATATTAAATTTTAAAATTAATATAATTTATAAAAATTTAAAATAAAATAAATTTTATGATTAATCATTTTTGTCATATACTCCCTATACAATTATAATAACTAATCCTTTATATTAATATTATTACATATATTGTATACAATTTTTTATTTTTAAACTTATCAAAGATATATGATAATATTTTTATTTTTTTGCGATTCATGAATTAACTTAGTATAATTAAATTTGTCTCATTAGAACAATAAATTAATTAATATGAATGTTAAAATTAACTGTACCTAAGATATGATTTTGTGAGGACAAAGATAGTCGATAAATTAAGGTTATGCCGTATAAATAAATAAATATATAAATGCAATTCTTTCTCTACCACCGACCAACTGCTAAAATAAAGGGTTTGTTTCAGGAAAAATTATTCAGTAATTTTAATATTCTGTTATGTGATGTCGAAAATTAATCATATTTTTTTATTTTAATAATATTTTATAATTTGTAATACTGCATTCACAAAAATAAAATAATATATTTGATCTAAAATATCAGAGCACTAAATAATTAATCTTATTTTGAACGGTTTGAAATGAAGATTTGTAATAACAATTAATATTGGTAATAAAAATATGCAGAAAAGCAATCAGCACGCGGTACGTACGTACGTGTTGCCTAAACGACTTCTTTCACCATTATAAATAACCTTCCTAACCCTCCGCTTATCCTCCCATCCTCCAGCCTCTAACAAACTTCCCCTCCCTCCTCCCAATATATATATTTCTCTCTTTCTCTCCCCATCTTTCTCTCTCCTCTCATAGTTGCCAACCTCCATAAAAATGGACGTTCGCCGGCGACAACTCACCAAAACAGTCACCGCCGGCGAAACCCTCAAATCACAAAACCAGCCATCCTCTGATGCCCTCCCTCTCCCATTATATCTCACCAATGCCTTGTTCTTCACCATGTTCTTCTCTGTCATGTATTTCCTCCTCCACCGGTGGAGGGAGAAGATTCGTAATTCTGTTCCCCTCCACGTGTTGACCCTTTCAGAAATGGCCGCCTTGGTTTCATTGGTTGCGTCTGTAATTTACCTCCTGGGATTTTTCGGGATTGGATTTGTCCAGTCAGTTATCAGGCCCTCCCCTGATTCCTGGGACATTCTCGAGGATGACAATGTCATCCTCGAGGCAGATAGCTGTCACGAACCATGCACGGCTGCTATTGATTGCTCTCTTCCTCCCAATCCTAAGATTGTCCACATGCTTCCGCAAAAGCCTAAATCAGCTTTTCCGGATGTTGTGGTGGTGGAACAGAAACAATCTGCATCTGCCACCATCACAGAGGAAGACGAGGAGATCATTAAATCAGTAGTGGCAGGGACCACTCCTTCCTACTCACTGGAGTCAAAACTCGGGGACTGCCTGAAAGCCGCTGCCATAAGACGCGAGGCATTACAGAGAATTACTGGGAAGTCCCTGGCAGGGCTGCCGTTAGATGGTTTTGATTACGAGTCCATACTGGGACAGTGCTGCGAGATGCCGGTGGGGTACGTGCAGATTCCGGTGGGAATTGCTGGGCCATTGTTGCTTAATGAGACAGAGTATTCAGTGCCAATGGCTACCACAGAAGGGTGCCTGGTGGCGAGTACTAATCGGGGTTGTAAAGCTATATATGCTTCGGGTGGCGCCACCAGTGTATTGTTAAGGGATGGCATGACTAGGGCCCCTGTGGTCAGGTTTGGTACTGCCAAGAGGGCGGCAGAATTGAAATTCTTTTTGGAGGATCCGATGAATTTTGAGACTCTCTTCCTTGTCTTTAACAAGTAAGTTTTAGCCTTTGTTTGATGAATGACTTAATCGGTCAAATAGAGTAAGTTTATTTTGAATAAAAATATCTGAACGACTAAATCGATCAATACTTTGAACTGAATGATTAAGTCTAATTTTTTTGGCTGAATGAATAAGTCTTAGCTAAAAAAATAAATAAATAATATTAACTATTATTTTAAATAATATTAAATAAATTTACAATAATTTTGAATTTTTTCAGAGGGGTAAAATAGTAAAAATTTGTTACTCGGATATTTCAGATATGTCAATTATCAAATAATTTTTTTTCATTCAGTATTCAAAATTCTGTATCATTCAACTTATTCAGATTGTTTAAGTATTCAGAACTGTTTCATTCAGTATTAAACAAACAATCCCTTAGTTGGTTTTATTTATTATATATATGAGCATTTTGGATTTTAAGGTGTAAATTATTTGACTTTATCATTTTCCTCTATTTTTTTTTTAATACAAATCAATATGATGATATTGATATGTATCAAATTCCCTTTTTTGTGTGCTATTTTATTCTTCTTTTTGGTGGCTTTTTGTCCAGTAAAGATTGGCTTAGTTTAAATTTTTTTGGCCAAAATTGATAAATTTTAGAATTGATAATTAAGCAATTTTATTTATTTATATTTTTTTAACTTTCAAAAATTAAATATTGTAATAAATTAAACGTAATTTTCTATTGTTATAATCACTTCACATTTTTATTTTAAAATTAGTCAATTTAATTTTAAAATTCAAACTAAGTCGGTCTTTGGGAAGGAGGGATTATCATTTATCATTAGTTTTTCTGAAGTTGTATGAGTTCTAAATATTTATCCGTGGATAGGTCTTTCCACTTACTGTTTGGTGATGGTAACTTATATTTGGCTTGTATTAACCATTTTTGGGCATGGCAAAAATGTACAGATCAAGCAGGTTTGGGAGATTACAAGGAATTAAATGTGCAATAGCAGGAAAGAATCTATACATGAGATTTACCTGCAGCACCGGCGATGCAATGGGGATGAATATGGTCTCCAAAGGCGTCCAAAACGTCCTCGATTTCCTTCAGAACGATTTCCCTGACATGGACGTCATGGGTATTTCTGGTACGACAGTTCAACATTACTACATTCGACTGTTAACACACTAACTGATACTTGCTTTATGCATGTCACATTATACAATTATCATTATAGGGTGTCCATATATCAGTACAGCAAAAAAAAACATATCAGAAAATTTCGTTTTCAATTCTATATATAAAGACATTTTTCGTGCGGACTTTTTTGACTTTGATTTAATTTGGGTATTTGGATTGGGACAGGAAATTATTGCTCGGATAAGAAACCAGCAGCAGTGAATTGGATCGAGGGGCGTGGTAAGTCGGTTGTTTGTGAGGCAATTATAAAGGAGGAGGTAGTGAAGAAAGTGTTGAAGACCAATGTGGCGGCCTTGGTGGAGCTCAATATGCTTAAAAATCTCACAGGCTCAGCAGTGGCTGGTGCCCTTGGCGGGTTCAATGCCCATGCCAGCAATATTGTCTCGGCTGTGTATATAGCCACCGGCCAGGACCCGGCCCAAAATATTGAGAGTTCTCACTGTATCACAATGATGGAAGCTGTTAATGATGGCAAGGACCTTCATATATCTGTCACCATGCCTTCTATTGAGGTACTAACATCTTGTGTTTTAAAATTGTCTAGTATTTTTTAATTATATTTTCCTTTTAGTGAATGCAGCGAGCGATCATTTTGAATATTAAATTTTATTTTATGGAATGGTTTTAATTTATACATCGTGAAATAGAGTAAATATTCAATACAACGATAATAATATCGTCGTTCACGTCGTATGTGCACATCTCAAATTACGTACATAAGTTGAACTCTATTGGGAGTCATTGTTATCTGGTTTCCTTAACCAAATGAATTGACTAATTCAGTGTATAGGTTTATGGTATATATGATCAAGTGAATAACAAACATCTCATTTACCAATGACTAAAAAAATGTGACAAATCATGTGAGGTTCAGATGAATGGATCTGAATTGGGAATCTATCAGTCAATTTATTACAATAGCTAGTTGATCATCTTTTTATTGCTCATCAGTCAGTCTCTCATCTTTTTATTACGGCATGTTTCACACCTTAGTTGGCTGTTTTTGCACTATTTTTCAAGAATACACACTCTGTTTTCTTGAAACTAAAGGGAAAATTAATTTTTCAGGTGGGGACAGTTGGAGGTGGGACCCAACTAGCATCCCAGTCAGCATGCCTGAACTTACTTGGAGTGAGGGGTGCGAGCAAGGGGTCACCAGGGTCAAACTCCAGGCTCTTGGCCAGCATTGTAGCTGGTTCAGTCCTCGCTGGTGAGCTTTCCCTAATGTCTGCACTAGCTGCAGGGCAACTTGTTAAGAGCCACATGAAATACAATAGATCTAGCAAAGATGTATCTAAGCTCTCTTCCTAATTACAAAAATACCCACCAAGCAAATTAGATGGGGAAAAAAAGAAAATCAGAATAAATTTTCAATGGAGGAAATAATGAGGGAGAGAGAGAAAAAGAAAGGGACTGATGCCTGATGGTGTGGTATTGTTTTTTCATAAATGTCAGTCCCCAATTTCATGGGGGCTAGGCTGCATTTGTTGTGAAGTCTATTCATTATTATTTTTAATTTTAATTTTAATTTTAATTTTTTGGGTTCTGTTTTGTACAATGCCACTAGGGTCTTTGTGTGTGTAACAAAGGAGCGTTGCCAATAAACTATGAAGCTCCCTCTGTTATGTAGTTTCTCATTACTTTGTAATTTATTAGCAAGAGAAGGCTTCTTCTCTTAATTGGTGATTGAGATTTGTTCCAAAATTTAGTTTACCTCTCTCTATGTGTATGATCAGTTCGTAAATAGGAATGAATGGTTTTATTTATATTGCACATGTTCTTGCTCCATAATTTACTAGACATGTATGTATGTATGGTATGTTCCAACATTTTGTTCAAATCTCTTTATGTATGTATGTTAATTAGTCGGTGCTATTCTTGATAATCATAGAATAGAATAGGATAGTAATAATGAACATATTACATTTAGTGTGCAACACAACTGAAAATATGATCACATAAAAACTGGAAAAGGAGGTTAGTGGTCGGTCAAATTGAAAAAATAAAAATTTACAAGAGAATAACAACTTTGGTCCTTCCATCCAAACATTCATTCTCCGTAGGAATGGGTTTTAATATAACGTCAATCCCACATTTATATTTATTTTATTATATTTAAAAACACAATAAGATTATGTTTAATTTGGTCATCGAATCCCAAAAGTGGAGAAAGATTAACATATATATATACACACACACATACTAGAAGTTAAAAATGATTATGTAGATAAATTATTTATTATTGTTATTATTCAGTTTCAAAAGAATATATATTAAAAATTAAAAAAAATAAAAATAAAAATATTGGAACGGACGGAGGGAGGGAGTAGACAATGAAAGACCTACTAAATTAAAGTTGAGTGCAATATACTAGTCTCTTTCTTTCTTTTGTCATTATTTGAGATTTGAATGAAGAAGAAAATTACAATATTGAATTGAATGTGGTTGGAACTAGTCCCTAACACGACAAAAAAAATAAAATCAATGTGTTTCACGTGCTATATAGAGAGAGGTGATTGGCAGGCATACAAACGTATAAAATCAAGTAAATACTATGTTTTAAAGTTATGAATGGTGATATATAATGCATGAGAGAGGTGATTGGCAGGCATACAAACGTATCAAATCAAGTAAATGCTATGCTTTAAAGTTATGAATGGTGATATATATATAATGCATGAGTGGGACTATAATTGGTCTCTTCTGTTCCCCATTCCAGTTGTAGGTAGAAGAAAAAATAATTGGTCTCTTCTGTTCCCCATTCCATTTGTATGTAGAAATTACTATTAAAAGACATCATTCTCATTCATGTTTGATTCATACATATTCGCCGTCTGTGGGAATCGAACCCACGACCACGTGGTTAAAAGCCACGCGCTCTACCAGCTGAGCTAAGACGGCTTACATTATTCTAACGATGACTCTGCATAAATATAATAGGGTATATATATATATATATATATATATATATATTTCATATATAACTACAATAAAAAGAGCGAGAGCGTGTAAATAATTCAATGCAAGAGGAATTTACTTCATGTCTTTGAATGCATTATGTTAACAATATATTTGATACACTAGTCTCTCGCGATCACAGGAAAGAATGTTAAGTGATGAAAGAGACAATCTATTGATGCACGCAAAAAGTTCGGCATCATAACAGCATTAATACCTCGCGCCCAAATCAAACTTTCCACATTAAATCAACGGAACAAGCAGCATATGTTCTTTCGAGAATGCTACCTAGCTATAATTGCACCCAGCAACCGCTTGCTAAGATATAGAAGAAGCAAGTGAAGCAACAAAGAACAATAGTTTTAGTATCACTTGGATGAATCCTTACGTGCTAATAGTAAGAGACCAAGGTTACACAGGTCCAGAAGTCGGTATTCTCCAATCTTTTCTTTCATCTTACTCCTCTGGTTGGTTGGGATCTCTGAAACTTTCTTGTGGTGATCAATCACTCTTACCCTCTTGTGCTCTAATTCCTTGCAGATAATGTTCTGCTTCCAATGCTGCCATGCATTACATGAATGGAAAGAAACTTTAGATTGAATGAGTTGAATGATAATGATGAGTTATCATGCACATGACTGTACAGTTTGCACCAGCAACAAACTATATGACAAAGCATAAGCAGTACATTTTGGAATTCCATATCCTATTGTGGATCAGTAAGGGAGGAGATCTGGAAGGCGTTAGATCAAACAAGGAACTTTTAATACTTTTACTGAAAAGTCAAAACTTAGAAGTACTGATCAAATAATGGCCACAGAAGATTTCAAATGGTAAAATCACTATTAACTCCAATGAAATTCATGAGGACCTGTGAACACTTCATACTCTAACTAGCAAATGCCGTACACAACAAAAGTTCCTGCAATAACCAGAGATAAACATATACTAACAATTCAGCTGAGATTTAGCTTTCTCCCATTAAGTTTAGGCTGTGATTCAAGCATAGTTCAAAGTTGCGGTAACGACCTATGTTTCGGAAGGTCATTTATCGATTTTGGTATTATTGGTTTCGGACAATAGACACCATTAACTAGTTAGGAGCTTCAAACAAAAGTAAAAAAATTATTAAAAAAATTCCAGAGTTACCAAATACTCTCACCGACCCAACAAATCGTGTACTGATACTTGCGTACCTAAACATGACACTCTCACGTACCAATACTTTAAATTTAGAGTACCAAAATTTTTCTTTGTTATTTTATCTATAATTACACAAAATATCAATATTATAAATTAGTATTGGATGCTTAAACATTATATTTATAGTAAATTATCTATAAAACAATCAACTTGTTGATTCAACTAAAACTCTTCCATAAACATACGTTTATTATATTTGGATTTTAAGAGAATTTTTAACTATAAAAACTTACATAAAGATACCCTAGCGTATCGCGTTTTAGTTATGTAGCATACTACGTACCAAAAGAATCACGTTCCAAGTAACACTGACAAATTTTAGATAATAAGAACAATAGGATGAATAAATTAAGTTCACAAAAAAACACTATCTATTGCACAAAACATTGTCCAAATGATAAAACTGTCATCTCACAAATATGTTTAATTAATTTTACGTTTGAATAAAGTTGATATTGATTTTGTCTTTACTCAAATGCTTGAGCACACATATTTTGGATAATTTAAACACAATTTAACTTAACTAATTGTATTTTAAGTGCAACTTTTTTTTAAGTTGTACTTAACTAAGTACTATATAGGGACAATTTAGTTTAATTATATATATATATATATATTTAAAGTTATCATTAACTATGTTATATAGGCACATTTTAAATACAATTTAACTTAACTAAGTATATTTAAAGTACAATATTTTTTCACCTTTGTTAAGACATTTAACTAGGTATTACATAGGTACAATTTTAGTATAATTTAAAGAGAATGGTTCGTTCTCTTTTGTTGTCTCCCAGCTTTCAACATATTTGAATTTTTTTGTGGCTCCTTTTACGCCATGATTTATCCTTTATTTGGTCCAAAACCATCATGTTACGCCAAGTTGCCAAAATTTCGCTAAAAATTACTCCTTACATGAATAAATCAGAATTTTGCGATTTGTGCCAAGGTTGCGGTTCAACATTGACCTATACCTAAACGATGATGGCCGATACTTTGAACCATGCTTCAAGTCATTACTTTTGATAACCTCAAACTTTTGTTCTAATAACAGAGGCAAGAAAACTAGAGTTCTACCTTTATAACTTGGGTAATGCTGCCTATAATTAATATTGTGCACTAATGGTACACATACATATGGGATTCTCCAAAAACAAATAGTCAGGTGTTAAGAAAGGAAGAAATTGGAATTATTATTTTTTTCATTTTTTGAAGCAGTCCAGAAAGACTGAAATATACTGAATAATCTATACAAGTTATGAAAGAACACAAACATAATACCTTCAAAATAGTAAACAGATCAAATCAGGAAGATGGGTAAATCGTAGCCAAAAGCTAGTGAACACCATAATTATTTTTAACTTGGAATGAGGTTTGGTCACGATATTTCTAACAAGAGTGAGACTGCAATTTGCATAGCGAAAATTTTACCGTATGTAGGACTAGTTTTGTGTTTTCCTTTGTTCAAGTGTCAAAGACAGGATTTTAGCTCTAAGCAGTTCTCTTCATCAACAATCATACAACACTTGACCACTGTACTATTTATTTTTTATTTTGATAAGTTGACCAACAATGACAACATATAGTATTTAATGAACTAAGGCTGATGAGGGATTTTAGCATAGGCAGTAGAGAGTAGCAAACAACCTCGATATAACCTCAAATTGACATGTTGTATATTTTCTAATGATTATAAAGATTAGATTTAGCAACACAAAAATTGTAGGACTTCTACCAAGTTTAATAAGAATATGATGTGGACTGAAGAAATCTCAAATCTTTAACTATGAAAATTATACTAGGACCACCTAGCGGTCTCAATAAGAGCACTCAATAAGGAGCTATGCAACCTAATCATAATTTAGAACACCATCTTCTCAAGTGCAACGATCTAATTTCAACATTTCTATGTGAAATAAGTTTGATATTCAAAATTCCAGTCCTAAGACACCTCATAGCACATTTTGAACATATTAAATGAATGTCAGCATGCATCAGTGCCAAAGTAACCATTCCACATAGATTGCATCGGTATAATATTTACCACTCAAGGAGAGAGTCACCATCTTATAATTATTTAACATAAGTCATCTTATAATCATCCAACATAACTCATCTTATAATCATTTCACATAATTCTTTTCTTTTCTTTTATATTTGGACGCGCAAAATTCATTCAGTTCCCAAAACGACGTCAAGGATAATCATTTCTACTAAAAGCTAAATAACTTAAAACATCAGGCACGAATACATTAACATTAACATAAACACAAAATATATTATCAGTCAAACATATAAAAAAAAAACAGAAAGAGGGTAAAGACAATAAGGCAGAATCATCACACTTACCAGTTCCAGGCTTCCAGCAGCAGTAACAACCTGCCTGTACTTCTTATCCCGAACATCCCCTGCTGCGAAAACTCCCTTAATACTCGTCTGTGTGGTGCCGGGGTTTGTCACCACATACCCATCCGAATGCAGCTTCAGCTGCCCGTCCAAAAACTTGGTAGCTGGCTCATGTCTTATGGCAAAAAACAAACCCGACACCTTCAAATCCGACACCTCTCCACTGACCACATTTTTGGCCTTCAACCGTGCCAAAGTCCCCTTCTCGCCTTCCCCATAAACTTCCACAACAGTCGAATTCCACAAAACCTCAATTTTAGGGTCATTCAAAGTCCTATTTTGCATAATCTTTGAAGCCCTAAATTCATCCCTACGGTGAAGAGTATACACTTTGGACCCATATTTAGTTAAAAACGTCGCTTCCTCCATAGCCGAATCACCACCTCCAACTCCAATTACAGCTATAAAGGCTTATTCCGGAAGATCGGCGCTGCTCCGTCACAAACAGCACAAGCAGAAATTCCTCCGTTCCAGAATCCTCCTTTTCCGTCTACAGAACAGGGGAAACTTAACCGCTTGGCGACGGCTCCCGTAGCGAAGATTACCGCATCAGCTACTACAGTTTTTGTATCGGTGAAGATTTTGAAGGGAGTAGATGAGAAATCCACTTTATTCACCGTTTCAGTGAAGATCTGAGTGCCAAACTCGACTGGCTACCGCACCGGTCCATTAACTTCATACCAAGGATTCCATCAGGGAAACCAGGGAAATTCTCGACGTCGGAGGTGGTGGTGAGCAGGCCACCTGGGGCAATGTCGTTGGCCATCCATTCCTCAGAGAATAGGCTTGAGCTCGGCACGGGCTGCGTAGATGGCGGCGATGTGCGCGGCGGGTCCACTTCGGATGATGCAGAGGCTCATTTTTAGGGTTTGGAGGTCGTCCATGGCGGAGGATAGTTTGGGGCCCGTAGTGGAAGTAAACGAGGAGGTGGTGGCAGCTGTGGTGGTAGCGAGTGGGAATAAGTGGCGGGCTTTTCTGAAGAAGTTCCGGAAGCAGTCTGTGATAGTTCTCGATTGGATTTTATAGACCTTTTTTAGCGCGAAAACGAATAGGGTGTGAAAATCAATTAGTTTTCTCTTACTTAGGGTTTCGAATTTGAAATAGGCGTGGCCAAATTACATGCGCACACGCAAGCAACTACTAATTGGAAAGGGATATCTTTATGTATGTTTTCTTTATGCAAGTTATTGAAAAATTATGTTTATTTGATGCTCATGGCCCAATCTACAAAGCCAAACATCACGCAACGGCGCTCCAAATTTCAAAAAATTTATCTTTTGATGCTATTATCACCCATGACGTTTTTGTTTAAGTACGTACTCAAGTTTAATTGCCGTTAATGTTATTCTTTCCCTCCCCAAAATGATAATTCAATTCTAAAGTTTAAATGTTCATATTAACATAATAATAATTATAATAAATTTATTTCGAGATAAATTAGATATGATGTAATAAAATAATAGTGATTGGAATGAAAACAAAAGTTAATCACATCAATTTTAATTTTAGAATTATTTGAGTAGTCCTTCGACAAATTTATATCGATTTACAATTATGAAATATTTTAATACATTGAATTTAATAGAAATAATATTTACTCCTTTTAATCTTGTGTTACATGGGTAAAATATAAGAGAGCCAAGAACCAACGACAGAAGTTTCTAAACTAGTTATCGGCCTCCACAAGGCCCAAACCAAGCACTCTCATATCATCAATAGCCCACCACATTTTTTGATGGCTGATCATAGTCCATCAACTCTCAAATTTGTAACTCTATTTTGTAAAATGGAGGAGTATCATATTTATTGGATCCATGAGAGGTAAACAATTACTAATAGTATTTTCTGAATGTGTAGTAACCAATTTTTTCGTTCAGTAAATTTAGGTAACCAAACAATAGTATAGAGGTAACAAAACACTAGTATGAAGGTAACCAATTCCTGAATATGTAGTAACTAGTTTTTTCGTGTAGTAAATCTAGGTAACCAAATACTAGTATGAAAGTAACCAATTCCTGAATGTGTAGTAACTAGTTTTTTCGTGCAATAAATCTAGGTAACCAAACACTAGTATAGATGTAACCAATTCTTGAATGTGTAGTAACTAGTTTTTTCGTGCACTAAATCTAGGTAACCAAACACTAGTATATAGGTAACAAATTCCTGAATGTGTAGTTACTAATTTTTTCTTGTTTATCGGTGCTTATTATAACTTAAGTTATGTAACGATAATGGTATTCTTCTTCTTTTTTTTACTCAGTGTCCATATTAAGATTTTTGAGATTGGTTTCAGGGGCGGATGCGAGGTTAACAGGGAGATAAACATCGGCGAAGAGAAGGAAGTTAGGGAAATCATCGGAGATGTGGGTGCCAAGGATCATCTTGTGTGTAGCGAATGAATCGTCGGTGTAGAGCGACGGAGGCGATGAGAGCCAGAGGACGGTGAAAGATGGTCATTTCAGTGCGTGGAAGATTATAAAATCGTACAGAAATATAGTGTTTTTTTTCATACGTTGAACTCCTCCTTCACCTTATAAACTTTCTTCCTATGCCATTTTTTCTCCTTTCCTCTCCATCAGCTGCTTATCAGAATGGAGGTTTTTTTTTTTATTTTGAATTATGGATTTTATTTTGGTAACTGTCGGATATGGCAGTTTCTCCATGTTTTCGGAGTTCTAAAGATATGTGGTGTAATTAATTTTTCCTTATTGCACTCTTTTTGTAATTATTTTATTTGTACACTAATCTTGTAATTTATTTTTAATTGTTGTATATTTATGTAAAGAACTCTTTATTTAAACTAGTTAAAAGTTTTATTTTAAGTCCGATATTTAGTGCTAGAATTAATATGCTAAATACTAACATGATACATAACTAAGTGCTACTGCTACTGTCAAATGTCCAATAGAAAAACAGCATAAATATATTAAATGGGCTTTCATTTCTTCATCACCTTACTGAGGCAGGCCCATGATGAAGTACATAATTATGCGAATGATGATTATTTTTAACATTTGTTGCTGTGGCTACAATTTCTCTGTCTCTCTCCTCTCAGATAAGCATCATTACATCCTGTCTGGAGGAGTTCAAAACACGAGAGAAAGGAAATAAAAGTTTAAAGAGAAAATAAAATTTGGTGGGTGTTTTGGACTTTTTCACAATAGAAAAACAAAAAAAAAAAAAGTTTAGGAAAATTTGCCTCACTTTCTTTTAAAAGTTTTTTCTCCCCCTCAAAATAGAGAAATGAAAACTTGATTTACTAATATTTTTATAATACCAACTTTGCCCTTAAATTTTTAGTTAAGCACAATTTATTTCTATCCATATCCAAGGGATATATTTATTATATAAACATACCAATTCACTCCCTCCACCCTCAAGAGGATGAGTAAAGCCTAATTTGCATAAATATTAAAAAAAAAAGTAAAAGTAGAGTAAAAAAAATTCAAATTTATCTTTAGTGATCTCACAAGATTATATAAAGTGATGTGTATTTTTATTTTTTTATATTAATAAACCCCACTAAATGACATATTTATTATTCACTTTATGTATTTTATCTCATATTTTTAAAGAAAAAAAAAATGTATACGTTTAGTCATTCTTTTGGTAACGAAGAGAGTAATAAAAATATATATAAAATAAAAATAAAAATTCTTCTCCGCTCCCAGATAAAATTGGAAAATATATACCAACTCACTTTTTTTTTTTTTTCTATTCACAAACTTTCAAACAAGACTAAAGAAAACTATCTCACTTTCTCTAACTTTCTTTTCTACCAAAAAAAAAGGTTACTAATATTTAATCCCATAATTTTGTTACAAAGTTGGGACACGACCGTACGTAATCCCATTTCATAAGATTTTGTTGTTGGCATTTAAAATAAGAAGAATATAAGTTTTGAAACAGAAGAAGCAGAGCATTGAAAAATAAATGGTAAGATACAAATTACAGTTGTTGTTGGCCCAAAATGATTTCAGTTTTTAAATAAAAAAGTTTAAGAAAAAATTATTTTTCTAAACATATTCCTAAAACTTAATAGTTGTTAAAAATATAATACCGGTGACATGATAATAGTCGATGTATCTTCTATCTAGATTATATATTCTAATAATGAAAAGAAATATCATATTATTTTATAATTTAAAAATAAAAATATATATCTAATTTTATAACATAGCGTAAAAAAACTGCATCCATCATTTCAAAACTGAGAGTCATGAAGATTTGTGAAGAATATCACGAGTTATACATATACACATGCATACATCTACAACCGATGTACGAGTAATGTCGGTAATTTCAAATTTTTTGTCTTCTCAAATTATATGAAATTGAATAAAAAATTAATATTTTTATAATAATTTTTAATATTTTTATACGTAAAATTTATATAAGAACCAATTATATTTTTCAATAATAATTAATATATGAGTCTTACATATAAAAATTTAAAAAATTACTATAAAAATATCAATTTCTATCTAATAAAATAAAAAATATTTTATCACGTAGTCATTGAATAAAATAAAAAATATTTTATCACGTAACCTAATGATGTCTCCAGATCCCTTATTTTAAAGTTATGTAGTTACATTTTTTGTCTTTTTTTGCCATGTGTGTGTCGGTGGATCCTTCATATTTTAAAATGTAAATAAGACGCCTTTCCAAAATTAGATCCCATTGGCTCTAATTTTGCCAAATTCAACTCAAATTTCAGGTATACTATATAGGTTAACAACAATTAAATATAATATGAAATATTATATATATATTTATTATTAAAAAGTACATTTCAATACAAATTTTCATGTCATATTCACTTTAATTATTGTTAATATTACCTTATTTTATTTCAATAACATTGCAGGAGAAAGTTCTAAAAAGAAACTAAACAAGGGTTACCTTTATCCTTGTCAGATTCTCTTATATTGTGATTCTACATTTATCGTTAAATTTGACCCATAAATCTTACCCTCATATAAGATAAAGAAGTATAGTTCCACTTTATTTGTAAAATACAAATAAAGCCGGATTATACTTTTTCGTCTTTTTTACGAGTAGAGCTAACGGATAAATTTTGAAAGTAAGTCTAAAATTTTCCTCCTATTCTCGCTCACAAATGGGCTGAAGTAGTACACGAAAGAATTTTACTAAAGTACAAGCTGAGCAGCCACAAGCAAGCTACTACTCCCCTCTCATAAAAAATAATCTCATTTTTATAAAATTTGACAAATATTAAAAATGTTGTTTTATTCAATATATATCTTTAAAATAATATTTTGTTAATTTAAAAGTAACATAATAATAAAATTACATAAAAAATTATTTATTCAATAAGATATTATTCACAAAAATAATAAATAGAATACACTCTCATACTCTCGTAAGAGAAAACTGTATGCCACTGGCATTTTTACTAATAAACGTATCCGTTGAAATTAAAACGCACGTTAAACACGCCTACTAATCCACAAGCACATGAGCCAAGAATCAAATAGTCCCCGCACCATCGAACTCACTGTCATGACAAGGAGGAGGGGTCCAAATTCAATAATAATTCAAATTCAATCATTATTATATGTATGACATCTGGCAAATTTTCTTTGGCTTTACTAATTAATAGGATAAATAAGATAAATTCAGTCTTGTAATATATATTACAAAAATGTAAGTTTAATTTATTTTTTTTAAGAGCATCTTGAAATTTATTAACTCGCATAAATTTGAATTAAACTCAAACTGTTTTATTAATGGATAAAATTTATATATCAAATTATGAGTTTGTTCGACTTAATTCATTTAATTAATTTTTTATTGAGTTTAAATTCAGGAAAACAAAACTCAACTCAATTTTTTAAATTTTTTTATTGATTTATTATACCAAATATGATGTGAAGTGTTACCCTAACCTCCCATAACATTAAATTATTAATATATTATTACAACTAAATGGCGCCGCGAAATGGTATTAAAGTGGAGTCGATTTGGGTTGTAGAAGCTTCTAGGTATGTGACAATCAAATTAAATGGCAAGGAACATAACAATTAATAATTGTGGAGCAAAATTATCAAAAAAAAAAAAAAATAATTGTGGAGCAAATAAACTCAGTGTCTTATTTGTGGGGCATCAGCAATATATAAAGCCTGCTAAGAGAGAGGGAAAAATTGTGTGGTCGAATCGAGGGACAAATAATGTTTCTTTTAGGTAAGGGACGAAAGATTTCATATACCTTTAAATTTTAATCCAACTAACGTCTGTCTTGGGATTTTAAATCGGAGGAAAAAATAAAAAAATTAGAGGGAAAAAATGAAGATATTTTAGAGATTTTTTAATAGTTGAGAAAATAAAATAAACGTGTGTCTTAAAGTTTAAGTAGTAAAAAAAAACGAAGAAAAATAAGGTTTGTTTGGCCTAAAAGTTTTTTTTTTTATTTTTGTGAAGAAAATGAACGTAAGAAAAGTGATTTTTTCTTTTCTTCCTTTCTCTTCTTTTCCTTCATTTTCGTTAACAAAAAAAACTCCCGGACAAGATATATTAGTTATTGCAGAGAACTTGACAATATTTGATACTCTCTTAATTCCCAAAAAAAGCCTCAGACTATAATCCATTTGTCTTTAATCTTAATTACCTACAAAATTTTAAAATTTAAATTTTGATATAAATGTATTTAAAATTTTAAAGTACTCTCTATGTTCTCAATTAAAAGATCACTATTATTTTTGTAAAATTTAATTTAAAATATTCTCAAATTTAAAATCGATATGATTAATTAATTTTAGAAAATAATAAATCTTACAACTTGTAGTACTTTTTAAATAATCTATGATATTTATAATTATATTGATATAAACTAAATAAATTAATGTCAATTTTGAGTTTGAAAATATTTAACATTAATTTAAAAAAAGTCAATAATGATCTTTTAAATTAGAACAGAATAAGTATCAATTTTGCACTTAATATTTTTTTAATTAATTTATGTTTTTGATTATTTTGTAACAACAATTTACATTAATTTTAAATTTTAAGATTTTATAAATTAATTAAAAAAAAGTTACAAATTAAAACTATTTTTGCTGAAAGTATTATATAAAGGCATCTTGTCCAAATTTTGCAAAGGGGTCCCTTATGTCACATCGTTGTCCCAAGGTTTACCTGTGATTTCTGATCATTGTCACTCCAACATTTGTGGAAGCCTCACATCTCATTATAAAAATTTTAAATGGCACCTCTAATTGTAAAAGTATAAACTTTTAGACTGCGTGTGTGAGTTATATTTTTGAAGGAGGGGGTGAGGTGGATTTTTTTTTTCTTATTTTATTCTTTAGAAAGAAGAATTATTTTTTCCCTTCTTACCAAATAAAACTTTCAAATAGGGGGTTAATTTATAAAATACTACCTTCAATCCAAATGGAAATGACATTTCGAAGTCAATTTGAGATGTATTTTGGTATTTAAAATCAGAATCAGTTAACCTTGTTTTAGATAATATAATTGTTAAAATTATAAATTATTTAAATAGTACTATTAACTATTAAGAGGTTTTCAAAAATTTAGTAAATACATTTTTTTATTTTTTAAAATATTTCATTATGATTTTCAAAATCAAACTTTTATCCCTTAATAAGCTTTAATTCACCCCAAGGTGACTTTCTCGTGGAAAGAGGAGCATCAAGAAGCCTTCGAGAAAGTAAAACAATTGTTTATTTCTCTCTCTGATTGAAGTCGGATTATTTCTTGTCCCTTCAACCTTCTCTTTTAAAAAGGAGGTAGTAGTCGAATATTACCCCACTCTTCACAACAAAGAAAAAATAAAAAAATGATGACGCAAAGTGGTTGAAGAAAAAATAACCAAATCCTTGAAAAATTGTTGAGTATTCCCCATTTTAAAACGTTTAGCTTTGCCATTCAAATCAAAGAATACTATTTAGGAAAGGAGATCTAACTGCGAAAAACACGGAAGTTAAACGTCATATATATATATATATATATATATATATATATATTCCTTCCACATGCAAATTTCCACTTGAACATGATAAAACAACCAAAAGCAATTAAAAAGATAATAAAGTCAGTAGGCCAGTACAACTTTGATAGTGGCCTGCACTTTGATGTCCACCTTCATTTGCTTACCCTCCCCTCGCCTCCCCTGTATAAGCCTACTCAAATGATGTTATGACATGGGGACTACTTCTTCACTTATTTTTCTAATTATTGTACCCTAAAATGCTTACGAAAACAAAATTCATCCATGTGAAATAAAGAGCAAAAATAATTCATGATTTGTGTCGCGTCACATATTATAAAAACAAAAAAAAAAATGTCTAAGAATCTACAATAATTTTTTCAGTGGTCTGAAGGAAGAAAGAATGTGAAATGTCCTCGATGTGTTTATCACACATCCCAATGAGCTTCATATATAGAGGCCCATTCTAATGACTTTTCGACATGGGGACTTCTTGACTTATTTTCTCATTATTGTACCCTAAAGTGCTTAAATATACAGAATTCATGCATGTGAAATAATTAAAGAGCAATGAAACAATTCCTATCATTTGACATGATCGGGCCAACTAACTTGAGGAATTTGCACCACATATTTCACGTCTAAGAATCATAATTAAAATAATTTTTGTAGCGATTTGAAGAAAAAATGTGAAAACACGTTGATTAGAAGCTACTGGGTGCCCTTTACAACTAATTTTTCAATCGATTTTGGAAAAATATATATAGTGCTTCATCAGTGCTATAATTAGTGATATATTTTTTTTATTATTATTTTACAAAAAAAATATTTTTAAATTATAAAATAACATAAAATTCTTGATACGTTATCAAGTATTATGTCATCAGTACTATATTTTTTTGACAATGTTATATATTTATTTTATTTTTTAAAAAAATATTCTTAAAATTCAATTTTTATAAATATATCTTTAATTTTATAAAAAGGAGGAGAGAACCACCGAATTATTCAAGGCCCCATGCGGTGATGATGTAGTTATTATAATTAGCCCCTCCTCCTACGAGAAAAAAAAAACATGTACAGCTCATATGATCTAGACACAAAATGGTAGTTAGATGGTAACTTTTGCTTATAGATGCTCAAAACATTGGTATGTAAACAGACGGGCGGACAAAAAAATTTACCAAGAGGACACCTCTTATAATTAAATATAAATAGTAAAATTATTCGAACAGAAAATTACAAAAATCAAGAGGGGAAACACCCCCTTGCCCCATGGTGGATTCGCCTTTTGTGTTCAAATCTTATGATTGTCCTCATTTAATTATACTCCTTCGAAAAAAAGAGAAGCTTTTGCCCCATAGTGGATCCACTTCTGTCCACAAATCTAATGGTTGTTCTTGTTTAAATATACTTCATCGAAAAAAGTAAAAAGGAAAAGGCGAGGAGAAATTTTGACCAGGAAATGATTTGTTGTCCAGCAACAAAGAGGAGGTAATTTTACTGCATAAAAAATTACCGCCGCTCAACTTGCATTTACGTATTAGGCTTTAGGGCGTTGTGCTGATAAGTGATAACTATTTGGTTCGTAATAAAATTAAAGACACATTTATAAAATCAAGACTTTTAAAAAGAATTTTATATTTCTAAATTAATAATTTAATAATGATTGTTTGATACTAAATTTGATAATTAAAAAATATTGATAAATTAAGAATATTATATAATTTTTTATCGTACTAAATTAAAATATTATATATCTTTAATTTTAAAACGAATTTAAAAGTATATATTCAATTTTATTACAGAGGGGATAGTTTCTGTCAGTACAACGTTGAATAATTTTGTTTTACATTACTCTACAATTATTGAACAAGTATGTTTCTTTGTACAGATGGAAGTATTATCGAGGCACACGTAATGAGCCAAATGAATACACAACAACAATTTAATTGGGGGGGGGGGGGGGGGGGGGAAATCTCATTTTTTTTCTTTCTTCTCAATGATAAAAAGTCTGATATTACTTTGACACAAGGTCCATCCATCTCTCTATATTGTACTTTCTACGCCCTCCATTGTGCAGATATTTTTTGTCCTAAACTAGTATTCACCGTTGCAAAGGCAGAAGAATATTACGGGTATCTAGAAAAATCGATGCATAATGTGGGCAGTAATCATCAACTACACATGCATATCTACATATCAACATCAAGCTCATACCCATAACATGGGTAAAGCAGTTCATGGATATGACCTAAGCCTGTAGTCATGTCTTGGATATTAGTTGTCGAGACTATTTAGCCTATATATGGGCATTTGAAACCAGATTTTAACTCAAAAGATTAACTTCTTAGACCTATAATCCATTAGAGCATATATATTTTTAATTTTTCTTCTTATATTTCGATATGAAATTTTACCATTACGCGATACCTCAGCACGCCTGTCCACCATGATTGAATGAGCAGGTACAATTGGTTTTCCTTATTAAAAGGACACTGGCCTAACATTGAACATCCAAGCATTGAATGCTTATTTTTCTTGAGCCGATTGATTCACACAGTTGTTTTTTCTGGTACCTCTTGCAACAGCATAAATATTAAGAGCCTTAGTTTTCATATATTTTGAGTTGCATGTATAATTTGCTTATATATGTATATTTCCAGTTTAAGTGATAAGTAGAGTTCGTTCTGATTCACTCTGCAGTGTCCAGCCTTTTCATTTATTGTGCAAAATGACTGTCTTTTTCTTTATTCAGGCAGCAAGTTTATAATACACATCTCAAGCCACACTGCAGCATCTTCTAATTCTTTCTGCTGCTGCTCTCTTTGTTAGTAGCTTTGTTTTAGCCACTGCATATTATTTTAGGGACTTGATTTTTCGGAAGAGTCGTGATTTTTGATAAAATGGTTAGCTAATAATGTTAAAGCTAGCATTAAGCTCATTGGGAACTTAAACTCGTGTTATTACATAATCACATTTTCTCATCTATATTCGGGTTTCTGCTCATGTTTTCAAAACTAGCAGTTTGATGTGGAAAACAATTGTTTTTGCCTTCTAACTAGAAGTTCATAGTCCATTTTAGTTATAAAAAAAATAAAATTATATTAATGTTTTCTTTTGAAGGGAGTCGGTAAGAGGAATATATTCCAGAAAAGTTTCGAAAGCAAATTTCAGAATGGGACTTCTGGATTTGTTCGTCGTGGCGTTGATGCCAGTCCTGAAAACACTACTGATTACCGCTGTGGGCTTATACCTTGCACTCGAACGTGTGAATCTCTTGGGCGTGGCTGCAAGGCACAACCTGAACAATGTAACTAAACGAACGGTTACTGTTTTTAAAATTTTCTTGAAAAAGATAGAAACAAAAGTTTGAAGGTATTAAAATTCATTTTTTTTTAATATAACAGCTTTTGGACCTACAAATTCATTTAAATATATGTAGTAGTATATTCTAGTCTGCTATATATAGTAAATGGCCACTACATGAGATATTTTGAAGCTGATCTAAAGGTCAATACTTTGATGTATTCTTTCCGTTTTATATGCATGCAGAAAGGACTAAAAGGCAACCTTTATGATTGAATTCAACAGGTTGTATTTTATTTGTTCGTTCCAGCACTTATTGCTAGCAGCCTGGCAGATACGATTACAGCGAGCAACATAATTTCTTTGTTAGTACTCCAATTTTGTTTACTAGCTCTTTCAAACCGTTTTAATTAATAAGAGATTAACTTGACGCGATTAATTCAATTTTCTCCAGGTGGTTCATGCCAGTGAATATCTTTCTCACATTTGTTATTGGTTCTGCACTTGGAGGGATACTCGTAAGAATAACTCGAACTCCTAAACATCTTCATGGCCTTGTTATCGGTTGCTGTTCTGCAGGTATGTATGTAGTATATTAATATATATAGACCAAAACATGCAAATTTCTCTAGAAGATGTTAAAATAATTTGATCCTTACGCAGGAAATCTGGGGAATTTGCTACTAATTATCATCCCTGCAGTTTGTGAAGAGAAAAACAACCCATTTGGAGACTTAAATACATGTTCTACGAATGGGCAGGCATATGTGTCCCTATCTATGGCGGTAATTAATTAATATATTTATTAATTCATATATTATATAATTCTTAGAAATGTTAATTTTAAACAAGGGATTTAATTTATTTATGTATTTAATCAGTACTCATCATCATTTCTTTCTTGTATGTATGTATGTGATTTAATTCAGATAGGTGCTGTTTATATATGGTCTTATGTGTACAACATTATACGCGCATATGGAAGTAAGAACAATATTGAAAATATTGTCGTAAACTCCACAATAACCATAGATTGTTCTGCCTCGGATATATCCCCAGAGAGCTGCACAGAAGCATTACTTACGAAGGATAACCAAAGTTTCAGAGACAGCGAAGCTCAAGCTGAACCACTTGTCTATATAACTAAGGGAAATGTAAAGGTTTCCTTTCTTTTCAACTTATTTCTATGTCCTACAGAACAAAAAGATCATTATTATTTTTCGGGTATATAGAGAAATGCTGACCATATATATTATCGGGAATAATTTTTTCCAAAATTGTAGTAGTTAAATGTTGATTATATATATGTTACATTCATTTAATAAACCTTTCCAGCGTCTTTTGACAGGTTCCAAGTTACAAGAAGATGAAGAAGTATGTCAACTCTTTAACAGAACATGTCAACTTGAAAATGATATTCACACCCTCTACCATTGCAACGGTATGATTGCAATTCTTGGTACATTCTTAATAGTCTAATGACTCTAATTAATACTTGATCTCTTAAAAACTGGCTATATATAGAACTAATAGTTTAATGTTAATATAAAGAAAAGGGTTTCAAAATTATTCAATAGAACATAATAAATATTGTGCAACTGAGCCTTTTTTCCCTCTATATATAGATTTTTGAAAGAAGTAAAAAGGTTAATTTTTTCACTTGCTCGACATGATTCTCTTCGATCTCATGGCACAGATCATCGGTCTCATCATTGGAGTAGTCTCTCCAATAAGAAAACTAATGATCGGTGATACTGCACCTTTTCGTGTGATCGAGAGCTCTGCTTCTATGTTAGGGTATGAACAACTTATTTTGCTCCTCATGATAGCGGCGTGATTAGTATTGGCAGAATATTATGCCATTTTCTAAGATATTTTTCACCTTCGTCATATTAGCATTCATTCAACCTCGTGATTTTTTTGTGTAAATGTTTTTGGCATTCTTAAAGTGCAGTGATATTTTCTCGCTAAAAGTGATAATTCAATGCAAATGTACTGATCCATAGAGTACAAGCATACGACCTACGCGTTGAAGAATTATCACTTTTTGTGCTGCAAATATAGCTGCCGTCCGAAACCAAAAAATGTGACTACTCACTGAAAGCACTACTGGAGCAATCATTAACAGCAGTATGATTTAGTGTCCTTTGTCTAGCACTCTCAAGTAATAAGATTATTTGAAGCACTTACATTAACTTTTGGTGGACAAAATAAATACAAAACCATCCCATACATGGCTTGGCATAATAATATAAAAAGAAATAATTTTTAAAAACTTGTATTTGCATTTCTTGGGTTGTCGAAAAGTCTAGCAAAAATAATGGAGCCCTGATCCAAGAAAAAATCAATGCTACATTTGGATTGAAAAAATAAAATATTAAAGAGAATTTAATGATGGAGAGTGAAATAATTCATTCAATTTCAGCTGAAATAAGTTATTTTATACTATCCCAAAAAATAAAATTCAGACATTCCATTCTAACGGAACAACCAAACACAATTATTTTCAATGTATAAGAATGAGTCATTTTATTTCTACCTTCGTTCGTACAATCCAACCGTAGCACTAGTGAGTGCAGAGAGGGTCACGATCGACTACGATCTTATTTTTTTCATCATTCGGATCAAGACATTTTAAATAAACTATATCTATATTTTCACTTACTCTTTTTTGATTTATTTCAGTGAGGCAACCATCCCATGCATGACATTGATAGTGGGAGCAAATCTTCTTAGAGGTAATTTCTGTACCTTGTATTTTCATTGCCATTATTATTCTGTGTTTAACTAATTTTTCTCATCCGTCTCTCAGGTCTAAAAAACTCGGGAGTAGGCCTGTTTCTGATTATCGGAATCCTGGTAGTCCGATATGTTGCCTTGCCTGTAATTGGTATCGGTATTGTTAAATCTGCACATCATTTCGGATTGGTGGGATCCGATTCGCTATATCTCTTCATCCTTATGCTTCAATATGCACTTCCACCAGCAATGGCTATAGGTACAATTTGTTCTGTTCTTCTCATTTTAATTTTGACAAACTAGGAAAAATAATTTATAACTATTTTTGATATATATATATATATGTATGTATGAATGTATATATATATATATGTATGTATGTATATATATATATGTACAAAGTATTGGCTATAAGTTATGTTTACCGAATGAATTAACATATGCAGGTACAATAACTCAGTTGTTTGAAGTTGGAGAAAGTGAATGTTCTGTTATAATGTTATGGACTTACGCTGTGGCATCACTCTCCCTTACACTTTGGGTCACCTTCTACATGTGGCTTTTATCTTGAGAATTCATAGATTCATACGCCTATCTTAATTTCAGAAATATATATACACTCCAATATGAATTATTAGAGCAGCAGCAATAATATTTCGCGGCTGTTCTTACTCGAAGGGAGGTCAATGTGACAATGACTATTCCGAAGATTGTGTTGTGTGTTTTCATTACAAGTTTATTTTTGTGGCTGAAGAGAAGAAGCTGAAGCATCTAATACATTACTTCCTTGATTGGATGCTAGAGTTGTTTTCTTTCTTTCTTTTTCATTCTTTATTTTTTTATGAATGATAAAAACTTCATTTCATCTAAAATATCAATAACAATAATAATAATAAATAAAAAAAATTTGATATTTCTATAAGCTAAATTGATATTTTGACAAGATTAATTGGGATTCACTTGAGATTTGATGTTTCCACAAGATCAAATGAGATTCACTTGTGAAAATATCAATTTAGCTTGTGAAAAGATCAATTCCCATATAGAATTGATATTTGCACAAGCTAATTTGATATTTTTACAAGATTAAATGAGATATACTTGTGAAAATATCAATTTCCTAAAAAAATATTTGATACAGAAAGCGGATGATATTATACCAGATTAAAAATATTATTGTGAATAATAAATATAATATAAAAGTTTAGAGTCGATGTATATATATATATATAGACTATATGTATATACACAGTTGTATAGTATATAGTTATTTATGACGGCGATTTTTTTAGACTATAACAACGGTTAAATCATCACCATAGACTAAAAATATCTATTCGCCGTAGTTCAAAAAAACTATACTCTGATAGTATTATTTTTTTTTCATTGTAATATCAACCACCATATGGTTCAAACAAAACACACAGAGATCGAAACAAACTAACAAACATGTGATATAATTATTAAATACTCTTATTATCCAATAGCACGAGTCCATGACTTCTAAGATTATATTTATTTGTAAAAAATATACCTACTACAATTTAATCATTTGATAATGAATTATTAATCTCTTAATGTTGAACTATGAATCCTGCATAAAATTATTTAATGACTTAAAAAGAGAGAGACTATTAATCTCATATTTTTTATAAGATTATATAATTCCTCATAAATAACCTAAAGAATGATAAAAAAATAACCCATATAATTATTTAAAGGACTATTAATCACTTATCATAAGATAAAATAATATTTAATTAATACAAATAATTCAATCTCAAATATATTTTTTTACAAATAAACGTAACCTAAGTTCTACTCCAGGTCTCGGACCATACTCTATGCAATATTTTTTTCTACTTCCGTGAGCAATTCCGCAATGTCGATTGGGGGGATATGATATCATGATTGTTATATACTCTGGAGTCTGGGGGCATAGCGAGAAATTCTAATGGGAGGGGTCGAAAATTTTATGAAAAATTTTTGAGTACTAAAATCTATTAATATAAATTAAAAAAAATTTAAAAATTAAATAAAGTAATATTTTTTTAGTTTTAACAAACATATGAATTCATCTATATCAAAATATTTTAATATCAAAATAAAGTAAAGGGTCACAATTTTTTAAATGTATCTCAAATACACATGTTAATATTACATTTGTTTAGTATTATGGCGGATAGTAAAAATTTCATTACATATCAATCCAATGATACCATGCATATTTTAAGATAATTTGAGAGATCAAATTTAAAAAACCTAACAGTAGTCATAATATTAATCTTATTTATTTGATTTTAAACCTAAGTTAATTTTTTAATTTTAAACTTATTTACCTATCTTTGAAAATTATAATTAGACTTTGAATGTATTAAAACTTGAAAATAAATTTTATATATTATTTTATGCATAATATAGTATAATTTTATATTTTTAAAATATGAATCCACTACTAAAATATTTATACAATAAGAAAAGAATAAGTATATACAAACAATACATCCATCTTAACTATTAAAAAGTAGGGTATGACATTGAAATTTGTGTCATATCCTATTTTTTAATAATTAAAATAAATATAATATTTAATTTTATATTTAAATATTGTGTATATAGACTTATCCATAAAAAAAATATTAATATTAACATAAAATATATTTATATATATATACACACACTATGGTATAAAATGAATAGAGTAGGAAAAGGAGTAAGAGTAGGGTTGGAAGGTTAAGAGTAGGGTTGGAAGGTGAGGGGGCAATGGGGCATGACCCCTCCCGTCCCTTACTACTTGCGCCACTGTATACTTCTCATATTTTTAAAAAAACTTAAATAAAAAATAATAATTTTTGTCTAAATTTGAAAAAGATTTTTAAACAATCTTTATATAAAATTTTCTTCAATTACTACTGAAGATATTCATTATGCAAAACTGCCGTATTTTTTGTCCAACTTTGAAAAAGATTTTTAACAGTCCAATTTTGTTTTTAAAGGGTCTTATATCTCCCGTATTTTTTCCTTACTAATCCTTTTCAATCAAAAGTGTTATGAATTAGGGTTGGAAATAAATTGGACCCACCTTATTTGTCAAGAAAACTTTCAGTTTTTTTTTTTTTCATGTGGAACAATTGGGAGGTAAATGTTATATATTTAACTCAAATTGTTTCATCGCTGTCCTTATACACATAAATAAGGGCTAGGGTCCGAATTTGTAATAATTAATTTAGAAGGGTTTGAATATATTAATGTACTTTTTAAAAAAATTTGGCCTTTTTAAAATTTTAACTCTAGTTCCTTGAGTAATTTTATTAAAATATTTTTGAATATTGTGATGAACAAAATATTGAGATATTAATAGAGAGGTACCAATAAGAGAACACGACGATATATCATAGTTCACTATATATATCTCTACCAAATATATATAGTTAGTTCAGTTCTTGAACTCCTTTTCAAGATTTGAAATTTTTTCACTATAAAAATAAGTGAAGAAATCTCTTTATACAATTCAGATTCTATCTTAGGACTACTCTACCTCAAAGTATCTTTCAAGAAATAGCAGATTCCCTTTTTAGAGCACTTGTATTCCTTTTTTGACTGGTCTTGGATCTTGATGTCTTCTCCCTTCTTCACTCATTTAGAAACCCAAACTTACAGCATTCCTTAGATCTTGATCTTAGAATAAGAATCACTCAATTTCCCACACACTAAAAGAACACCCAACTCTATCCCTTGTTTTAAAAAGATTTTAATTTATCTTTAATTATTATTTCTTTAAATAAGTAAATAGACAAAGTTTAACTTCAGATATGTCAAGTATATTAATTCACAAGAAATATATAATTACAATTATGAATTAATTTTTACAAGTATGATATTTGACAAATAAATCAATTATCACAATAAATATGACAGATTATATATTAGGATTAGTTTGGTTGATATATAACACTTTTTTATAAGGTGAGATCAACACTTTGGTATAAGGTTGATCCTAGACTCTTTATAAATTAAGTGTCTATATATTTTATCTTATCACTCTCGAATAGAGAATTATATACGAATCGTCCTTTTATACATAACAGAATATTATTTTACTTTTAAGAATTATAAAGATAATGATTGAACTGCACTAATGATAGCCAAGTTATCTAATCTTAAGAAAAAATTTCTTATATCACTTTCTTCGGAGGGATTACACTTCATAATAGTCAAGTTAAGAGAGTCATTTCTAAGGGTAAATGGGTACATATTAGAACTTGAAAATTGATCACTTATTTTTCACTTTTGATAAAAAGGACTATGTATAAAACTTTGATTACCATATATATAAGCTTTAATTTAATTCAAGTTATATAAATATAATCAATATATATAATGCGTAACTTGAATTAGCACAATAAATAAATGAATGTAAGTGTAAGTGTTTTTGTGCTTTATAGTGTTTAATATGAATGAATATAACTATAATAGTAATATTAAACACACACAAAAAGGTGATAAGATAGCACAAAAATATGATCAAATGTGTGCTATTTTAGTGTATATAAGCAATATAAGTGTGTGTATCAAATTGAATTTTTTTACTCTTTACTCACTTTCTTACCCACTAGAATATAGCTTTGAGAGAGTAAAAGAGATGAACAGAATGTAGGCAACTTTGGCTTTTGCTAGATTAGGGAGAAAAGAAATTAATAGGGTTGATATTTATAGGCAAAATCAATTAGAAATGAAGGTTAGGATGAGTTTAAGCAATTTTAGATCAAATGGCCCTTATTTAACCTTACCACAAAATATCTTGTACTTTTGTCCCATAATAATGCCCACATTGCCGGCAACTTAAGAAGGAAAGAGATGATTTTTTTAAAAAAAATTCTTTGTCCTTTCTTAAGTTTTAATTTTTTGCCACTTAAGATTAATAATTGACTTTTAATAAAGCAAGCTTATATGACCGGATTTATCAAGGAAAATGAGATAATCTTTTAGTCCTTTGCATATCTTTCCCTTTCTATTTTTAGATTTAGGCACATGTTTAATTCAATTGCAACTTGCCGGGTAAAACATACAAAAAAAATATTTGCTTTGTACTTTTGGGATCCCGTTAGCAATGAAATTGGACAATAAATCAATACAGTGTTGACACGCATGTCAAAAGTATTTTCTCTTTTTTTGCGTGTCAACACTGTATTGGTCAATTGTTCAATTTACCATAAAGTTAACTTCATGTTAACTGGATCCGTACTTTTGTATCCTTTTTTTTTCCCTGTACCAACTCATTTCAAGCACGTGTTTGGTTTTGACATTTAAATCATTTTGGTTTGGCCAAAATATGTAGGGAGAGGACTAGGAATTTTGAAAAAAAAAATCTTTACATAATTTCTAGTCCAATTACTAAATAATTAATTTTAGTTTCTTTTGAATTTTTGAAAAGAAAATAATTTAGAGTAAGGAATGATTTTTAGCCAAAACTAGTTGTCTTTGAATTTTTTTGAGATAAACTTTATTGACCAATAGCATTGAATTGTGATGGTCCAAAAGATAAAGTTTAGCACAACTTATAAGACATTGAAAATAAAAATTAGTAAAATATTTATAGTAAATAAGAATACTTGAAAAATAATATAAATAGTAGTATATAAATGTAATGTAATAGAGGATTTTAACCTAGGTCTTCTGAATGCGATTTAATATTATTTATTTTTATCATCAAAACTTTTGCTAATTTTTTAATCCCTTCAGTAGGCATTATTCAGTTGAAAATTAACTCTTTATAAATAAAAAGAGTATACATAACAACAAACATGTGACATGAATGACAACACATGATTATCAGTGTGTCAAATATAATTAATAAATACTAATACTTGGTGATACACACAGTACATGTGAAAATTATATAAAATACATAAAATAAAAATCTGATTAAATTTAGAGAATTAAATTGAAAAATAAAATTTTTAATATAAAAAGATGAAATAATAATATAATAAGTTATAAGGGCAGAAGAAAAAAAAATAGTATGATATAAATTATCCGCTTACATCAACGATTCAAAAGAGGCGCTTTATAACAAGAGATGACTAACTCACATTATTTGGTATCTTAGATGACTATCGCATATGACTTGTAACAAACACTCTAAGATATAGTATGTCACCGCACTATTCAAATAAATTAGAAGAAATAAAGTGTGTAGGCTATTGCTTGACATGCTTTTTTATTTTATGTAACACGTAAGTGATACACACCCGTTGTATTGAATATATTTTAGGGTCTATTTAAGAACATTGAATTGATGATTTAAAATTAAAATTAGCATTTAACTGTTTAGATAATAAATATATTTTTAAATTTATTATTAAATTTTAACATTAAATATTTGAATGTCATACCATGAATACCATGTCCTATCTTAAAATTTTAAAAATTAATTCTGTGTCAACTATCGGGCTCACGTACTAAAACACTGTGGAAAGACACGATTGCTGCTATTCCTGATCCGAGCTCTCTCTCTCCCTCTCTCTCCATGCGATCCAAACTTCTTTTTTATCCTCTCTCTCATCCCAATTGAAACTCTAGACGAATTCCTCCGCCTGCCACTCCCTCTTCATCCCCTCCTCCGCCTGCGAAGAAGATGACCTTCTTCACTGCATCGACGAAGACGAAGGCTAGTATTTTGGGTTTCATTTTACTGAATAAAAGTTATTTATTTATTTTGATTTTTGATTTTTCAGATTGAATTCGAAATGAGTTTCTCAGTGACAACACTCATCTTTCCAATTGTGGGAGTGATTGCAAGTCTTTCGGCCAAAATTCTGCTTCAACAAAGGCCCGTCTGCCAATTTGTATGCACAATTTCTTTACATAAACCTTTTGTTGTTGTTTAGATTTGTTAAAAGTGATTGATCTGTATTAGAATTAGTTATAATAGTGTGATTGTTTGATTAGTTTTTCTTCAATTTGGGTTTCATATTATTGCAGAGGTTCATCGGGCGATCAGACACTACAATAAGATAATTCAAAGAATGCCCGTGATTTATGTGAAACTATATAGGTATCAGGTATGCTTTATTCAAGTCACAGAGTTGTTTTGTTCTCCTTTTTTTTTGTTTGGCTTTTCTTTTCATGTTTCTCATGGTCATTTTCTACATAAATTTATTGCTTTTGATATTTCTTATTTCCAGTTGAGATACTAGTATGATTTGTTAAATCTTTTTATTGATTACATTTCCTGTATTTTAAATTCTCTACAAATTTTAAGAGCCCTGGCTTACATTCATGGTAGCATTGGAGTATGCCATAGGGACATCAAACCTCAAAATTTATTGGTAAGTTTACGAATATGCTTTCACAAACATGTGTTGTCTAATAATGCTCAGGACTGACAATTGCCTCATAATTACCTTGCTTTTAGAAATTATTGTTGCAGTGGGATGACGAGAAATGTCTGTCTTTCATTTTATGATGGATTTCCAAAACTAATATTACCATCTTCTGATGAGATTCCTTTCTTCACAGGTCAACCCACATACTCACCAAGTTAAATTATGCGAGTTTAAGTTGTCATGTATTGTGCTTTAAATTGGACAGGTAAAATGAGAGCCAAAACAATTCTTACATCTGTTCTAGGTACTATCGAGCGCCTGAACTTATATTCGCATATATAAATGTGGAGTTCCTCTCAAGATCTTTTTAATGATTGGTACTGTTCAAGCAGTGAGGTCTTTAGGTTCAAATGATGTTTTAAATACTTACTCTGTACATACAAGACAATTCTTGTGGAAATCTAATTTGGCAATTAGTGATTATCTTGAGTGGGTTTAAGAATATCCATCAATTGGCAACGTTTCAATCAGGGAGAAAATGAAAGGAACATTTTGAATCTTATCCAATCAGTCCAGCCAAAACATAGATGTTAGAATCCAATAATTTCATATATCATTCACTTTAAAGTAGTTTTCTTATAGAAATTCTAATAATTTCATGTTTCTGATTGTAATTTGTTTGTCTCGTCTCTGTTCCAGCCAAAAGAACCGAGGGTGAGCCTCCTTCCAAGCGACCGAAGAAGAATGTATATCCTGATCAGCATTCATTTGTGTTGAAGCACGGCTCACTACTGCTGATGAAAGGATATACACAACAAGACTGGCTTCACTCTATACATAAACGCGCAAAGGCTGAGTCTGTGCGGATTAATCTTACCTTCAGATGTGATTTCTAGCTGATCCGTTGGCAAAGAAAGTAACCATATTTTGCCAAAAGGTTCCTGAGATACAGGTTCTGCTATGTAAAGAAGTACTTGTTTTTTTGTTAAAAGTACGAAATGCACTGCTACACCAGTTTTCTGAAGAGTATGAAATGTTCGAGATTGGTTTGACCAAAACTTATTCCTTGTAGTGTTGTATGATAAACAAGTTGATTAAAGATTTAGTCCGTAAAATAATACAAATACACAGATGATTCATTTATGTGTCTACTTGTACCAGCAAAAGGGCTTCTTTTTATCGTAATACAAATCTTATTCAATTTCTATGGTATTCTTCTGTTTCCCCCTTTTAATATTGTGCACACAGCAATATATATTCACACACACACCTGTGTGCATATATCTATGTAGTTGTTATTTATGTGCCAGTGTAAATGTTAGGTTATGTTGTAGCATTGTAATTGAAGTTTTTCGATCTGTTCATAGTTTCAGACATACCTCTCTCTCTCTCCCCCCATTTTGGAGTATAACTGCCAAATGTTGAATCTTTTCTTACTTGTATGCTTATCTCTGGGCTGGTCTCTACTTGGATTTAGTGGGTTTTTAGTTTCTGTCATGCATGGTAGAATTTTCTGTTATTTCTAAATTCAGTATCCTTCTTTTTTTTACGTAGCAAAATTATAGCTTTATGAGGGTTCATTGTAATATCTGTCTTATTTCCCCCATTGAGGTCATTTACTTTAGTTCATTTTTATTATTATTATCTACATCTATGAAGTGGAATAATGTATCTGGTCTGCTGGGTGTGTCTTTGCTGAATTGCTGCTTGGGCAGGTAGGTAATCAATATTATGTATTATTATTATTTTATTTTTTTTACAACAATTGGAGTCTTATTATATCTATAGTTGCTAAAAGGAGCGCATTCTTGGTGATTTTCAGCCCCTCTTTCCTGGTGAGAGTGGAGTGGACCAACTCGTGGAAATCATAAAGGTAAAAATGTCTATCACTAATTCTAAATCAGTCATTACATGCTTCTCTTGTTGGTTATAGGATAAATGTGAGCATATATATAGCTGTCAACCCCTTGTGATTTTAGTCTATAAATACCAAAGCGTTTCAGCAGTGCGTTCTCATCATTAGCAGGTACATTTTCATGTGCATCAATTGACACTGCTGGAGAATTCTCCTGCAAAACAATTGAATTTGTATCTCATTAATAGCAGAAATGGAAGCCATAGAAAGTTTACTTGCATACGTACATTTAAACTTTCAAAGGAATACTATTATTTGCCTCATTGTATACCTTTGAAACATCACAGGTTCCATCTTCAGCTTTGTAAGGATACGTGTCGCGTGTTGTAATGCCTCCCTTCTTCTTGATAAAGTCGAATGCTATGTCCATCAACCCTCCTTTACATCCTTCATTTTCAGAAGTGTCACAGTTGACAAGTTCTTGCTCGGACAAAGAAACTAAGTTCTTTGTTTTGATATAGTTTATTCCTTCAACTGCCATAACTGTTGAAAATGCCCAGCAACTACCTGTAGTACGAAATCGTAAGCCACGACCACCATGAGCAAAGAAACAAAAACCTTGCACATGCTTTTGCAAGTTGTCCTTTTCACTTTTTAGGGTTTAGCTTGTGGTAACTAATAAAGTATATTTTCCCAACACTTTCATTAGTATTTTGTGTTGTCTTTTTGCATGTTGGGCTACTTTGTGTTTGAAAAAAAAAATTGACCGTATGTAGTGATAAATAGAAGTTTGTTTATACTGAAGATGGCGGTGAACCCTTCACTTACAATGTTGAGAGTGGTGAGTTTTTTTTCCTTCTCTTTCTTTGTGGTTTGAGTTCTACTAAATTGATATCCCAATTGGGTTTCTTTTATTCAGTTTGGATGCTTTTTGGGCTTATGAGGAATTGTGTTTAAAAGGAAAGATGATAGACCTTTTTGGAATTTTGTTTGGGTTTTTGTAAATTATATTGTTTATATAGAAGTTTGTTGTTTGCCAAACAAATGAGAGAACTAAATTTTGTTGAGAGATTATACATGATGAAAGTCAAATGGGATAGACTCTTTTTGGTGGAACTTGGCAGTATATTTATTTGATACACAAATCCTCTTATCTGATTGTTCAAAGCAGACATTTCACCGAAAGCTTCAGCCAACTTAATTTTTCAACATAGGGATTCTTGTTGTTCAAATCTGTGCAAGGTGCAAATAAGGAGGCAGAAGAACAGGACCGCAGGCAGGGACGGGTACCGCTAGAGCTGATTGCAGTATAGGTTTCCATCTATAATCAATGTACCCTGAACATGAAACCCTTGTCTGAGTTGACTTAATATCATGTATAATCTCTTCATTTTCTCTTATCTTCGATTTTGCTTCCAAAAGCACAGTACCGAGATTTGATTAACGTGGGTACCGGTCAGATTCGAGCCGATAAATACCGGTTGCACACTACTAGCTGTGGTCCTCATCTTCTTAAATTTGTATTTGATCATTTAAAATTTTCATTTAACATTTGTTATAAATGAGATAACTTACGGTTTACTTAACGCTTTGGATAAGGATTATAATGTTCATTATTTTGAAGCAACCAATAACGGAGAACCACTCGACCACAATATCTATTATTCCAATGGAGTGAGTGCCTTAAAACCGTAAGTGAGAGTATATATAAAAAATAAGTGATAAGAGTATCTAAAAAAAGGTTTGGACGAGAAAAAATTATTCGATACCTTAGGAGCAAATGAATAGTACCTTCTCACATAACAGTAGAATCTACAAGGGAGACCCTTATGAACCTCACTGTTATGTGAGAAAAAGAATATACTGTTTATTTATTCATTTGCTCTTGGGCACCAAATAATTTTTTTTTGACTGGAGTGTTAAATTCAAATAACCGTTAAATAACTTGTCATTACTATTACCCAGTGAGATGTACTTAATTTTCTTTGTCAACATATATATATATATATATATATATATATTAGAAATTGAAATTGGTTATTTATGTGTTGGGCTGTTACCGCACAAAATTTTTACAGTCAGTTTCATGTGTATTATATTTCTATAATAATTGTTAGTTCTTGATTCAACAGATTGATTGGTTTTGTTTCGGCCCAATAAAATGCTGAATGCCCAACCCACAAATTTAATTTAATATATATAACAAAAATACAAGATGAAGCAACTAAAGTAATATTTATTTCCTCTATCCTAAGATAAAAATCCTGGTTGACTTTTTATGTATATTAAAAAAAAGGATAAAATGATAAAATTATTCATATTTAAATTCTTATTTAATTGTATAATTTTCTTCACATAACTAGTAATACTTCATAAATATACATAGAGAATAGAAATATGACAATTAATACTAAGGATAATATAGATAAATTATAGTAAAAAAAATAAATTATTTAAGATAAATAGATATTTAATTTAAAACTACTTAAAATAATAATAAAATTTTTTATCCAAAGACGGATAGAATAATTAAAATCTATTTATTTAAAGTTAAATATAATGTCATTTTAAATAAATGGGTCTAATCCCGTCTCTCTGTTTATCATCATGTGTGGTCAAGGCATTTGAATTTTGTCTTAAAATATCTTATCGTTTGTGTTATAATACTGTTTATGTTCGATACTAACTATTTTACAACATCGTGTACCAAATTTCTCAACTCTGTTTTGACATATTTTTAAGTGCAAGTGTACAACCTTTATTATCAGGTTTGGCTCAAAAAAGAACCTTCTTTTTTTCTTCAGGTCAATGCTCAACAGGGAGTGATAGTTGATAAAAATCATTTTTTTTCTTTTTAGAGTCTTCTTTTTGTTCACGAGATCTCCGCCAACAAGAGCACATGCATGCACAAACATAAATATTATATATAATATTTGATGACAAAATCAAACATTATATATTTTTTTATTATTAAAAATTAAAATTCAACATAAATTTTTATGTCGAATCTTATTTTTTTATAATTAAAATATATTTTGTCACTAAATATTAAATAGTTATACTTTTCTTAAATTAATCGATTGAATGAAGGGAAGGGAAATGTGAAAAAGCCAAAAGAAGAAGGTAGAAAATAGTTAATCAACACGGAGACACCCGTGAAACGAAAGTACATTTGTGTCAGTTTGGGTCGTCAATTTCATCAAGACAATGAAACTAGATGAGCTTTTGGTCGTGCTCACTACAATTATTTTGGCCGTGGTACAAATATTGTAACATAAATATTCGTCGTGTTATTTATTTAAAAAATTAATATTTTTATAAAAAAAATTAATAGTTCCTAAAATTTTATTCATATAAATAATAAATGAGATTTATTTTTATGTAAGTAATATTTTGAAATATTATTAATTTTTTTTATAAAAATATCAATTCTTTTTATTTAAATTTATCAATAACATTATTGTTAGTTTATCAATTTATTAATAAAAAAATATGTCATTCTTAGATTTAGGAGGAAGAGGAGAAAAAGGGTGACTTTTTAGGTTTGGTCACAAGTAACAAGACCACACACGACAATTATTTACCGACTATTATTTACATCAATTGACGGGTCAAAATGTGTTGCTTTAAAGTTTTGTCTTTATTTTTGGGTTACGTTAATTTTTTAAAAATTAAATAAATTATTTTTATGAATCTTCCTTCAGGTTTAGAGATGTCCGCCGCCTCGCTTGTGCAGATTCATTCATTCGTGTTCACCCGTCGTGTTTTAGAGGAATGGATTATATCTCTTTTCTCCTTTATTATATGATTGATAGATACACTGAATTTTCGTGCTATAATTTGACAACTCAAATGTAATTTCTAATATTACAATTCAAATTAAATTTCAGTTAAATTTTTTGATCATTAATTTTTAATTTTCGAACTTCAAATTCACTTCTCAATAATTATAATATAGTGTTATTATTCAAATTATTTTAGCCAATAGCATTTCAGACTTCACAATTACACTAGAATATAAATTAAAATACTTTTATGTGTAATAAGAGGGAGAAACAATATATACGAGTTTTAAAATTGTAGTAATGTAGTATTTTTTTTTATTTGTTACTGTTAAATTTTGATACATTGACAGTATAAAGTGTTAGAATCATGATATTTATATTATCTTTATTTTAAGTTTTTTTTATAACTCTAACATCATTAATATATATATTGTCAGTACTTATAATTAATTACACAGAATATTTAAGTTTATTTTTTTAAACATTAGATGTACGGCCCCAACTTTTTTTTTAAAAAGGGTTTAATTTTAAAAAAGATGGGTCAAATTTGGAGTGTATGAGTAGGAGAGACCATCACTAGGAATTTGTGGCTTTGTTTAGATGAGAAAATCTATTTTCCCAAATTATTTAACGTGGGTACTGGTATTTTATTTATTTTTGGCTTTGTTTAGATGAGAAAATCTATTTTCCCAAATTATTTAAGGTGGGTCCTGTTTTTTTTTTTTTTTTTTTTTTGATAATGCGGAGTATTCTAACCGCAGTTGGACTAAATCTCCTCATTTCAGATCAGGCTTTGTTTAAGACATGATTTCGCCCTGAAATCTCACTCCGGGCACAGATTTTGTCTAAGACATGACTTTGTCCTGAAACCTCACCTCGGGTCAGACTTTACGCACGAGTTTTGCCTAAGACATGGCTTGACTTCGCCCGAAATTCGAATTTAGGAGGTTCGAATTTACGATTTGTCCCAAAATTAAGTTTAAACCACTATGCCAATAGCCGGGCTATGGTATTTTAATTTCCAAGGAGAGAGAACGTGATTGTTACCCGCTTTCTCCTGCTATTAAACACTCTGTTTATGCCCACAGAGAAAGTTTATATATATATATATATATATATATATATATATAACTATTGTATTTCATAGGCTAACATTCGATATATTGTATACATATTAATTTTTCCGATCATGGCGACGGAGGAGCCTAACGGAATCTGGGGGAAGCCGCCGTCAGATGAGGCGGCGCCGACGATATTCACGGCGAAAGAAACCTCGAGTATTCACTCTTTGGTAACAATGGTGCTGTGGCTTGGAGCGATCCACTTCAACGTCTTTATCGTTTTGGCTTCTTTCTTCTTCCTTCCTTCCTCCAAAGCATTACTGGTCGTTCTCTTTTCTCTTGCAACATATTAACAAACAGGTTTCTTTCGACATTTATTAGGTATTAATTTTGTTTTTTTAATTACTTTTTGCAGTGTAGTTGGATTGCTGCTGATACATGCGGTGATTCCGATTGACAGTAGGAGCAAATGGGGCCGCAAACTAGCAAGGTTTTGGATTAATTGCAGCTCTAAATCAATAATTCTTTTATTTTTTTATTTTTCGATTTTACTTGGTATAAGTGTTGTAGTAAAGATGCAATTAACGAATTTTCAGGTACATCTGCAAGCATGTTTGCGGTTATTTTCCGTTGACTCTACTTGTGGAAGATATTAAAGCGTTTGATCCTAATCAGGCTTATGGTAAGATTTTTTTTCTAATTTTTATTTTCAATTTATTTGTTTCATTTCTGAAATCGTCTAGAAGAATTATTAGCGTTGTGCTAGGATTTTGAAATTAGACTTGCTAGCATCTTGATTCGATTTGAACATATAATCTCTTAAGTTGCTTTTAGAGACGGGATGATTTGGGAAATTATTCTAATTTAATGGACCTCTGTGTTCTGTCTTTTCCTTTCAAAGTTGCAGGGTTTCTTTAGATGGACCTATATCATTCTGTGTATAAGAAATATTTTCTTCCGTTGTATTTTAGTGTGTATGCTTTTATAGTATACATGCGGTCGAGTGGAAACTTAAGAGTGTCTTGTACCACCTAAGAGTGTCTTTGTACCACCTACGAATTTCTTGTTGCTGGTATGCAGTTTCGGCATAGCTTCTACTGAGCTACTTAGCTTGATTATGCTAGTTCATTTCTCTCTGTTCACTTTTAATGAAGTTGATCTTGCTTTATGCAGTTTTTGGCTATGAGCCGCATTCAGTTTTACCTATTGGCTGCGTTGCACTTGCTGACCTCACAGGTTTCATGCCTCTACCGAAAATCAAGGTCCTTGCAAGCTCTGCTGTAAGATTTGCTACCCTTGAACATTTCAAGAGCAATACTTGTCATTTTGATTGTCTTGACTTTTTGTTACCACATGCGGAAAAATGAAAATTAGGTGTTTTACACTCCATTTCTAAGGCATATCTGGACTTGGTTGGGACTTACACCAGCATCCAAGAAAAACTTCAATTCCTTCTTGTCATCTGGTTATAGCTGCATTATAGTGCCAGGTGGAGTGCAAGAGACATTTTACATGGAGCATGGTTCTGAGGTTAACACTCCTGACTTTTATATATATTACTCCCTTTGTTCCAAAATGTTATCGACTTTTAGAAAGTCAACTTGACACTTCAACTCAAAATTGACAATATTCTTATAGATTATAAAAATAAATAAATAAATCTAATAAGTAGAATTACCATTTGATAGTTTACAATATTCATCATACTAAAATTAAATAAATCTATGTCAATTTTGAGTTTGAAAATGTCTCAAATTGAATTTTAAAAAGTTCATAATTTTAACCTTAATGGCCTAAGATCCGTAAATTTGGCAATCCACAATAACCTTCCTATTAGAGGTTGCTGCCTGCAAACTGCTCGTGTACTTTGGAGTTGAGACTTGTAATCTTGTAGTAGTCTTTGCTTCTATTATGCTTGTCTTCTTGCTTTGCTAGGTTAGTCCCTCTAGTTACAGTTAATAACTTCTTGAAAACTCCTATGGCGAACAGGCGATCATAAAGAGTGTCTTAGTCTAATTATTTTCGATCTTATTGTTAAGTTTTATATCTTTTGACCGATGAGTTCTGTTTAAAACTAATTCAGTTTTCTTTCCACTGCTGAACTGTTCTGAAGTCTGAACACACGCTGGGGATTTCCTTGATGTTCTGCCTTGTTTTCGTATTACGGGAGTCTCTTTATCCTAAATTTCTGCCCTGGTATGAGACTCATGCTTCTTTCATTTGTAGATTGCTTTCCTCAAGTCAAGAAGAGGATTTGTACGCATCGCCATGGAGAAGGGATGCCCAATAGTGCCAGTTTTTTGTTTTGGCCAGGTACTGAGCATCTTTTTCCTATTTTTTTCCTCCTTCAAACATATTAAGGCATCTGTGAAGCTGGCTGATTTTAGCATTCTCAGTGTCATTGTACCCATATATGTTTAGCATTCTTAGTGTCATTGTACCAATATATGTACTTGATGCTCTTTCTTGAGCAATGCCGTGTTAGCATCTGTGCTCTATGGCTGCTTGTTCCCGGCATTTACATTTCTATTGCATATTGTTCTTCTCATATCGAATTGCTAATGTAAGCTTGTTATATCCTATATAGTGTTCATCCTGTTATGAATTTGCTTCTTATATGATTGTGGAATAATGTTATATTTTTTTTTCAAATTGCTGCAGACTGATGTCTACAAATGGTGGAAGCCTGGTGGGGAATTGATCCGAAAATTTTCTAGAGCTATAAGGTTCACACCAATTGTCTTCTGGGGTATATATGGGTATGTGTTACGTATATAGTTAGCATAATTGCTGTAGATGTCATAATCTACCTGAACCTGGTTGAGGAACCTGCTTAACTTGTCTAAATATGTTTAGGATCAATGTCAATAGATCCGTATTAGAATTCAAAAAATATTTTTGTAATGGTCAAAAAAATATCAGTCATACTCTGAAACTCTTTGATGTTAGTTAATAAGGAGCTTGCTCAGTAGGCACCTTCTTCATGTACATATGTTGAAGGGATCATTACCATGATTTTCATCTAGATCATCATTTCTCTTGCCACATAGAGAGTTGCCACCACCCCTCTTTGCATGCGGCTATAAGGGACCTTTGTTATATACTCTCTCTGTTCCAAAATATAAAATCACTTGCCTTGTGATCTTATTTTTGGAACAGAGTTGGTACATCTTTGTTGTGACACGTGTTTCTTTTACCTTTTTAGTCCATAGGCACTGCTCAGTGACTTGTTCCTGTTTGTACTCTTATTTAATTGTCCTGTTCTTGCAGATCTCCTCTCCCCTTCCGCAATCCAATGTATGTGGTTGTTGGTAAACCCATTGATTTCAAGAAAAATCAGCAGCCCACTGTAGAAGAGGTATGCTCATCACATTATATGTATTTATGATATAATATGCTTCTCTCTCTGAATATTGTGGACATTAATGAGTGGTATGCCAAATTTAGTTGCAGAGGACCATGTCACCATGTGCATCTTTGGTTCAAATCAGTTGAGAGTATTTTAGTAAGAATAATCTGCAAGAGTTTTTCTTTCAATGGAAACCTTTTAGTTTGCCTTTCCAAAATAATGCAAACTTGGTTCTCAAATCCCCACTCCCCTTATGAGGGCTCCTTTTTGTGATAAAATTTAGAAAAAAGAGACCAGCAGTAGAAACTTGGTTGACGCTCTCTTGGGAATCCCGGAAATGGTAACTATTTTTTAACCTACAAGAGACTTAGATGTGTAAACAAGAGAACTAAAGGAAACACACAAGTTCTCATCCTTGTATAATCTTCTGCCTCCCACTGGAAAATGAACTTAAAAGTGTTGACACTTCTGACCCTGGGAATGCCGTCTCCTAACTACCTCAAATGCAGTAAATAGAAAGAAAAAAAAAATAGTAACGAATGACTACACTTTTATGTATTAAAAATTCCTACCATTCCTTTCACTCCAAGGGACCCAAATCACACAATATGGCACTAGAGCCCACTTTAATCTCACTCTTTTCCAAGCCTTAGCCCTCCTCCAAGTTGCCAAAAGTGTTGAAACAGTCCTAGATGTCACTATTGCACCACAAGAAGCGTCAGTGTATAAGAAGATGATCCGCCATGTGAGCTCTCTTGCACATTCAGCACCAATTTGCCGACACCTCCCCTCCATGTTTGTTGAGAAGGTGCCTCCTCACGCTGTTGTCCAAGTAAAAGCAGCCATTTAGAAGGTCTACCAGCCCTCCAAATACCTATCCAGGGAATGTTAAACCCTGCTTTTAGAAGCTCAGCATAGTGTAAACAGAGTATAGTTTCTCAGTACATGCCTTTTAATATATCATTACTATGGATAGTTAAAAATTTCTCAGTATAGTAAAATTTACGTCAAAAGATGTGGGGGTGGGGGTGGGGGTGGGGGAGATCATTTTTTTTTAATTTAGGATTAAAATTTACAAGGCCCGACACATATTCAACAATATAATCTTTCCTGTTGCTTTCTTGAACTCCATGAAGGTTGCAGAAGTACAAAATCAATATGTTGAAGCGCTTCGAGATCTCTTTGAAAGACATAAAGCAAGGGCTGGCCATGCTGACCTTCAATTGAGAATTCTTTGATAAGAGTCATGAAGAATTCATGCTTCATATGTTTATGTTTCATTCCTATGATTATGGCAAACACATTGGCCTTATTTCGGCATCCAACAAAATGCAGTGTAGCTCACGTATTGAATAGATTGGTTAGTTCTCCATCTAAAAGGTGACTTGAGGAATGGATGTTTGATAGTTTTGAACATTTTACAGTACAGTTTTCTTTTGTAAATTGTTCTTCCTTATTGAGCTTGTATCTTATTTTTATCCATTTTCATTTGGGGATGATGTTGTATGTATAAGTTGGAATTATTTACATCTGCTCTTTCGTGCCTTAGCAAAGCCTTGGCACCATGTCTGAAATAAGTGATTGGTAGCGAGAGAAGCTAAAACAAGACAAGTTGCAGGATTTCAAATCGATAGATCTGGCACTTCAAAATATTCTTCCAGATCATTGATTCTTGTTACCACATAGCCATATCTCTACCGCTACACAACAGAATTAAGTTTGGTTTTATCAAGTTAAATCACTTGTGGAAACAATCAACTGGTTTGACATATCAAGCTCCAAACAAAATCATTTAATCTCACATGTTTAAATGCGCCAATTAATGTCAATAACATACCCGTGTCAAAACAATCGTATTGCTAGTTCATTCGCCAACCATTAAGATTGGAACAATGAAAATTCCGTTGTTGCAGTATATGTAGAAAGGATCAGACGGAGGTGGTGTATTTTTGAAGATCCTTCCAGCTAAGAAAATTTTCAATCCAGCAAAATTTTGAAGACGATCCATCACTCTTAACTCTAGCAAGATACGGTAGATTTAAGTTCATAACGGTTATGTTTTGTTTATTAATTTACTTATTAAAGATTGATTGTTTGGGTGGTCATGCTGCTTTTGTAGCAGTTCAGTTTGGTATGCATTATGGGACATGAACTGTGAGTAGCGCCCACAGTTACATTCTAACACCAATTTCTATGCTACAGAATTAGACCAGCTTCAAAGTTACAAGAGTTGGTTATATATATAACCAAGGGCAAATGTGCTGTTCGGGAGGTTTATACAGGCCCAACTCATCGAGTTACAGCCTTGTGACTATCTCATCTTGTAGGCATTCAATGACATTTGTTTAATTATGTTCTTAAAATTCATTCAAAATTACAAAATAATAATAGTATAATCATTATAGTTTTTTAAACATACTTTACTGCATGTATAATTATTCTGATTAAAATTAAATTAATTTATTTCAATTTTGAGTTTAAGAATTATTTTAAATTAATTTTAAAAAATCAATAATATTATATTTTAAAACGAAGATGGTATCTAATTTGTGACGAGATTCTACATCAATCTCAAGGGAATGTATAGGCTCTAGATTTCATCATACCACAACTGGTTATTGGATTTAACATAATTTGTACCAATTCGGACAAGATTGAGTCGGTGACGAGAATTGTGAAAAAATTAAGAAAATATGGATATCCAATTTGACATAAATGAATATGGACGAAGAAAATATACACATAATTACCTACTATACAACAGTAACTTTTTAAATTTTCTAATCCCAGTATAGCCTACAACCCTTCTTTTGTCCTCCCCTACCTGGACCAAAATTTTGATAAGACTGTAGCATTAACATTAGTAGAGTTGCAATTCATACAGACACGAATGTCACATGGTCAGATGTTGCCAAGGCCCCTTGCTGCGCTGCCGAAGATTATTATTCTCCACCTCAGCAGGAACAAGGTGTTCCTTCAAGTAAAAATGAACCAACCTTACATGGAATGCCGGACATCACTTTTGTCTTTTGCTGCCCGTTCTTCTTGAATCTCTTCCAGATCTTCTTCATCACCCCTCTTACCTGCTTGCTCCTTCCAATATGCCACAATTTTCCTCAAACGGGCCACTTCCTTCGATGACACATTTTTACTAGGATCATTCACGATTGATCGAACTCTTGATGCATACCTGAATTGTCAAAAAATAAAGATAAAAAAAAGACAGTTTTTTAAATGAGCTTTTATTAATAGCAAATCAAAGTTAAATGTGTATATCAATATCAAATTACTGCAAGGTTCAACTCAAAATACGTAAAATAATGATCAAATCAAGATTAAAGAAATGGAAAATAATGGTTATAATCCAAGTTGTGGAGTTAAAGAGTAACAAAATATATCAGTTGGATCTGAAATTTTATTAAAAATCATCTGGGGAGAGGAATAAATTCTCCTTGATTTATAATCACACAAATTTAATTTTACAGCTAGATTGAAGTCATGATCTATTTCAAGAAGCACTGAATAATGTTGATTAACATGAGCGTATGTTACCGGTCTAAAATAGTTAAATTGATCCATTCCAAACTTTTAGAATTTCAAAAAAAAAAATGACTATAATATGTTAAAGATAGGAGGATAACATACGTGAGAGAATTGTAAGTCTCGTCCAAGTTTGATTCAGCAGGAGATATGTTAACAAACATCAGTGTTTTAGCATTGCCTCCAATAGAATCACTCATTAACATTGTCAGCTTATGATTTCTATAGGGGATGTGCTGACTACCAGAAGATAAGGCACTGATGACATCACCAAGTGCTGAAAGTGATTTATTGATACTCTGAGTTTCCTTTAGCTGACTACCAGTAGAACCCGACTTCTTCACTCTTTCGGAACCAGCAAGGTCTACAAAACTTAACTGCACAGGAGACAAAATGGTCATGTAAAGATGAATTAACAAGTGATTTTTCATCTGCAAAAATAAGCAAAATATGTTCTCCAGGTCAAAGCCTTGTATCTTCTTTCCCATCATCATCCGTCCTACATTTGATATTCTATTTACAATAGACATTGCAGCATTTTTTAAATTCATGACAAAAGATAGAAACAGAAAATGCAGATGCATGCAACTGTACTCAAACAAGATAACATGCCTTAATTCATTGTACATTAAAATATGATTACCTTTCCCCTGGCTACGGATTGGGTTTGAAGATTTGTACTCTCAATGATAACTGAAAGTATAAGATGAGATCTTGAACTCTGTTCATTCATCAGAGTCCCTGTAGTATGACGTTGCTCAGATCCTCTCTGAATAATACTTTTTAGCTCATCATATGTTGAAATTGATGCAATAGTTGCATTTTCTACAGATACCATGCCCTAAATATTTCACCACTACAAATTATTAGAACCAATCAATAATATGTGTTCTTGCTAACATGCTAAAAGTTTAAAAGGAAGCATTAACTACAGATAATAAAAAGTTGAAATAGATCTCCAATATGATATATCCATTCACATATATGTAGCATCCAGTTTACGGAAACATATGAAATCATCAATCATGGTTGGGTTACCTTTGAATCTTTTTTTATATCTAATTTTGGGCGCCTTGCATGTTTTGGTAGTAAAAGATCTATCAATGTATCTTGATACAACTCCACCATGTATACCTGCATGAGCACAACATTGATGACAATTATAAATAGCACCACGTAAATCGAAGTTATTTTATCATATGGATAAAACATAGTGCGATGAGAAAATCACATTCAAATATAAAGAGCCTAGAGATGTATAAACCATCCACTAAAAGCAACTGAAAAATTCCCCAAACTAGTAATATTGACGTCCAACATCCACATAAACAAATAAAAAAGAAAAAGATAGTGATCTAATAATATTTAGCTACTATAGTCTATACTAGATAGTTATAGATGAAAAAACCCTATAACATCCACTGTTGTACCTTTAAGGAAAATGAAAATTTGTTTTGGTTCCGCTTCAAAATTTTGAATAGTTCGGAAGTAGCCAAGGGGGTAAGTCCAGGATTGCTATCAGATCCATAAATAGTAAATGTCTTCCCAGAACCTGTCTGGCCATATGCAAATATGCAAACATTATATCCATCAACAGCAGATTGAACCAGATACTGCATCAATGAGATTGAACAATGTCACATATTGAATTACTATAAAAAGCAACTAGCAGAAATGCAACACCTAAACTGAATCAGTAATTTCATTCAACTTACCCTGGTATCCTCAAATATGTCTTCTTGAGTGGCATTTCCATCAAAGACGCGATCATAACAATGTTGTTTAGTTTTATCATCTCTCCACATATGCTCAACTGTGAACTCATCGACACTCGTAAGCACACTTTTTTCCTTCTCATAAACTTCTTTGTCATTGAGTGGCCTTAATCGACAGAAGACTCTAATCTTGCCTTTCATATCTGAGTTACATACATATCAGGTGCAGAATTAATGCCACTGATTTGGAAACAAGATATTTTACAAAAAAAATTATAATTAAAGTAATATAGCACAAAAGATATGCAACTTCAACCTTCTATTGTGTTGAAATATCGCTTTCTTAATACTTGTTCTTCCTTGTAAAGTGCTTCTAACTCAGCCAACTGAGCCCCTTGCATTTTCAAGATTGCAGCTGTTTGCTCATTCTTTCTATCAATATCCTGAAAGCAAGAACTTATTATCTAGAACTGTTCGTAATTTAGAGGCAAAATAAAGGATAAAATTCTATTTGAAAAGCAGAAAACAAGAATATTTTCCCAAAATGTACAAGGTTGTCACCTCCTTCATTTCTCTTAGTTCCTCTAATTCCTTGAGATTGATTTGCAACATTGACAGCTCTCTATCTTTGATTGCAATACTAGACTCTGCCACAACAACTTTCTGTGTGACGTTTTCAAGCTTCTTCTCAAGTTCAGTAACTTGGAGCTTCAAGGCCTTGCATTGTTCTTCAAAGTTCTTCTCAATACCCTGTATCTGGATTTCAACAGCCACAAAAAATTGTTAACGAGTGTACAAGGCATACATACGTTTGTCCAAAGATACGGAATCATTACCTCATCACTCTTCTTCTTCTCAACCCTTGAAATTCTCTCTTCCAATAATAGTCTTTCATTCATCAGTCTCTTTTTAGCTTCTTCTGCTGCATGCAATTCTGAACTACGAATTTTTAACTCATCTTGGATCTTTTGTAACACCTACTTGTAACATCAATTACTCAACCATCAGAAACCAAGTGATGGATATCAAATACATGAACAAGACTAGTGTTAGATACAATGTATATATGAACAGGGGAAGAACTGAACTCTAATATAATCAAAGTTTGAGACTAAATCAAGCATGAGTCAACCAATGATTGAAAATGAAGCAGTTAGTCTGACAGCAAGAATATACATATGTATATATGTGTGTGTGTGTACTTCAACAAAATCTACCTGATTAGTTGCCTCAACCAACTCCTTTTTAGTGTTGTTCTCTAACTCTGGCTTACTTAGTTTTGCAAGTCTAACTTCCATGTTCCGCTTCTCCAGCAGAGCAGCCTACAAGAATGAATTTTGGACTAAGGTACTGAATAAATTGATCAGTGTTCTAACTTCAAATACAGATGGATATGGACCTGAAGCGCCGAATCTTTTTCGTCACACAAAGATCTGAGTTTATCACGATCACAGGTAACTGCTGCTACATTTTCCTTCTCATAATTCAAGATATCCTTTAAGCGCTCCAGTTCATCTTGCATAACCTCTTCTTGTTTCTGTTTCTCACGTAAAGCTCCCAGCAACTGGTATTTATAGTTAACCGAGTGAGCATGAGATTTAAACAACAAAATGGTCATTTTTGTAATAACAAGTGAAACAATTCTTTCAGGAGTAAAAACCAACTGGGAACTTCGAAATTGAACTCCATCTTCAGATCATATTTAATTTCAGTAAAAGAGCTCAATAAACATTTACAAAATTAGAACTGAACAAAATCACTTAAAGATTACATATTCACAAACAAATAGAGTTTTTTGCCCTTCAGAGAGAAAATCAAACATCATCAGGACCATCTCCAGTTCTCCACCTATGGAGTCGATCTAAATAGTACAAAAGATCAAGTGCAGAGAAAATCAAACATCATCGGGACCATCTCCAATTCTCCACCCATGGAGTTGATCTAAATCCTACAAATGATCAAGTGCATTACAGATATGTACTCCTCCAACAAAAGACAACCCAGGCCCCCAGGGAAATATATATAGTATGCAAGAAAAACAACCTTGGACATATGAAAGGACATATGAAATGAGACTTTTATCATCCACATATGTTCCTCCCTCAATTAATAATTTGATGGATGATAATTTAATGGAGTTGCTAATTTCCCATTATAAAAGATTAAGAAAAATTAAAAACAATCGAAAGTTTGAGCTTGTTAAGCAGTCCAAATTACTTACTTGATTAGCATCCCTTTGGGATTCTTCAAAAGCTTTAGACAACTCCTCGACACGTTTCTCATTTACATTTACAATTGGAGGCTTAACATTATTAGAAAGATCTCCATTAACTGAGCCATTAGCAGCAGACCGTGCTTTAGAGTAGCGGCGTAACATAACATCATTTATATGTGTTTGAAGGGCAACACAAATTTCCTCTCCCTGCATGCATGACAGGAAAAAGCTATTCAATGGACAAACAACAATAAAAATACCAAAAAAGCCTAAAATTTTATGCTGAATCCTAAATTGAAAATAAAGATGTTCACAACCTGCTTAGTTTCAAACTGGAATATATGCAAGACACCAGCAACTCTCATTTTAAAAAACACAGCAGTATTACTGCTTCCGAATTGCATTATGTCTCTTAATTCAGCAGAATGTAGATACTCTTTTGGCACTGGACGGAAAAAGTGAACCTAGAGATAGAGCAGCAATGAGACGGATATTCGGGGGTAAGTAAAGCTACAAGCCTATAATAGAGATAATAAATACTAGTGTATGCAGACCAATCTAATAATTAAGACTTACCCCACGCTTATTTATGCCTAAAATGATTCTTCCAGGCAGAAGTCCAATGGGATCATCAATCTTGCGAACACTGAAGAAGATCGAGTTCCCATACGGTAGAGTTCTTAAAATGCGTAAAAATTGCTGCCTTGCATCATCTTTTGTTAGATTTTCCTACATAGCCAAAAGAAGAATCTTAAAGAATATATAGATGTTCTTGAAAGCATTGTTGTAAACAGTTCTTCTATAAGTTGCCAGAATTAATCCAACAGCGTATATATGAGGATATAAAAACACAATTCAAAAATCGCATCACTTGTATGATCATGCTTGTTCGTAAAAAAGGATGTTCTTACTTCTTATATGGGAAGCAAAAGGTAAACCATCTTTCTTTGCATATTATTAACAAATGTATTCTAAGCATAATTGTCATAATCTTACGATATGCGATACGTATCTTACGACATGATACGATACGGAGACAATTCGATACGTATCGCAGGGTGAATCTAAAATGACACCGTATCTTACAATTCAATCATGATTCGATACGATTCTTATGATACGATAAAATACACGATACTTTTTTAAAGCAACCAACTTGAAATTTTTTTCATGTAGATCAAAAGACTAAAAACAAAACTTTTAAACTTTTTAATATTTCAATTGAAGAGATTTTCTAGTACAAACCTATTTTATATCACTTCATGAACTTTTAATCACTTTTTAGAATATTATATTTAATTAAAAATGTCACTCTATTTTTTCCAAGTCACTTTCTATTAAGTAAATACATAAATCTCCACTTGTTAATTTGAATTAGTCTCTTTTGTTTTATAGATTAAAGGTGAATATGAATTTTTGTTTTCTCTTGTTACTCTATAAAGATTACTTAAATAATATCTAATAAATCAATTTAGAGTATTTTGGCTACTATTTAACTTTAAAATTTATTTTTAGTCTATAATAATATTTACTTGACTACTTTTATATATACTCAAGCTTATGTTTTATATGTTTAAATATATATTACTACACTTTTTTATTTTGTTTCCGTATCTTATGATACGATTCACAATACGATGCATGAAACACGATACGGGAGTTTTCGATACACGATACGATTGACAATTTGACAACTATAATTCTAAGTGACTAATGATGCAGTAGTTTGTAATTCTGTGTAGATAAAATATTTTATCAATATATAACCCAAAATTGAACAGAAAGTAGAAAACAAACAGAAGAAAAGTTTGGACAAGATTCTTTACAGCACTCTCTCAGGAAATTGGGATTTCAAAATATTTGGCTCTTACCATAGAACCGTAACGCGTGAGGATATCCAACTCCCATTCCTTCTTTGCTCGAGTTATAGCAATTTGTTTGGGTAGAAATCGCTCCAGTAGTGATGTCCAGTCACTGAGAACAATATAGACAGGTAATACATTACAAACAACATAAAGTAAATTAATAGACCTAAAAAAGAATACTTTTGATCCACACATTACATCAGAATGAAAATAATTTAAAACTTTAATAGAATGTATCAAGTAGAAGATGAAAATGAATAATAATAAAGTAACACAGCTAAATCTTATTCATAAAGGAGATATAACAAAAACAAAAGATAACAAATTATAAAAAGTAAAGATGTAAACAAAGTACTAACGAGCATGATTCAGGACCAAGAACAACTCCAATTTCAACCAAAATCTGCAAAGCAGACAGCTGTGCAGCATCATCCCTTCCGACAGGATAATTGCCCCATATATAATCATGTTGCAACTGAGACATTATAACAAGAAACACCAAAGTTTATTGCAAATAACTTAAACCACAATGTAGACTTGTCAAAAAAAATAAAACTTGAACTACAATTAGAACCGTAAATGTCAACTATCAACTACTAATAATGAAAGTAATTTATAGTTTAAATACCTGAACATAGCATAACTGCACAAACATTGGGTCTGCCATAGCTTCATCTGATTCCCGAAATAACTTCTTTTTAAATGTCAGTTTGCAATGCAAGATTTCTCCTTTACTTCGGTCTTTTGCTGCCTTAAATTCTGCCAGGAGATCTCCAACGTACTTATTATCATCTAATCCAATATACTCCTCTACAGAACAAGTGCGTAGTATGTAACCACGAGTTTTAGAAAGTTAATGAAGAAATTTTACATTAGAAAACAATTTAAGAAGGTTAATATTACCATTTCCAGGATCAGGAGATTTAGAAGCGTTAACAACTTTGCGGCACTCAAACAGACTAAAGCTAGAATATGCTGACAATTTAATTATCCCTGCAAGCTCCTGAGTGGAAATGCCATTAAGAAACGACAGTTAACTGCTGGACGAATTTAATGAAATTTGAAGAAAGAGAGAGTGAATGCCAGATAGAACTTTATTGAAGAACAGCTGAGAATTTCCAGCATTTATACCACAAAGGTATCAATTTATATCCAGTTCAAATACAGTTGGAACATTATGCAGACATGCTCAGCTGAACATGTACTCCAGAAAACCAATTTGTATCCAGTTCAACATTTTAGCACATTAAACATTTTTTTATTAAAAAGCATTCATGAATAGAATTCACAAGTTATGATGTAGATTTTTTTCCTCAACAGTTCTGGTGATACAGGACTTTCCCTACAAGGTTAAAACCAAACACAAGAACCTTTTATTGGAGCATAAGAAGAAATATAACTAAGTTTCCTCAGATTCTTCTTCTTTTTTAATTTGATCAATATTACAAAATCTTATGACTATTAAGTAAACATCCTTGTAATAGTCTCTTTGCTGCACAACCAACATACGATAATGTATTTTCAATAACTACACGGATTCCATACAACTAGTTGAGTAGTCTCAAAAAGAGGTCCCATACCTTATTTACTTGCTCTATTGTTACTATTCAGTACCAAAATTACATTTACATTTGCAAATCTCAAATAGGTGGCTATATAATCAAGTTCTGACTGTGTAGGAAAATGGAACAGTACCTCAACTGCATCAGCTACAGTTGTCACCATGTCATATGCTATTTCTTCAAAAGTTTCATCCAAGAAAAACACTATGGTTGTAAGCTTTTTCCCAGTCAAAAGAGCTTCAATCTCCTCACGTCCAGGTATTGTATGCCTCGGACCAGCCTTGATAGATCGCTTCAAAGCATTCAGTGTGTTCAATGCAAGGACTTGCACCTCAGAATCAGTAGTGACGCCATGTGCTACATTATGAACATACTCTGTTAAAAATCCACCAAAATCCTTGCTAGGTGGCATGCAAGATGCACATAAATACATCAGCTCCCATGCTTTGATCAAATATTGCCTGTATATGGAAAATAAATTTGAGAACAGACACACATACAAGTGAAGAATAAAGAAAAATCACATCAAGAATAAAGGTGTAGTAGCTCTTGCCCCCTTAAAATGTGCAATAAGAATACAAGTACCTGTCAGGATTATTCCTTGTCTGCTTTGAAATTTGTGCAAAAAGTTCATCTCGAAGCTCTGAACGCTTCAGAGCCTGCTTATATAGTTTCCCAACAAGCTCTATACATTCATCTAAGCTTGTTGGGGTCACTCGATCAGAAAAATCAACTCCCATGTACTTCAAAATCATCTGGAATAATTTCACTGCCCGACTAACTAGGTCACCATTTATCTTCAGTAGTGAAGTCGGGATAGGATCCTGTCAAGTTCAAAATGTAATCTTCAGCTCATCATTATTTTCCCTAACATATTACAATATTTAATTAAAACAGCTTATTCTTACCTTTTGGAAACACAACATTTCCTCAAATGTGAATTTTTCTCGAACTTGTGGGCCCACAGATCTTTTAGAGAAAAATCCCCGTTTTCCAGCAGACTGAATCTGTTTCTGCATTGCCCTTAAAAATCCCTCTACCTAAAAGAGAAGATGTAATAAAACAATAAGAAACTTTAACTAAATTGACCTCAAAAGAAAACAGAGAACGAAAGAAAAAGATCGAATATTTAGTAAAATGTAGTAGTTGTATAACAATAATTGGTCTACCTAAATGAAAGTGATAATTTTTTTTGTCCTTGATATATTTTATCTAAACTATGCTCACCTGAAATTTATCAATTAAGGGTATAGCACCAGAGAGTTCTGCTGGCATAGCCCTTGACAGAGTCGTTGGTGTACTGCAGGAAATGAAGTTAAAAATCATCTTTTGATTAGACTTTTTCATATTGGTATATAAGCTACAAATGTGTTTAATTAATCAGAACTAACAATTTGCTCAAGTACAGAGAAATGTCACCGATTATCCTATAGTAAAGAAAAGTAAGAACTGGAAATCTCCACAATGTTCAAGCTAAAAAAAATAAACTTACGGTGGTGCGAAATTGGAACCATCACTGTCATAACCATCCCCATTTGAGATTACAGAGTTCTGTGAGGGAGTTTCATACCCATTACTTGAGCCAAAAGAGGACCTGCTTGATCTCATACTTTGGGACATAACTGGTGGTAAATCAGATGTCATTCCACCAAAAAAGTCCTGAACTCCGGGTAGTGCAACAGCTACTCTCTCAATAAGCAATTCTTCCTTTAACTAGTCCCTCTAAAGTCAAAGCTCTTCAATTAGATACATCAAACTCAGAAGCTGACAAAACAAAACAAAGCTCATGTATTATTTTTAAAATCAATTAGAATATCCAACTTCAAATCAATAGTTTACAATGTTTTGAAGTTACTGAAAAATTACATGAAAGTTTTCTAAAAAAAAAATTAATTAATCAGCGCAAACTCAAAAATCACACAGCCCAAAAAAAAATAGGAAATTATTTCAATTTGGTGATGTAAATAATCAAAAACCTAACTTTAAAAAAAATGACCTCAAGGGGGAGGGAACATAAATAAATAAAAGATCTTGAACTTAGGTTCAACATAAATTTCCAAGTAATTCCAGAAATGCTACAGCGGTGCAAACCAAAAACCCACTAAATCAAAGTAGGGATCAGCCCAGAAACAAGCATTAAACTAAGAAAAGGTTCAACATTTGGCTATTAAATCCTTCTCCCAAATGAGGAGAGAGAAAATTAAAAAAAAAAAACTACAAATGTGAACAGATCGAAAAGCTTAAATTGAAGTGCTACAACATATCTAGCATACCCACTAGGCCACTAGCACAGAATATGATAACAACATAGATACACACACAACTGTGTGTGTATTCACAAAAATTGAAAGAGGAAAAGGGAAGGGGGGGGGGGGAAAGCAGCAACAAAATACCGTGTAAATTGGGAAATCGATAGAATGGGAAAAGTAGTGTTTGGGAATGTTGCCGTAGAATTGAAGATTCCCCGCCGGTCGTGTTATTTGAGCACTCATGAGAGAGAAAATATAGAGAGAGAAGGGCGAAAGAGGGGACGATGAAGTGAAGAGGGGGGAAGGAGATAACATGGGGGAAGGTCACGAGACTATTTTTAAATAATTTAAGTTCTTTTTGAGTAAATAAAAGAATAATAATAATAAAGTATATAAATAAAAGGGCAACCTTTTATTTCTTTTCCTGCTTGACTGGGTTAAAAACTTAAAATATCTCCACATTGTCAGTTTGTGGTGTGGACAGTTCAATCCATAAGGTAATAATGCGTCTCTAAAGTCAAAAATGCCCCCTACTACTATTAAATATTGAGTAATAAGAAAAAATTGACCCATAAGAAAATTTTTTAAAATTATGAAGATAAAGGGATCTTTTATTTATTTATTTTAAATTATAATACAATTTAGTACTGATTTATAAGTCCCATTTGTTGCAACTTATAACTTATTTTTCAAAATAAGTTAAAAAATTCAATGTTAAAGTATCTTATTTAAAATAAGTTAGAAATTGAGTTCAGCACCTTCAATGAATTAAAAATAAAACGGTATTTGAGTTTTTATATAAAAAAAAAAAAATCAACTTATAACTTGTTCGATATTTTATTAAACATTTTGAGCTTATTTGTTAGATTTACCGACTTATTTTGCGATAAATTGTTTTTTCTTCTTAAAATTATGCCAAATCCAATATTTTAACTTATTTAATAATGAGCTTATATCAACAATAAATTATAAATTGTTTTATAAGCTACGATAGGGAGGGCCATAATGTGTTCATGGCAGATTAACAGTAGTACATTCATAATCCTTCTTCCAGATAAAGAAGTTTTATCTTGTTATTACAGTACTGGCCGCGGGGGGGGGGGGGGGGGGGGGGGGGGGGGAGGGGGGACACAGCTCAACATTTTCACAAAATGAATTTTACCTTTTTCTTTTGGCTTTTGGTAGTCTCCCGTGTTATGTTTAGAATAGAAGAATGAAGGTAATAATAGAATAATTTATTTTTATATAATTAAAAAATTATATTTTATTATTTTATTATAATAGAATAAATTATTTTTATTCTTCTTAAATTTATGAATTTTATTTTTTTTGAAAGGATATGAAATAAAATAAATTATTCAACTCTTCATTTTATTTCTTTCTGTATTCTATTTCTTCAATTTAAACATAAATAATAAATAATGTTTTCTTTTTATATGTTAAAATTATGGGTAATTGACAAAATACCCAACTGCTATATAAGAAAGTAATTCATTAAAATAACAAACCTTAATTAAAATTTGAATTATTTCCACGTCCGATTTCTCCCTTTAATTGATCCCAAATACAAGAAAAGAAAGTTTAAACAATCAATTCCCTTTCATTTCTATTTTATAGTGATTTAAAAAAAATGTTTTCTTTTTCGCGAATACTCGTGAGCATAAAAATATTCTTGTAAAAAAAATTCAGCCTCATTCGTGTGGAGGTTTTAGATCGTCGTGAACCCCTACTATTTTTCTTGAAAAGTAAAAATCATTTTACCAACCAAAAAAAAAAAAAAGAAAGAAAGAAAGGGGAAATGAAGAATAATAAAAGTTGTTAATCTTATAAATTCTTATGTCAACAAAAACAAAAAAGTAAAAGAATTTATTGTTTGTAATTTGTGCAGGAAAGAACATTAAAGTGATATGTGTATTCCGGTTCAATTCACATGTACCAGCTCTTTTTGTGCTTGCTATCAGATCATTGCCTTGTAAAATAAATGACATTAAATAGTTTCACAGGTTCTTTCTAGCTTCAATGTAGTAGTATCTTGATATATGTCTTGGTCCCATAAGTGCTCGCACGAGGTTTATAACTTCACTAAAGCCCAGTACTAATGTATTACTTGTATATATTGAATTTAATCGAAATAAGTAGCCAACCAAATCACAAAAAATAATGAAGTAGATTTAGTTTTACTAATTAAGCAACTATTTTTTTTCTTTTTTCTTTTTTGTTGTATTTATTTCGGGTATTATTGTTTCGAATCGTACGTAATATGAGAATTACGTACTTTATTTTAATTAATATTTTTTCCCATCTGATTTGTTGCGCGAAAACTCTATGTTTTATTTTAGATGGCATTTTTGTTACTCAATTGTTGCGTTTAGCCAGTTGAGTAGCATTCCTGATAAGAGTGATAACCATAGGTAAAATTAACTTTATTCCTTCATAATCTACACCAAATGATATTAAAAATTCTCCATAATTTGACATTTAAAGTTAGAGTTTCGCCTGTATTGCGAATTTTTTTTGTTAACTTACGATTGCGACGTAGATCAGTATATGGGATCAGGTAAGATTATAAGATTATCTCACTATATCATATATATTAGTAAAATACTGTCAGCCATAATTATCAACACCGATATATAAAATTACAAGATATATCATTTTCTTTAAAGTTATATTCAATAAAAATTTACACATACGTTTTTTGATATGCTTTTTTTTTTCAATATCAAACTCTAAAAGCTATTACATTTTACGCGTAACGAACATTGAGGGAGAGAGGTTAGTGCGTATAATTGAATTGGCCTGATTGTGATGGCAACCTTTTGAAAAGAACAACGTGATCATGGCACATGGAGATGCAAAAGCTCAACTGCAGGCCATGCCGGCTTGGGCCTCTTGATAAATATAAAAATGGACACAATTATTTGTTTTTAAATTTAGCCGTAAGAAATTTGGCTTGACCACTACTCACTCATTCCTAAGTCTGTCTCCAATTAATTTTAATTTTATTTTTTGCATGCAAACAAAGGAACAAACAACTAAAGGAAAATAGTCAAGTGGTTTGTTTTATTGTAATAATAACAGAAAAAGAAATTATGTCGGACATGAAAAGTATGAGAAGATTTGATACCACTCGGCATGCAAAAGGGCCATTAATGAGAGTCTTTAATATTAATTTAATTTATATAGCTAGCTAGGCCCAATGACTTTGGCTGATGAACGAGAATGAAAAGGCAAAAAGATGCCTTGGTTTTACCTTTTACCTCTTCTTTTTTTTAACACAATTGATCGGTTGCTTAGTTTTTACTTATTATAGTGGGGATGTATGGTGGGTGGTGGTGGTTATGGGTGTGCCTTAGAGTATTGGTAATTTACTCACCTTTCACGAGGTGGTGCCGTGGTGGTGGATGGGATTAGCGTGGCAATAATGAGCTGGTGGTGTGGTGGCGATGGTCAAACTGGATGATTTAATAGTGGATTACCCGGTGGAAAATATATATATTATATATTAAAAAAAATAATTATACAATATGAGAGTGAGATGAATAGTATATGTGAACAAATGAAGACCTATCGATTAATTATTATTTTTTTGAGGGTCAAAGTTAAATTTCAGACACATATTTGACTCATTAATCATCCTCTCCTAACATTATTTAAATTAAAATTTTAGATCCCCTCTCATTTCTACATATATGGATAAGTTTTTCATAAAACCTTATGCGATATAGGTAATTATATAATTTTGAATAACTGGACGTCTAATTTAACAAAAGATAATGTGATAACCAATCAAATTCGTAATGTTATAGAGGTTTGTAGGATGCCTGTAAAATATGATATTGGTGTTGTTTGGATAGAGAGGAAGAAAGACAAATAGTAAATATAGCATATGGCATTTAAGTTCTTCACATGTAAATTGAGGGGAAGGGAAATAAATATTACTCTTTCCGTTTTAAATTATAAAATTATTATTAATTTTTTAAGAGTCTATTTTAAACATTTTTAAACTTAAAAGTGGCATGAATTCATATAATTTATGTCAATATAATTATGAATATTATAAATCATCTTAAAAGTACTACTGATTATAAGATTTATTGTTTTTAAAATTTTAATGAATTATGTCAATTTTAAAATATTTTAAATTAATTTTTAAAAAATTAATTTTAATTTTATAATTCGGAACGCATATTAACCATATTGGTTGGTAAACTTGATGATGAGATTAGGGTAATTTGATTTGGTTGCAGGCATGAAAACATTGTCCTCTTTCTAAAAGGGTTACTTAGCATCTTTAATCGTAGTAATAAACTACAAATGGAGTATGCTATTTGGTGCCAATAGATTTCCCCACTAGAAAAAGATTGTTCTAAAAGTTTCATCATACCGTATTATATATCATTGCACTAAATAAAGGTTATTCATCATCTTTTTGATGCATAGAGATATAATTAATTAAATTGATAAATAAGAATTTCATGAAATTCACATCAATCACAAGTGTAGAATACAGAGGCTTGTTAAAATTGGTGTCCTTTATATTATTTGACCGATAAGGTATGAGGTAAAAATTGGTGTCTTGCGGTTTTATGGTAATATCTATAACAGTATGTAACAAGATAAATATTGAATTATTTTAATTAGTCTCAAATCAACTCAGCAATCTAAATTTGGTTACTCGATAGTTCAAAGGTGATTTTTTTTTTTAATTTCTTCTTAGCCATAAATTTTGATATTCTTAAAAGTCAACTCAATAACTCATAAATTAAGTTTTTCACAAAAATTTAGTGTACATTTATTATTAAAGATACAACGTATCCTTTGTAACTATAAATTGAATAAAGATAACAAAAATAAAATAAAAATATTTTGAATTATCAAATCACTAAATCTGAACTGTTAAATTGACTTGAAACAACTAGAAAAATATCATATATACAATGGAAAATTCTAAACTTACCCGAAAAAATTATCCCCTAACCTTATCTATAAAAAATGACTAAAGAGTATGGTCCCACTTCATTGTATTTTACAAATGAGGTAGGGTCATATTCCTTTGTCTTTTATGAAGGTAAAACTTGTAGGTAATTTTTTCGAGTAAGTATAAAAACACCCATATAAAATTTCTGATAAATAATTTGCCGTGCTTTACTGGGATTATTAAATTTGTTCTAACAAATTAAACAAGCAATGAGGACGACTGAATGTGTGCGCGCTTTTCTCTGAAACTTTACAATTTTGTTTCCAAAACTTTTCACTTTTTAGCTAAGCATTGCTTGCTCAATTGTCTGTTGCTAAGAAAGAAAATTGGATTTGCACACTCACTACTTGAATTGTACATACTCCTCCTTGTCTACCTAACTTATTTTTTTGGTTCAATTTTATTTTTACAAAAATAAAACTTTTTTGCCGCTTCAAAAATAAAATAAAAATAGATTGTCCTCTTAAGAAATGAAGCACTCGCCTGTATATTTATATTAAAATGAAACTGAAATTCATTTTATTTTTATATTTTGAAATGATGAGAGTATGAATGAGGTTTAATTTGTAGAGTTGTTAGAGACATTTGTTGTAGCTCTGCTCTGCTCAGAGTTGTTATCTAACGATGATTTGCTATTGAGACCGAAAAAGTATAAGTACATACAAATCAAACATAATATCATTCTCATTATTAAAAAGTGTTGTGCGACATAGATTTTAATGTAAAAATGTACTTTTTAATAATGAGAATGATATTGTGTATGTATACTTATCAATCATGACTGAGTTAAAAAAACAAAAACAAAAAACATATAAGGCCGTGAGATCCACCACCTAACGCTGTGGGCCAAAACAAGTTTAATATGCACGCAGTCCAACTAATAAATCTTTCATGAGCCTGGGCCTAAAGTTTTAAGCGTCGTTCTTAAAATAGCATGCACTATGGATCCCTTGGTTGGCAAACCTCCGACTTGAAAATTCAGTATTATTATTTGAAGTCTACTTACGCAAACAACTAAACACAAACATTAAACACGAACTCTATCTCACAATTAAAAAGTAAAATCTGACGCGAAAGCCCATATCAGACTCCACTTTTTAATGATTTAGATAAAATTTGTGTAAAAATTTATGTTTGGTGTTTGTGTGTGTAAAATTATCCCAATTATTTTCCCAATTCTATAAAAATAAAGAGGAGAATACTTTGTCTTAATTAACAATTCCTCTACAAAGATAGTTCTATTTACGACATTTTAAAGTTTTGAGGACATACTTCCTCTACAAAGATGGTTCTATTTACGACATTTTAAAGGACATCTCTTATCTACGTTTACCTCTAAATACAATGACTGTTAAAATTGACATTTCCGTCACATAAATAATAGATAGGATCCACATTTCCTTCAAATAGTATGCGAGTGAGGGGTTGTAGAAGTGAACATATCAATTCCTAATTTGATACTAGTGGCACAAGTAGTATGCACTAGCAGGGTCCATGGGGTCGCCTAAGTAAGGAAATGAGATTTTATACGGAACCTATAACTACTGTTAGACTTGAGAAAGAATTTTAAAAGAATGGCCATAATTTCAAATATCACAAGATTAATATTTATTCATAAATAAGGTATCAAATAGTAGACAACATATCCATCTCTCTGGCTTTTCCAGGAAATAAACAACTCCGTCTTTCAAAGTTTACCAATTCTACTTGAAAAAGAGGGGGGGGGAAATAATAATAAAAAACGATCATACAATCAGTCGCATGCTAAAAGACTTTCTGCTTGTGAGATGCCTACATACATAAACATCCCTCAATAAATCCAAATGACCCATCTCTTCATTGATAAAAACACGCCACAAATTGGTCATTCATGTCAACTCATTATGCAAGCCCATTACTTTTTTGATGATATGTTGATGTAAGCACGGCCGGCTTGTAGTAGGAAGTATCTGATAAGAGTAATGCTGGAACATTTCCACCAGATATCTCACGAAAGGACTCCCATGCAACTTTTATTTATTTCCCCCCCTTTCTTCAGAGTTTCCAATATCCAAACTTCAGAGTTCAGACAAAACAGGAGACATGAACATTTATAAGCACAATCCTAAACTCAATTAAAAAGGTCCACATGTTTTAATTCTCAAGTCTGTCTTAATCTCAAATTCATCGAAAGATCCATGTCCTAGTAAATTGGGGTTGTATAAAGCAATATTATAAGACACATTCAATAATGACTCAGAGAATGGTCAGAAGGACCAAAAGCAACAGCTAGACAAGGAAGAAATAAACTAGAGATATCTTGCACTCTTACAAAGTAGAGATCCAGACCGAAGCATCTGGTTTGGTCATCTCAGTATTCCAGCGAGCCTAGAGAAGGCAGTCCAGAAAGGTCTCGATCATCATTTCCACCACTATTCATCCTTTCACCTGCATTTTGGCTGAAGGGTTCAAGCTCTTGCTTCCCCAACTTCTGAACATCCTCGGGTGAAAGTATCTTGATATACCAGACATTATTTACAAATGCCCTGCACGTGGGATTTATAAGACATATAGTAAGTCCGTGAAAAATAAGCATAACCCATATGATCTGAACATGCAGATAAATTATCCTATCACAGCATTTAACAAATAATTTAAATGATTCCATTGGCAACCCTACTGTAACCTTGTCAAGTAGAAGGGAAAGACACGCCCCATCCGGCAGACTTGGGTGGGGGGTGGAAAACTGTCCGACTCTGACAGTTCAATGTCTCTTTCTTGATCTATTAACTTGGTTCCCTAGGAACACAACTCCTTGGTCGGTCAAGAGTTCAGTTGGACAGATATATAAGATATGGGACCCAAATACCTTAACTATAATCTCTAGATCCAACAAAAAGAGTACGTATCAGATGATCTAACTATGATTAGGTACTTACTCCCAAGGGTCATCTCCAAGGAGAAGCACATCGTTCTCCCTGTCAACAAATACAAGCTGCCAGCCTGATCTTTGAGGGTCTTCAAGCAACCCTTCGATCCCGAACATATGACCCAACTCCTCACGCAGCACATGATAGCTGTTGAATCGAGTGATGTCCAATGACCTCCCAACTGACCCTGATTTGTATACCTGCAAACATGAAAACAGCCAAATCCATTCAATAATCTAATTCAAAGGAAAAATTAGTTGCAAACAAAATAAGCTATCAGAATGTACCTTTACAAATGTACTGCTAGGGGTTGGTGGGTCAACTTGTCCACTATGCAACAACTCGGATGAGTCTTGCATATAACCATAAAGAGAACTCTGAAACCCTGATGCCCCTAATGGCATTGAGGGAATATCAGCATCAACTGAAGTACCAACACTAGACACAGTAGTCGGGAATAGGAGCCCCGAGGAGTCCATATTAGAACCAAAAAGAGCCTGACTATGGGCATCCAAGCTACAACTTTCTTGCCCAACAGCAGAATCTTTCCCAGGATACGAGGGAAGTGACAATGAAGTAGAAGAAGTATGGACTTGCGGCGTAGTAAACTTTGATACCCAGGATTGTTGGGATGGATGCTCACCAAGCATGGTCTGACCAGTTCTGGAGAAATTCAAAATATTTCCACTCCCCTCGGAACTTAGTGACCCCAGCATGTTCTGAATACTGGAAGGACATACAGTCGCTGATATTTTACAGTCTGAATCTACAAAGTCAGTTTTTGGAAATGGGGAGGAAACATTTGCTAGCTGCCTCTGCTGGAGCAGATCGCTTTGAAACAGATTTGACTCGGGATATGCATGACTGTGTTGTTGCTCTGAGTGGCTGTTAAGTTGTTGCTGCAGCGGTCTAGGCAGGTTCTCTGATAGCAATTGTGTTTGTCCATGTAGAATATGCGGAGAGGCTGATTGCTGAATAACTTGCTGCTGCGGCAGCTGCAGCAACAGTGGATTATGGCTGCCTATGCCTGGATGTTGGAGGTATTGTACAGGAGGCTGCTGAAACTGCATCAATTGCTGTCTCGGTGAATCTCCGCTTCCTGAATTCTGTAAACTCGCAGCTAGCATGGCTTGGTACTGCTGGTTAAGGTCATTCCCGATGAATGTTGGATCAACTCTCTGCTGCATCCAGGGAAACATACCAACAGACTGAAAGTTCAAAGAGTGAAGTCCTTGCTCACCAGTTTCCCCTCTTAACCACGTCATGCCATTAACACCATCTCTGGTATCTGCAAAAAAAGTACAATGGAGGATAATGAAGAAAACAGAAGTCTTGAGTTTGAAAATGCATACTTATGCATGGAGACAGATACATACAAGGATAAATATTTGGCTAAGAGTGAAATGGATCTAGCCTTGTTAAAATGGTTCTCGAGAGACCACATCTAAAAATTGGGGAAAAAGTAATAAGCACCAATCAATGAAGACGCGATATTTTAGAAATTAGTAGAGCTACCTGAAAGAGAGGAAGGAAAGCTCCACATGAAAGCAACTACCTACTTATCAGGTCACTTGCAGCTTTGCTTGGAATTTGATTCCCATAGGTTGCGTTCAAATGGAATTCTTAAAGCTGTCTTTGTCTTTGTTTAAGGTTGCATAAAGTTATAAGCTAGATGTCTCTGTAAAACCCTAGATATAGAATTGATAAATGAATGGTGATAGGAACTTTGTAACGTATGGTCAAATGATTACGATGAATCAACTCACTTGAAATCCGAACAAATGAGGATTCTACTTATACAAAATCAGAAGAAAAAAATTGTCTTGTATCTCTTTCTTCTTGATATGACAAATAGCACTCTTACCATTTATCACGTTGTCTCATTTAAAATCCTTTCTTCTCCAAATTAAGCACCAATTTTTATTATGTTTTAACAATCACAATAGCAAACATTTTATAAGATGTGTCTATTAATCTATATATACAATGCTTGATCTTGAATTTTCCTGTGTTAGAGCATTTTGCTTCGAAGCATACATGATGTAAAAGATTGGAAACCATCATGCTGTCAAATAATTTATCTCAACAGATATTCCAACTCCAAAAGGGAAAAGAAATCAAACTTACAGGCAATTTTATTTTTTTAATTTAAAAAACAAATTGTTTCTTGGCTTTTCAGTGACTCCAATTCAATCTTGATTCTCCGAGTTAAAAAGGTCATTATTTAAGGAGGTAGCATAATAATTCTTTTACTCCAAATTTTCCAATTTCAGATTTACATGTTTACATTAATGTATCATATTGACCCCCTTTTGTGCCCAAGAGAAGTCAAATTCTAGAGATGATAATTTAACTTTACAACATCCTTCTAACAAGCTACAACTTTCAGCCACATGTTATAGCGACTAAGACATCAACATCTAACCAAACTTCTTGAACACGTTATTAAGGTTGTAAAAACATGCCAAATTTAGAAAGAACCTAAGTTAGCATTCTTTATATTAAGCATACCACATTCTCATCTACAAAAACACTAAGTTCACATATATTGAACACAAAAAAATTACATGAATGACATGGTCCACTATACAAGGACGCACAAATATTTGTTTATACATTTACGTGTGGCTTATACCTTGAAAAGATGAGGCCCCAGGATACCATGGTCGTTTCAGCCTAAGGGGAAACAGGGATTGATACATGGGAAAAGTAGTCAAAGGCTCAATTTCCCATAACGAAACCCGTGGTTGCCTCTCACCTGCAGTTGACTCATCCCAACCGACCTATATAAGAAGACAAAACAAGAAGAGGGTGAGTAAAACCAAAAGTGTGTCTAAAGTAATATAGTCAAGGTACATTTTTCAACAGCAATGAGAAACAATGAATCAAGATATTTATAGTGAAATAACTAAGCTCAATCATGACCAAACCCACGAAAATCCCTTCTCTTCAAGGAAAGTTACAGAAACTGGATTATTTAAATACTACTTAATAACTTAAACAAAAGGTAAGGAGTAATATAACCCTCTTGTTAGAAAAGTTTTAAAACAACAATCTTATAATTAGTAGTACTCATTAGTTTTTAGTTGCATCAACTAAATTAAAAAAATAATATCAACTTTGAATTTGAAGATGTTTCAAATTGACTTTACAAAAGTCAAAATGCACCTTATATCTTGGAAGAGACCTGATTTATTCTAGGTACACATGAAGCTTCATCAGCAGCTAGGTCGAGAAGAAGTTAATAGCATTAACTTCATGCAAAAATTCCATACCAAGGTTATCATAGTACCTTAAGTCATTAACAACCAGTCCTAGTACTAATTAACTGTTGGATTTTTTCTATAAAATCCTATTTATCTATTTATTTAATGCTTATTAATGTTGGACATTTATTATTAATAAAAGTACATCATTCGTCATTCATTAAATAGTCATTTATTATGTTTATATAAATCTCCAAATTTATATATATTATGATTAGTGTATAAACAAGTACTATACACAAAAGATATAAATCATATGTAATATATATAAATAAATAAATAATGGTTTATAACCTATGATAATTATGGAGGTACTATCATTTAAGTTATAGTGCTTTGATAGAGATGATTTATCTTAATCATGGAAGTTGAACTTCTAATTAAAGTACTAGTACATTAACAGTGTACATTAAACGGATCATGCGATAATATTTTATTTATAGAATATTTTCACATAAATACTAATTTGTTAATGTTTCTTAATTTTGAAATAAAATATGGACTTAATATTGTTAAATATATTAATTTAATATTCCAACGAGTGAAATGACATTGTGTTAATTAATACCTCGAAATGTTAATTAATATATTTAATTAATACTAAGAATATTATTATTGTCAAAACATCTATAAGATTTTTCATAAGATAATTTATTATTGATCATAGAATCTTGGCCAAGTCTTTTAATATTTATTATTAAAAGGATTGATTTAATTGTTAAATCAATTTAGGATCAAATGAAGATAAATTATGGACTTATAAAATTAGTTTAAATGTATTGGGATTATATTTAATTCTGAAATATTTATATACATCTATAGAGGAAATATTTAAAGTTTATTAGTAAAAGGGATTATTTTATTTAATTCCTGGACTGAAGTGCAGTTACAATTATTTAGTAGAATTAATTGTAATTAATATTTATTTGTTATATTATTAATAATAATAATATATGAATAAGTATTGGAGTCAAAATAAGAATCTCTTAGGATCCCCATCCTAGCCTAATATGAATCAGTTTCATAAGAGAGATAATGATCAATAAAGATATAAATATATCATTGATCAAATATGTAAAGGAAGTTATTATTCCAAATCAAAAAAAAAAAAAAAATAGCGTATCCTCTCTCTCTTCTTCTAGGAAAAACACATAAAATATTTTTTCAAAAAGGTGCTTTGGAGACCACACTCCAGATTTAGCATAAAGTCATAGGAAAGAAGATCTTGAGGATACTTGAAAATTCAAACGTGTTAATTCAACCAAACACTAGGTAACAATTCATACTATACATACATGGTATATATATAATTGTTGTTTTGTATAAAACCATAAAGATAATCATGTTTTATTAATTTTTAAAATTACTTTTCGGAGAATTTTCCCAACATTAACAACATCAGCTATCAACTAAAAATATGTTGAAATTGAATCCCATTTAAGATAAAAGTCATAGTACTTTGCAAACTCTCCAATTTTTCTCAGACAAAACTTAGTTGTTCCACTGATGAGAAACATCTAATATCCAGCGATTGAACTTGTTTTTTGACAAGTGAAGGTGATGCCTAATGAGAAACAACCACACTATCTCAGAACAGAATAAGCAAGAGCTTTGACTGAGAAATGAAAACCTGCTGGGCACTATTTTACTTGAGAAGAGAAAGTATTATATAGTTCAGAATCAACGACCAAATATCTAGCAATTAACCGTCTTAATACCTAAAAACATATTTAGCAAGTCTCGGTAACATTTTACTACTGAGAAATCTTCTATAATGAGATTGTGATATATGAAACAAATTACAAATCCACAAGGACCTTAGCCAACAATGCAATAAACCAAAATCGGTGAATAGAAGTTCATATCACTTTTTAAATAAAACTATGAATGACATGTATAATATAACTAATTTGATCACTTTTTTAATTGGGCGCATAATAAAATAGTAAGCGCACACCAGAATGTAACTTGTAAACAAGATGAAAGATGTATAAACAGAACATTTTTGAATTGAACTTCATTCTTAAAACAATTTAATACAATTTACCAAGACAAAGTGCTCAAACAGCAGAAAGAAATTTTAATGAAGTAAACAGGTCTACAAAATTCTGAGAAAATGCAAGGCACAAATACAATTCATTTAATATGAAACTACTGTATGCACAAGCACTTACCTTGACAGATCGCCAGTGAGAATTTGGCCAGCGAACAGCATCTAAGTCACCAATGCCGGTGATCGTGCCCATGTATCTGGATAAAAGGAGCCACCATGTGTATGAGAAAAAGAAATCTCCTAAGAACCACCTACATTCTAATTCAATGGGAGTGTAGATTACAAGTATTTTGCATGAGTCACCCATGGGTAGGGTGTGCCAACACCTACCTTACAATTTGGGATTTGGGAACAATGAAGATACAAGTGTAGTAAATGCAATTTTTTTTCTGAATATATAAGGGCAAAGGTGTAACTATATAGAACTCTGACTCCCAAATTTATGGAGAAAAATATATTCAATTCAAAGTTTGACCCACTTATTCTTAAATATCAGTGTTCCAGGAGTCGCTAGGCGAACCTAGGCGATGGAGGGGGATGTCTAGCGCCTAGGCAGTTTTCCTAGGTGGACAAGGCATTTTCTTAGGCGGTCTCATTTATTTATTTTTCTATTATACATACTTGTTATACTATACAAAGTATAAAACATATGTAATTTTCTAAAATTTTACCTGTAAATTATTAAAAAACAATCTTTTAAACTTAAATTCATTTGAAGTATTGTAAAGTTTCAAAGTAAAGGTTTGGTTCTACCTAGCACCTAGGTGGGGGATTAATCGGACATTGACAGGGATTTTTAGAACACTGTTAAATATAATGACTTTAAAGAGAATAAAACCAATCAGTTTACTATTTAACTTAGGGACGAATCCACCTTATGACTCAGGTGATCAAGTACTCCCTAAGACTTTAAAAAGATAACTGAAAATTAGTTATAATACTAATTTTTCTTGGAAAAACAAGATTCAAGGGTAAATATATAGAACTTGCCCACCTTATCATGGGAAAAGAGCTAACAATATTGAATTTTGACCCCCTTATTTTTTTTAAATTTGGTTTTAGTATATAGTATCATTTATGATTATTTAATTTGTGACTCCCTTAATGAAAATTTTCTGGCTCCGACTCCTTGAACTCCTTAACAAAAATACCGACTCTGGTTGAGTATTTGCATTTGATTTGGAGTTGGTGCTACTGATGGCCACAAAGATTAAATAGAAACATCTCTTACCAACGCATTTTTGTTAAAACAAGCACTCTATACAGTGTCTGCTACAAATGCAAACACCAGCAAGATCAATAATCGTGATTAGATACTAAGCCGGTAAAAGTACCTTACATTAAAAAATAGTCATGCCATGTATACATCCCACCTGTCCTTCAAAAGTGACATGCAGGGACAACTTTATGTGCATTAAACAATAAGTTCATCCATTCTATGGGATAGGTCCAGTAATAACTTAATAACAAAGTATTATGTGCATTAAACAATAGGTTCAATCCATTCTATGGGATAGGTCCAATAATAACTTCATAACAAAGTATTAGCCCAATAAGCAGCAGCAGAATTGTGATGCAATGTTAGAATGTCGTGATGTCATCCATAACAAGTTTATCCTTGTTGAAGATGCCATAACCACACACAGTAATTTTATTACATCAATGCCAGAACACACATAAGAAATATAAGATGAAAATAACTTTAAAAAAACTAGTATTTAAGCAATAGCTACTGCCATACCTCCGGACACTTGATTCTTCAGTTTCAAAAAGCATCCGAAAACGCATCCCAACAGAAACACGTGTGTGAAGTACAGCTTTGAAATATTTCGAAAGTGGTATGACAAATTCAGATGGACTAGCCCTGTGTAAAACTAACGGGTGAGTAGAGGAGATGAGAAAGTGTGAAATAAACATCTTATATCTCTTCATATCAATAGCCACCTTGGATTATAGAATATTGTGAAACAGCTATTAGTAGCAGCAGCATGAGCAGCAGCAGCAAGCAGTCCAATATGCATGCTATCACTTGAAAGAACAGATGATGGCATCACAGTTTGCGGTCTAGTGGCACGACGAATTCCCAGGAGAAGCTGATTTTTCTCATTCCTAATACAGATGTTCAAAAAATATATATATATGAACATGGACACTCAAGATTTCACAAGAAGCAGCGACTAAGAGTATTTAAACACAAAAAAGGTGCAAGATATCAAATACCAGATAAAAAGAACAGAATCTCCAGCAACAAGTCTCTTGGCACTGACAAACACGCTCCAGCCGGTAGTTAAAAGATGCCGTTTTGGCTGTCCTGTGTGATGAGGGGAAAAACTTCATTTCGGCATTCTGTATTTTTTTTTATTTTTTTTTGGGAGGGGGGGGGGGGGGGGGTTGTTGGAGAACAATCCAGCCAACAAAAGCAATGGATCCCAAGGACATAAGCAACGGAGATATATCTATAAAAATAAAAAATAAAAACCAATCTGCCAGATAAATGTCTAGAAACACAGTTAGCACCTCCCTCTGATCCTCAATGAATGAGTGCAATCAAGAGGTTATAAAGAGCACATTCTTCTTTCATTATATTTCTTTTGTTACTTTCATTGTTGATCTTTTCATTATTAGCAAGAGGTATGGCACACTCCAAAGTTCACCCTTCCATGTGGATCCAAGAAGTTATAGAAGACTTTTTCAGCCAATGAATTTTTTCTATTATTCATCACTTTATTCCTTGTTTTTCTCTTTTTCCTTCTTCCTGGACTGGTTTATCTAGTCAATTGTTCTGATTGAGCCATCTCACTGGATGGATGAACCTTCAAAAGGTGTTTATTTAAGGACTTATATGGGTTCCCACTCAAAGAAATATGACATCTCAAGTCAGGGAATCTTATCAATTTATGTCAATTACGCATAAAATTTTTGCTAATATGAGAGAATTATTGTAGTTTACATAGCATATACATGTTTTTGAAGGTAGCAATCTAATCTAATCAAAGTGACAATAATAGAAGGAATATGAAACCCACTAGCTTCCGTTCTCATCATTACGTACTTTTCACTCTTCGATAATGATTATATAGGTACATATTAAATATCACAATGTTTTTCATTCTTCAAAGCACTTCATATTCATGTATTGTAAGGACCAGAGGTTAAACTCAAGCCCATAGTTAGGCTCAACAAACCATCCAAGAGCATCGGTAGAGTCATTTTGGCGCACCACATGCCCTCCTTCAAGTCATGACAAGTCACTAGTACTCTAGTAGGTAGTCTCATACTCATACAGTTCAGTTCATCCGACACTTCGATGTGGGACTGGTGTTCACAATCTCCTCTAATTAAATTCTTGACGTTCTTGTCAGGCCCATAGTCAAAGTTGAATCCACAGTCAAATCAAAAATCAATCTCTAGGGGAATGTGTGGGCTCCAAGCTCGCAACGCTACTAGAGGTCACCACTCGGAAACCATTTGTAATGACTTGTGCCTAAACCCGAGACAAACTTAGGCTCAGTCAACTATCAAAGAGTATTGGTTGAGCCATATTAACCTAAAACAGGCCCACTAAGAAAGTCATGACAATCTATTAGAACTCCATGAAGTAGAACTATGATCTTATTTCGCCACACATTTCAATATGGGACTGGGGTCACAATAAGAGATGACCCCCGGTACTTTTGAGAAGTGAATTGAGCTTTACTCCAACCTTCAGGTGGACTCCAAGTTGTTATGAATGGTATTAGAGTAAAACTTGGTTGGGTAGGGAACTAACTCCTTTGCGGGACCAAGTGTTACCCCTTATGGAACCACCTCTAGAGCTCATAGGAGCCACCTCTAAAATCCTGCACTGCCCCAAAAGTTGATCCTGGGTACTATGTCTGGCTTGACGGGGACATCAATCTTTAAGTGGGGGAGATTGTATTACCTCAATCAAATATCGAACATGCGGGATAAATTGAATTGTATATAAGCCTTAACTCTACTACCATGTGTAACAATAACTTGTTACGACTCTGTGCTGCATGTTGTGGGCTAAGAAGACCCAAATGGTACTGTTGGACGGTAAATTGAGCCTTATTCTGTACTATAGTCAAATTCAGATTGTTACATGCACAATTTGACAATAATGAATAAGTTTGAGAGTGAAGAATCGACACTAATAGTTGATTAACTTGATTTCACAGGTATTATAAAAGACGTTAAATCTGAGGAAGTTGATATGAGTATTAGAATCTCAAGTTCATCTTATGCAATCAAACACTTGGGCCCATAGTTTCTTTTTGTCCTATATCAGCCTACTAAGTTCCAGTTGAACCCAAGTAAGTTTCCTGTTCTTTATTTGAACCAATCATTCCACTCCCACTTAAAAAGCAGCATCTTGGTACCACCTTGAACATGTCATTTGTTCAATTGTTTCATCAACACTGCTACTATTGGGACAAGGGTTGTTTCTCAACCAAAGATCCTAAGGGGCTTGATGATGCAAGCGGAGACACACACACACACACACACATACATACATATATATATATATCAAAACCAACATTGTTACTAAATGTGTCATGAACTGATCAGTTATTCAACTTGCCCAAAAAAAATAGAAGAATCAGCCTAGTCAAATCCCACCAGCAAGATAAAGTGGAGCATAAATTAAGCAATGTAGCAGCACTTCCCAAAAATAGCACCCTTTACTTTTTTCTAAAGGACCAATAGTACATGGTCTTCAAAACCAATGACTCAAAATATACACCTTTTCTATCAATCACCTCCACTTTTGTTTCTAAAAGACCACCTAAAGAGGAATGCAGGATTGCAGCTGTTGCTACATGCAATTGGCATACTTGATATGTCTCATAAAGTAATAAAGCAAGCAATTACTAACGTATAACAGGGATTCCTCTTTCATCTAAAAACCAGAAGTGAGCAAACATTCTTAAAAAATTAAAGATCCCCTAAACAATTAGATGTAAGCAATCTGTTAAAATTCCCAACACAAATTCAGGTAATATTCAACCTATAAGAAGAGAAGACAAAATGAAAGTGACACTTGAAGACGACACAATCAAAAATTGTTTTTAGGTCATCAATACAGTGGAGAGCTGATATCGGGAGGGTAATGTTCTCACAGAGATAATGCCATGATACCCATCATGTGACATTCTAGTATTGAATTAAAACTTAAAGGTGAGTTAAGTGCTTTCTATTGAGTGTAGATATCTCCATCATGTCCAGTTTATGAATTATCATATAACATATTACAACTTACTTAGTTTACCTTAAAATTATTACTACACTGCTCAAAGGACATATTAACTAGACAAAGGGGTATTTTGCAAATTTTCCTTCAATAATGAAAATTTTCAGATGATGAAAAAGATCTCCATTACTTACCCCTGAAAATATGCCTAAACTTCCATTCAACATCATGTAGATCCCTAGCAATCAGTTCCTGACAAGGAGGCTGCTGCGAGAAATCCTGTGGAAACCGGGAAGAAGAATAAGAAGAAAATTAGTAACAGCAGCTAGCTTGAGCGGGAAATGCTGAAAAAGAAAAATCAGTACCAGTGGAGGGAAAACTTTCTCTGCAGCACGACGAGGAACAGAGAACCCTCCGTGGGTACTAGTATCACTAGCTGTTAGTGTCTTGCAAAAATAATTTGTTGGCTGTCTGCTCAGAATTCCCAGCTCAACCGGAAAATATGTATCTTTTTGCTCTTGCTGAGAAAGTAGCAACTCAGTTCACAAGAAACTACAGAACCATTGATATTAGTAAATTGTAAATCAAAATTGAAAGTCAAGACTACCGCTGTCAAGGGCTGCAATGTCATTTGAGCATATACTTCATCTGTTTCAACATCTGCCTGAAATCCCACCCAAAAAAAAACATTCACTTTGTTGCAGCCTACAAGTTAAGATGAACAAACACCTTCCAATGATATAATATAATATGACCCACATGCATTGTGACATTGTGGAGCTGGCAGACCAACTGGGCAGGCAAACTCGGGTAATTGGGAATGTGAGCATCAATTTCTTTATTAGTTGTGGCAGCAACCTGGCATCCAAATTCCAACTGGGGTCCTTAAAATTTGCTTTTTGATCGATAAATTCCATAAGTATACATTGCAGAATCGCGCATAGTAAAATTTAAAGACCTAATGTCATGAAAACATAAAAATGGATAAAATAAGAATCAGTCTTATCGAGTTCAAACCTGCTCACTGTGACCCTGAGGGAAGTAAACCACGCGACTATTAAATGTTGGTAGGGACACGAGGGGACCAGCACAGGCATGCCATAACTCTGAATTTAAACATTTTTTCTCTCCTACCATAAGTTTTATAAGCAGTAATTAGTAAATCAATTCATTAGTAAATCAATTCATAGTTAATCAATTGTTAATTCAATTTTTTAATAAATTGTTAAAAATATAAAATAAAATAAGTTGAAGGCATGGAAGTCCATAATGTAACTACAAAAAACCAGTGAAGGAGACAGAGATATAGAAAAAGTCATTATTAAAAGGGAAATGAGGTAGGGGAAAAGTGCGTGTATGGTAGAAAGAGAGGGGGAAGAGAAGGATGGGGAAAGATACCTTCATGAGCTTGCTGACCCAACCCTGATGTTGAAAGCTTCATATTTTATATAGTGACTAACTCAACTTGTGTAGATAATTAAAATTAAAATTATACTTAATCCAATAGTAATACTACTATAAAACCCTCAGCTCAGCTAACCTAAACCTCATTAGCAAGTAAAATTAAAATGTTGAAATATTGGTGAGCCCTAAATATTTCCTCCAGTAAACCAGCTTGGCCTCCTCAATATCCTCGTCACTCACCTTCATCTTCTCCTCTCACCAACTCAACTCACTCAAAATCATTCCACAAATTCACAACAAAAATCGCAACAAATCAAAAACCAAACCCCCAAATTCAGTAACTAGCTCATCAATCAAAAGGTAAAATACCCTTCCATCACAGAAATGAAACCCTAACCGAGCTCAGAAAGCCGAACGTTGTTCGAGACCGCCATGGCTGAGCTGAAAGAGAAGCTTTTAGAGGCCAATCGCTGTCGCCGGTAGAGAGAGAGAATGAGTGGTTTCTTCTTCTCTTCCCTTTTATACAGCACCCGACCAAGTTCGAGCTGAGAGCAGTAGAGCGAGAAAAAATGAGGAGAGAGAAAAGGGGAATAATTATAATTAGACTACTGTAGTAATAATATCTCTCTATTTCTCTTTCTCTCTTTTCTTTGTGATACGTATATGAAGGTTTAGGCAGAATTAGGTGGAATCGAGACCGTAGGGAAATCCGTACCTGAGGATCTTGGCCGTCGATTTTATTACTGTGCTATGACAGGTAGCACGTGCCACCATCTACAGTGTCGTTGTCAGAGTACGAAGGTTGAATATAATATCGTACACAAATTTAGGAGAGAGAAAGGGAGCGTGTGGAAAGAGAGAAAAAGACACGAAAGAAAAAAAGAGACCGACTCAGCAAAAGTACTTCTTTGCTTCCAAAAGAGGATGTAATAAGTTCATTTCTAAAATTTTGAAATTTAAATTAAATTTTTTAAAAATATAAACGAAAAACACTACATATAATTAGATAAATTATCATATAAAAATATTTCATTTTGTGTAATACACTTTCTCTTATTTTATATACATAAAAATATTTTATATATTTTAAAAATAATATTATTTTGAAAAGCAATTAAAACAAAAACATGAAGTGTTTTCGATGATGTTTGATTATATTTTAATGCCTCTTAAGAGTTCACTATCTCATTCGCTTGAAGTTATTCGGTAAAAAAATATCCCTTTTAATTCATTTAAATTGATAAGATAGAAAATAAAGTCAAAACTATTAAGAGTTGTCTCTTAATGAAATTTTTAAATCTATGAACAAAAATAACCTCAATAAATATTATACTCCCTCCGTTCCAAATTTTTAGGTTATTATTGATTTTTAAAAAGTTAATTTGATATATTTTTAAATTTAAATTTAAGATGATTAAAAATTATAAAACAATAAATCTACAATCGATATTAATTAGTTTTTCTATATTTTTCAATATGCATCATCGCATAAACTAAAATCAAAGAAATTCATGTCAGTTATGAGTTTAAAAATATTTTAAATTGACTTTATAAAGTCAATAATGATCTTATATTTGAAATAAAAATAATATAATTATTCTCTTGAACTATTATATTATGTTGTTGTTCTATTAAACTTAACATATTTTTTTATCTGACGTAATAGTCATCATATTATACATTATTGCTAAAAAAAATTGGTGATTTGTTTAAATTTATTTACTAGAGTATATATATAAAAATATATTTAGCAATATTATTTGCTAATCTTTATTAAAATGAATATTTAAAATTATCAAATAAAATTTTTAGACAACGTATATGATTAAAATGGTAAAATAGTACTATTCACATTTTTTTTAAAATTATTATTAAATAATATTTTTTTATTCAGATATAATTCTAAATAAATACTCTGTATTTAAACTCTTCAATTCTTAACATTTAATTTTATTAAACACAATATTCCTCTAAATACTACTAATTACTTTATTAATTTACGCCATAATAAATATGTTTGGAGGGTGAATTTTTTAATAATTTACCAGATATGAGAGTGAAAGAGTAAATTATTAACGAACACATCCGCCTAAATTCATCGCCAAATACTACAAAAATGTGAACCTTGTGGTGGTCCATGTCACGTTTGACAGTACTTGGGACTTGGGAGTATCATACTCCTTTATTATTATTTTCTTGGTTGGTACCTTTTAATTTGATTTCCAAATTTATAGCATAATAAATGTTAATAAGGACTAAAAATGGGCAGAGATCAAAAATTTATTGTGTTTTTAAATATTTATATTGATATTGAATTATAGTTTAGACAATTATCTTTTTTTGGGTAATATTTTTTGGCTTATTGCGATCTATGATGCCATATATAAAGCTTTATAATCTTCATTTGATGATTTGCCATTACCTTGGTTCAAATGGCCCTAACGCCATCTACCATTTCAAGGAGAAAAAATGCATGCATATAAATATGAAATATACATGCTGGTATCAATCGACATCTTTAAACTTCGGAACAACATCAACTAGAAATTAAAATAACGTCTTCAATGAATGTACGAATGTATACACATTTGTTGAATATGAGAATTTTCACTATTGAAAAACGTTACCTATAAATTCTATAAAAAAGGAATTGGTAAAATTTAAGCATAACAATTTCTTTACCTAAATAATACACATGTAGTTAGACATGCACAAACGATCGGTCAGACTTGGTCTAATTCAAGCTCATCAAATTTTGACAGTTAGTTAGGTCCGACTAAGACTAGGATCAGGCACAAACTTAAGTCAAAAGAGGTCAGGTCAGACAAGATAATCTAACTAAAAATGTTATCTGTTGCAAATTAAAGGTCAAGCCAGGCCCGGACCTAGGCTGGGTTCGAGCATTCCTTTTTAAAAAAAAATTAATTTTAAATATTAAAAAATACAAACTAATAAAACTGTGAAACTAAAAATTTAAATAAAATTGTATAGACTAACTAAAAGTCTAAAACTAATAAAATTAGGGTAGGTTGGTTGGACGATACAACTGTTATATATATTTTTTCTCTTAGGTTAAGTTAGGGTGTGTGGGATTAGCTTGCTGCTATTTTCATATATATGAAAATGATTCATAGCAAATAATTGATATGAGTATTATTCTAACAAATGCATCTTACACCATCTGTAAATAAATCTAATGACCCGAAATGAGAACTTTTTCCACCTACCGCTAGAAGCATTGGCGATAGACTTGATTTGTCGCTACTCTTTCTCATAGTAGACCTAAGTTGTTGCCACTATTTTTAGTGGTAAGAAAAAAACAAAGTTCAGTCGCTACTTTTTCTGGCGATATGTATCGAATGCATCGACTACCGTTAGTTGATGCATTGCAACTATTAACTAATGACTGCTAATACATACAAGTATTGGTTGCCGCTAGCTGTTGGCTAGCTGGCGATGCCAACCAATGCATACAAGCATCAGTCGGTGTCTCTCAATACGATGTTGATATCCGTCGCCAAATGACGATGCATGTCGATGTATGCAGGTATCAGTCGATGCATGCAAGCATTGGATGCCACTAGTTACTAGCGATCGATGCATGCTAATGCATGTTGATATACAAACATCAATCGATATCTGCTGATGCATGTTGATACCTGCTACCAAAAGGAGTAGCAGATGGGCTTACTAGGTCTGCCAGAAGAAGTGATTGCAACTCAGGTCTGTCGCCACTCATTCTAGCAGTAGAGAGAAAAATTCCCCAATTTAGGGCGTTAAATTTAGTTATAAAAAGCGTAAGATGCATTTGCTAAAATATTACTCATAACAAGGTTGAGGCTAAACTGATTGAGGACTGTGCTAATCGGGCCTACAGGTCAGATTAGTCCTAGGCCTCAGGCAGGCCAGGCCGACCCACTAATAAAAAATATAGGTCTTATTAAGGCCTTTAAGTCAGGTTTTGATCGAACCAGACTTACCGGATCAAATATTTTCATATCAAACCTAAGGCAAACCAAGTTGGGTACTGGGCTCGCAGAACTTTTTGTTCATGCCGACATGTAGCTATGCCTTAAAAGTCAAACGCACTTGAACTTTAATGTTTAGTCAAAATGTTAGATTTTTTATTTTTTTTGAAAACCTATTTTATAACAATTCAATTTTAAGCATACATTTTTATCATAAGGTTTAAGGGGGAACCTGACATATTGATTAATTCTGAAATATTGACTTCTGTTAAGCGATAGACTTAAATATGTTCTGTTAAGGACTGAAATCACATCTGTCGTAAAAAGAAGCCTCTAGTATTAGACTATCACTTTTAATCTAATCAAAATGTTAGATATAATTTGGTATATTTAGTTAAAAAAATATAAAGAAAAAAATCGACAAACTAGATCAATCCTCAAGAAATACGAGGATGAGATCAACCTTTATTCTGGTTTTCAATATTGGATTACACATCAGACAGACATCCTTTGGGAATCTGTCTGACCAGAGAAGATAATAGTTAAACTTTAAAGGAGATAAAAGTGAAAAATGTCATGATTTTTCTCTTTTTCTATGACAATTATGTACCCTAAAATAACCTCGTTTTGCTGTCAATTCCAGTACCTTCGAAAAAGAGACACACTTATACTAGTAATATTTAAGCATGCAATTTAGCACGCGAGCATTATTATTAATGAAATCATAGAATGGAGTGATGGACCCCGTATGGCATTCAACAAATTAATGAATCTATCTAATTAGTCAATATATAAGAAGTTGGCGTATTTGCAAATCTAAATTATCTAACGGTGTTTGTGAATTCAAGCAAGCGTGAATACCATCAGCTCCCTCCATTTCAAATTATAAAATTATTTAAAAAAATTAATTTAATTTTTTAAAATTTAAAATTAAAATAATTTATTAAAAATTATGAAAAAACAAATCATATAATAAATAATATTTTTTTAATTATTTATAATATTCACCGTATTTATTAAAATTGAAAAAATCAATAAAAATATTTGAATTTAATTTCAAAATGTTAATAATAATATTATAATTTTGAGATAAAAAAATAAATTTCAATTGAGCAGTACTAGGGGTGCCATGGCCCACCCCAACTTTATTTATTTTATATTATATATGTATTCTCTCATATTTACTATATTGCCATTCCAAATTTTTAAAATATATATATATATGCGATTTTCTTTTCCTTTCGCTGCAATTGCTCTCAAATCTTTGTTCTCTTAAGCAAATTCCATAAGGAGCACAAATTGAATCAACTGCAAGTAAAATACTTTTATTTTTTAGGTGCTTTTTAATTGCTCTCTTCAATTGGGGTTTTGGGGGATTTGAGTCATTTACCCTAATTGCTAAAAATCTGTTTACTTATTACACTCATTAATCAATTACTTCCCTCCTCCAAAAAAATGGGTTTCATTTGATTTGGATGCTATATATATAATTTATCAAATCTAAAAATATAAATTGTGATGAAATTTAAAACCACAAAATTTTCACTTAGGAAGGAATACGTGTAACATCATATAATCTTCTTATTTGAATTGTAGATGGGAATTAAAAAATTCAATGACTGTATTTTTTGTTCAATAAAAAGACTCCAAGAAAGGTTGGAGTCCCATTTTGATAGAGTTTTATGAAGCTATACAAAACATGTTGTAATTTTGGTCTGCCGTTAAAGACTCTAGCGGTAACAACTTTTTAAATCAAATTGGTCATTGCATGTAGTTGTTGAAATAATACTCCAAACAATCAGTTGTTATTGAAAAAATAAAAAATAATATATATATATATATATATATATATATGACTTTAGTTTTACACATATTTTTGTTCAGAACACGTCTAAACATAAACTCGGTAAATAATAATAATAATAATAATAATAAATGGAATGGCATGGCATAAAAGGGGAGGGAAGGTAAAAGAGGATGAATGATTGATTGTGACTTAATTTATTCCCCTTCTAATAATAGTTAAGAGTTGCTTTCTCTCATCTTTCATTCTTCTCTCCCAGTTAAAAAAAACCTTACTAGGAAAGTCATTTTCTTACCCCCTAACTTTCCTTCAAAATTAAAAATCACAAAGCCACTGTACAATCATACTCATTGGCTGTTCACACCAACTTCATTTTCCTTTTTCGTAGAACTACCTAATATATTAAGAAAAAGAGAGGTGAGAGACTTGGTACATGCTTAAATAATAAAATGACATGAATACCTTAATGAATGAGTTGTTATTACAGACAACCTTGTAACTAAATTGTGAGACACAAGTTATCTTTTTTATATATTTCTTTCACGTAGTATGAAATATTTTTCTCTTTTTATTTTATTTTTTTACTATTTTTTGCAATTAAGATTCATAGTATAGAATATGATGCGGTTTAGACTGCATACAAAATCGCTTGAGTGCAATTTAACAATTTTAAAATAATATATGACACCGTTTGTGATTGGTGTGATACAATTTTAAAACTTATGGTACAATTTCATTAGATTCGATTTCAGTTCTAAAATCAATTAATGTAGTCAACAATAATATTAAATACATCAAATTAATCTATATGTATAATAACAAAATACGGATATTACAATGTCATTCCATGGGGAATGAGACAGCAAAAATAATTCAAATTCAAATAATAAATTATTTAAGAAATATTAGGAAAAATTAAGTGAGAGAATAAGTCTTGTGAATAATAAAATGAGATACAAAATTAAGGATCATGCTAAAACAGTAGAACAATAAGCCATACCAAAATCTATACCATAGACAGAGCACATTACACACATGACCAAACCAACAGAAAGATGATAAATTATAATTCAAAATGCATGTGTCACACACATCCCAAATTAATATTTATATATAAGAGTGGTACGGTGCGGTTTGAGCGGTGTACCAAACCACATATGTAAGGTTGCAAATCGAACCAAACAGTTCAGGCTAGATTTGGGTTTGACTCGAAAAAATATGAGCGAGACTCGAATTCGTTAATAATATGATTCAAATCTGAGCACAAAAAATAGTTCGAATAAAAATACGAGTAGAATCTGAATAAGGTTATACTCGACTCGTTTAGAATTCAAATTATTCGAATTTTTAATCATGAACCGATACATAATCGATTGATACATATTCGAATATATACTCGATACATTCTCTTATAATATATACACAATTAAACAAAATTTAAATAATTAGTTATTATTATTTTTTATTTGTAATTTTAATTTTAATTTTATATATTTAAAAGTGTAATTATAATTATATTTTTTCATTTCTAAGTAAAATAATAAGTTCAATTAATAATTATATGTAATATAAAACTAGTTATTATGTGGAGACTTAAATTCGAATTTGAATTTGACGTTCGCGAGTAGTTTGAATATAATTCGATCCGAGTCGAATCGAATTCGAGTCAAGCCGAATCTAAGTAAAATTTTTCAAATATAGTTCGAATCCGAGTACAAATTTAACCTTACGAGTTAAATCCGAACAGTTTAAAATTCGAATCGATTCGGCTCGTTTGTAGTCTTACACATGTGATTTTTCAACCATTTTAACGCCGTCGCATACGTTGGAACCATTGGCGAGACTTAATTGAAACGGCTTGCTCGGTCTTTGGTGTGATTTTGAGGTCGATTTCGATTGCTCAACCCTATGAATTCATTTAAATTTAAGTTATTGCTTTCTAATTTTATGATCAATTAATTTAATTTAATTGTAGAATCCTCTTTTAGATGATTATATATAGTTTTGATTAATATAATAATAGTATACACGAATAAGTTATAGAGTGATGCATATTTTGGGTCAGTTTAATTTTGATACAGAACATTTGAGCCTACAAAATAGATATTAATGACCAACCAAATTAATTCAATTTAAAATTTTCACTTGAATTGTCATATATAATTATTGATTTATATGTACTAAATCCCTCACATCCCTTCACCCTAATGTATTAGATCTCTAACATATTTAATCTCCCATTTCTCAGCAAAATTATAAAAAGATTCCTAAATAAATAAAATATAAAAATAAAAAGTCAGATAAGATTTGCTACAATGGGATTAGGATCCTAATTCTCTCTGATGTATAAAGAGATTTGTCTCAATTTGACAGACACTGAGCGGCAAATCATTGCGCTAAAATTCATATTGCTTTGCGGCAGTTTGTCCCGCTACTAAAAAATTGAGAGGGCCGATATGTTTGTCTCAATTTGGCTCCAAATATTTAAAATCAAGTTACAAAGCTCTTTCCCTCTTTAACCAACCACGCCTTTCAATCACCCAGCTCAACCAAATTCAGTCCCACCTCTTGGTTTCCGGCTCTATTTCTGGCCCATTCGCCGCCGGCAAGCTCATCTCCTTGTTAGCTTTCTCCGATCACGCCCTGGCCTACAACCTCTTTCGCCTTTTACCCAATAGATCCGCCTACTTGTGGAACACTATGATCAGAGCTTTTCTAGAAAAGAATGAGTCAAGTAAAGCTCTTTCTGTTTATAAAAGAATGGTAGATAGTGGCATTTTTCCCAACAATTACACATTCTCTTTCGTTCTCAGAGCTTGTACGGAACTCTCTGACATTTCTTTGGGTTTAATTTGCCATGCCCAAGTGGTCAAATTGGGTTGGGAAGCTTATGATTTTGTGCAAAATGTTCTGATCCATTTATATGCTGCTTGAAATGTAATGATTTCTGCTCGTAAATTGTTTGATATTAGTTTGAATCGAGATGTGGTTACTTGGACTGCGGTTGTTAATGGGTATGCAAAGTCTGGCCAGGTTGTGATTGCCAAACAACTGTTTGATGAAATGCCGGCGAAGAATGTTGTTTCTTGGAGTGCGATGATTAATGGGTATGTGCAGGTTGGGTATTTTAAGGAGGCTTTGGGAATTTTTAACGATATGCAGGTTGCTGGTGTAAGACCATCTCCACCAGGCCGGAGAGGCAAAAATCCTAAACTAAATATAGTCTAGGATGTAGATTTTGCTCCAGCAGGCGGACTAAATTTAGTCTATTGTTTTTTCCGGCAAACCAAAAAGACTATATCTAGGAACTTGAATTTGGTGGACTATAATTTTTAATATATTTAAATAGGAGATGAAGAGGCGTTGAAGAAGAAGAAAATGCATGGGCGTTGAAGAAGAAGAAGTTGCAGGCTGTGCTGAAGGAGATGAAGGGTGAGAAGAAAATAAATGCTGCGTTTGACAAATAAAAATGAAGACTGCTTTTGAAAAATCAAGACTGCATTTGGAGATGAAGGGTGAGAAAAATATTAGATTATTAAAAATTACATTTTTTTATTTTAAAATATAAGATTAATATTATTTTGTAAAGCAAATTTAAGATATTTTTAAATTAAAAATTGATATAAATTAATTTTATTTTAAATAATAAAAATAGGAGAAGAATAAATTACCTAAACAGTGCTAATACAAAATTTATGGTTTTCAAAAATTTAATGAATCACCTCAATTTTGCATTATAAAATATTTTAAATTAACTTAAAAAAATAAAATTTCATCATATATTATGACCGTTGGAATATAGCTGTTAGAGTTTTTTTAAATTCATTGATTATTTTAATTTTTTTATATTATAGTCCGCATAATAGTCCATGGAATAGTTCATCTGCTGGAATGATTGAAGACTAAAGGATATCTGCTGATGTCATATAGACTAAATATAATCCAACAGATAGTCAATTTGTTGGAGATGCTCTAAGGCCGAATCAAGCTGAAATTGTTGGCGCGCTCTCTGCTTGTGCTTTTCTTGGGGCTTTGGATCAAGGTAGATGGATTCATGCTTATGTGGATAAAAGTAAGATGAGGTTAGATAGGGTGTTGGGCACCGCACTCATGGAAGAGAAGGAAATTGATTGAGGTTGATGGGGTGGTTAGGGAATTTATTGCCGGAGATAGGTCTCATGCGGTTATGGAGGAGATAGAATTGTTGTCACTAGTAATTGACATGCAGTTAAAGTCTCTTTGGGTTGACAAAGATTATAATGGTACTGAAGGGATAAGCACATAGGTCGGAGAGGGAGCGCAACTAATCCTTTTTACAAATGTCATCTCCATTGCAGCAACTGGAAACCTCATCCACTTGGGGCCAATCCCTGAGTCGCCTTCTTACACCTTCTGCTATAGTGAAATTTGTCCATCTATGGAGCCATAAGATAAATTTGGTACATGGTGCAGTTTAGGTGAAGTGGCTTTAATTAAATCCAAAAAGTCTTTCTATAACACATGACCTGATTTTTTGTTGTATAATTGATGTCCAAACTTAATTGTTCCGTTTGTGTTATAACGATTCTAAATAATCATTCAATAGTTTTCGTAATTGAATTTCGTTTGATTTTGATTAGGACAAAGTTACTTAAAAATTTAAAATATCCCGAATAGTTCCTAAATATAGAATAGTGGAACATTTAAGTAACTTTGATTCATCATAAAAACCTCCAACTTACAATCAACGCATTTAAATCTTTGTTGTTAGGGAGGGACCTATATATACTAAAAAACTAAAAACTATTGGGCATGTTTTCTAAATGCAGAATATTAGGCAGGCACCAACAGTGAACCAATTTACATGTACTTTAGTAACTGGCCATGTCCTTTTATCTCTCTGAACGTACCACCCATAGATGAGTGGATTGTAATACATCCTGAGATTTTTTTTAAAAGCATAAATTGAGTTTGTAGTTGAACATAAACTAATTAGATAATCTCCAAGATTCTTTCTCCAACACAGATTTGATTTTGGCTTCAGAGGGGCACAAGTGTCCTCTTCCTTTTCTTCTCTACGAATAGTTGAGCTTTTTAACAAAATGAACACTACTTGCAGTTCCATGACGAAGATAAATGGTTGAAGGGTTGGCCTTCAAATACCCATATTTTGAGGTAAATTAGGAAGAGAGATTACTGGAGAACTATAAACTTGAGGACCCGGAAGAGATGCAATTCACTGATCTTAAATTGAAATAGGATTAATATCAAAAGTAGAAATCTAATTTATCAAAACATTTTAATTGTACGAGTCAAAACAAACCCAAGCTTTGGGATATTTTGATGAATCACCAAAAATCAGGGATGCTAGATCAGATATCAATAACGAAACAACATTCCACCAGGAAAAAAAAAATATGCAGTTTCCATGGAGCATCTAGCAAAGAAGCTTTAATTTATGCAATTCACTACCTTCACGGCAGCCTTGTGACCTATAACCAAAACATTTTCAGGGGTGCGTGGGTGAGGGGGAATAGTCTAGGTCAAGATAAGTATGAGAGCATAAACCACCATTAACTTGGCCGCAATTGGGGCTTGAAATCAAACATTAGATAAGACATTATAAATGCAGAGAAAAAAAGCAAGGAAGAAGGACCAAAAAGCAAAATAAATACTGTAGAAAGGAAAGGAGTTGAAAGAATGGAAAAAAATGTTGAGGGTTCACGAGCAGGTAATTATATATTCTGTATTTCAAAGAGCAAAGCAATAAAAAGACCAAATGAATTTTTCAAAACAAATCATCCAAATTAAGAAAAAAATCAATTTGAAAGAGCAAAGTAATAAAAAGACCAAATGAATTATTAAGAACAAAATAATTCAAATTCAAAGAAAATCAAAAAGCTCCCAGTGCAAAGTAAAATTTTTCAGAGGTAATCTCCAAGATCTAGAAACATTTGGCAAGGGAAACAAAATCAGACATTAGTTCAAAGAGCAACAAAATGTATATTTAAATGATTTTGCAGAAAAAGAGAAGCATTGAATAATGCAACTAAAAGAAGACAGAAATAAACATGGAGAAAAAGAAGGAAATGGAAAATAGAAAAATCATCATCACCATCTTAAGCAAATAGAACAAGTGAAAATAAAACAGGAAAATTGAAGGAAATGAAGTAAATAATCCGCTGGGAAAATGATAGTAAACTAATTGTATATTTAAGAAAAAAAAGCATAAGGAATCTCAACAAAAATAAAAATCAAAGAGATTTCGGGGGGGAAAAGAATAAACAAACAAAAAGCAAATGCAATGAAATTTAAACCTAATGGATACTTGAACCAAAACATAGATTGAGGGCTGAAATCCCCACCAACATCATCACCATAGCAATACTCTTAACAAAAAAAAGATCACGGAGAAGGAAAAGGGCAATAAAAGAATGGTCACTCCAAACAGGTAAGGGAAGGAAAAAAGAACAGACGAAATAAAAAAGGCAAAGAGAGAGAGGGGGAAACATGAAGGGAAAAAAAACATTAAAAAAAAATCATAGAGCAGATGCAACACAAGAATCATCAGGTTCTTGCAAAAGTTCAAATCAAATAAATTTTAGAAAAATTAAAGCATAAACCTTAAAGTAGACTTCAGAGATACAGCTGACGCTAAAATCACCATCATCACCTTTGCAAGCTACTAAATAAATGAAAGGAAAGAACAAAAAATATCCTGCAAAATACATAAAGCAACAACCAAAGAGAACACTGATGATTTCAAAAAGGGAATCAACTATCAAACTATCAACATTCTTGGTGTTGCACAACAGAATGACAGATACAAGTACAAAACAAGCCAGTCACAAAAAATTGCTCAAAACTCTCGCAAATATTATGGATTATTTACTTTCTTATGGATATGGATCATCAGCATCAATGACATTATTAAATTCAAGAAAAAGAAGAAAACAAGGGGGGAAAATGAGAAAATCATTTATCTATACTTGAATATAAAACATTCATTACTAACATAAAAAAGTAAACAAGTAGAGAGGGATGGAAAATAGTGTATCAAGGTAACCTTATAGCTCAAATTAACATTCATAAAAAACAGAGTACAGAAAAAATAGAAACAAGTAGAACTTTTTTCCTAACAAAATCTGAAAGACTGAAACCAGCAAGAGATGAATATTTTTTCTTATCGACACAGTTAACTACAAGAATCAAAAATTTCCTTCCCGCTAATATATATGTTCTTATCAGCTGTACAAGAATTGGGATATCAAGACTACAATTCATTAAAACAGGTGTTTCGATTTTCAATTTTCTTAATAGCCAGAGAGACGAACAGAGGAAACAAAAGATTTACAATTGACTGCACAAAAATTGAACAATAGTTCTTATGAGCATTATATTTTGTTGATTTATGTATTTATTGTTTTAATGATGACTATATGTTTTGTATGGAGTTGATTTTTATTAACAAGTTTGGACTAAAGAGATGGGCTGAACGTAATATGGTGCTACCGAAAGTGGGCTAAACATATTTTTATTTTTGCTGTGTATATGCTGATTTCTTGGTGGGCCAATGAGGATAAACGTTTCACAGAGATACTACTGGATTAGGTCTCTAGGATATCACATAGGAAATCAATGTAAGAATTTCTAGCCTAAGGTTTTAATTGCAAGACAATTTTATTTTGCTAGAAAAGTCTTTTAAAAAGAAGGTTCATGGGCTTAAAATTCTAATCTCTTGGATTTATTAAAAAATTAGCTGGGCTGATTTTCAGTAAATTAGATCTTCCCTATATCAAATCAGCTCCTAATTTCAAGCTGTCTGTTTTCAAAATTCAAAATCCTTCCTTATCAGTTTGAAATTAATTTCCGTTGGGATTGCTGATTTTCAGCAATATGTTTTTCCTTCCAACGTAATTCTCTTTGTGCCGTTGGACTTCATCTCTATATATTCCTCTCGGCTAAAGCTTCAAGGGAAAGGAATTAAGAAAAACAATAGTGCTTACACACAAAAGTTTTCTAGCAAATTACTCTTGCCTTGTTCTTAAGTCCTTATTGCTGGAAATTCATAGCTATTGCTTGTAATCATATTCCTTCATTATGAAATTTGTGTTCAAGCCTAGATTGGCTTTGATTGATCCAGTGGTGGATAAGTTTGCACAAAGAAAGCTCTAAAGGTTGCATTGGTGCAAAAGTTATAGTGGTTCAAGCGGTTGCAGTGGTGTAAAAGGGACAATGGTAATGGTTTTCAGAGCTTATTTGTACATGAAGTTTTGTAATACTTTATTAATAAAAGAGACTTTAATACGAGTTGGTATTGGACGTGAATTAGACCACTAGAATAGAGGTTAAGGGCCGAACCACATAAAAATCTTGGTATGTTTGTGGTTTACTGATTATCTTGTTTATCTTGCTTAATTATGCATTTGAACACTATCCATACATTTACATACACTGCACTGTTAAATCCGAAGTGATATAAAGATGGTTCTGCTTAACAATTTAATATAGCCATCAAAGTAGATCTATAGCAGAAAATTTAAATTTGTTATTGTTAATCGATTCAATCGCATACACCTATTCAACACCCCCTCCCCCAGGTGTGCACACTCACGGAATTTCATTTGGTATCAGATCAAGGCTCTACTACCATTGGTCTTTGCAGATCGTAGGGCAAGATCATATGAAAGGGCAGTCCACCAACAGGCCACCATTGTTGCTTGACAATGAGAACTTCAACTTTTGGAAATTCATAATAAAGATTTATCTCAATAGGGATCCATGGGAATGGTGTGTGGTTGACAACGAACCCGTCATTCCAAAGCATGATGATGGCAGGCCAAAAACATTAATGGAAAAGGATGCAAATGAATCATTCATGGTGTCCTACAACTCAAAAGCCACGAATACTTTGCTAAGCAGAATGGTACAATCAGAAATTGACAAAATTTCAACTTGCAAAACAACGAAGGAAATCTGGGATACCATCATAATGAGTTATGAAGGAACTTTCAAGGTCAAAGAGGTGAAACTAAGCATGTTGATGCAAGAGTATGAGCTGTTCAAATTAGAGAAAGATGAAACAATTAAAGAAGCTCAAGCAAGGTTTCTCACACTAATAAACTCACTCAGCGCTCGGGAGAAAATTGATCAAAAGAAAATCAACAGAGTGTTGTTGAGAATCACGCCAAAAATATTAGCTCCAAAAGTTGCCACTCTCCGAGACTCGCCAACATTTAGCATTATGGTGACTCTCACACTTTTCGGTGAATTTGAAGAGTTTGAAAATCAACTCAAAAGGTATGATGATGAAGAGGAGACACCAATAAAAAAGACATTGACACTTCAAGCTGAGAGCAATTATAGTGATCAATACAAAGATTTCGATGAAGAAATTGAAATGCTATTAAGAAAACTCGAAAGACTACTTCAAAGGAAGAAACAAATGAAATATCAAAAAGGTAGTAGCACAACTCTAGTGAGCAAGTCCAAAACAGAACAAGAAGAAGAAATTACCTAACTTTGTTTCATGAAACTAGAAGATGATGACCAACGTGAGGTAAACAATTTTCACGAAGCTTCTGAAATAACTGCGACTGATTATCTTGCATTACAAAATGAAAATCAACAGCTCAAAAAGAAAACTGCCTATTTAAAGAATTGCATAAATGAGCTAATGAATGGAGTTGAGTCACTTATTGAAGAGAGAAAAGAAAAAGAATATCTCAAAAATGAAAATGAACTTTTAAAAGAAAATTTGAATATGAGAGATGCATGCAAAGATGCTTTTAATGATGGAAAAATGATGAATGTGCAACATGATGATAATGTAACAAATGCAAAAATAAAATCTTTAAAAAGTGATCTTGTTAAATTTGTGCAAAGAGAAAAAAGCCTAAATGTTATGTTAGGGGCACAAAGATCTAATATTGAGAAACAAGGAATTTGATATAATCATGCTTCAAATGTTGATTATAAATCTAATAATAATATTAGAATGATTAATAGTAAACCAAGGCATAAACAACCTTACTTTTCACTATTTGTTACTTGCAAAAAATGTGGTTTTAAGGGTCACTTTGATTCTAATTGTAATAAAATTAAAATAAAACAAATTTGGGTAAAAAAATGTAATTTATATGCTACTAACCCAAAAGGACCCAAAAAGATTTGGGTACCAAAAAGATAGAAATTATTTATTTGTTTTGTATATGTCTCAAGGTCAAAAAGGAGACGGATAGTACTTTAAGAAAGTACGCAGCCTAAAAATTATTTAGCAGAATCTGTAAGTACATCACGTTGTTCTCGTGTTTGTTGTCTCCAAAGATGGGGTTTCTGCTAACCCTGAGAAAAGGTCAAGGCTATTAAGGAGTGACTCGAACCTTCTAACATACATAAAGCTAGAAGCTTCCATGGGATTGTTACTCTCTAACAGCAGCCGCTAAAGCCTTTGTGGAGATAAAGGATAAGATGACACAAGCACCCCATTGCGTTCTTTATCGAAAAATTAAATGAGGTCCAACAAAGATACTCTACCTATGATAGAGTGTTTTATATTATACTCCAAGCACTTGGGTATTGAAGACATTATCTGCTGCCTAAGGAGTTTGTGTTATACTCATCAAGTGCTACAATATATAAACTCGCAAAAGAAGTTGAGTCATCGACATACTAGGTGGTTTGACTTTCTTCAGGATTACTCTTTTGTCCTTGGCATTGTCAAGGGATAGAAAACAAGGTCGCTAATGCGTTAAGTAGGGTATTTGTTTTCTTAATACCTTGAGTGTGAAGGTTGTAGAATTTGAGCGAATTATTCATGAATACCCTTCTTGTCCAGATTTTTGAGCCATATATTAACCTACAAAGCCCTAGTATACCTTTTACATGCGATTTCCATATCCATGATTGGGTATCTTTTCAAAGGCACCCGCTTGTGTATTTCTAGTACGTCAATGTGTGAGCATTTAGTTTGGGAATTGCATGCAAGTGGGATTGCAAGTCATTTTGATTGTGATAAGACCATTACCATTGTGGAGGACAAGTTTTTTGGCCTAGCCTCAAGAAGGATGTAGCTCGAATTGTTTCTGAGTGTCGTACATGTCAAACTGCCAAGGGTCAGAAGCAAAACAGGGGGTTGTACATGCCTTTATCAGTACCTCATGCACCGTGGGAGAATATTAGCATGGATTTTGTTTTGGGATTACTACGAACTCCTAGAGGTCATGATTCTGTTTTTGATGTAGTGAATCGTCTTTCTAAGATGGCACATTTTATTCCTTGCAGCAAAACAGACGGCGTTTCACACATTGTGTCACTTTTCTCTAGTGAGGTTGTTAGACTACGTGGTTTACCTTTGTCTGTAGTTTCTGTAGTTTCTGATAGGGATGTAAAATTTATGAGTTATTTTTAGAAAAGCCCGTGGAAGAAACTAAACACCACACTGAAATTTTCCATTGCATATCACCCCTAGACTGACAATCAAACTGAAGTAGTTAATAAAAGTCTAGGTGATTTAATAAGGTGTCTTGTAGGAGATCACGTGTCTAGTTGGGATAAGGTTTTACTTATGGCCAAGTTTGCATATGATAGTTCGGTTAATCGCTCTACTGGAGCGAGTCCATTTCAAATTTACACGGGTTATCAGCCTAGGAAGCCTATTGACTTGGTACCATTGTCCCCTGCATATAGATCTAGCGAGTCTGCCACGACTTTTGCACAACATATTCATGATTTATGAGAAAAAAAATTAATTTAAGCAATAAAAATTATAAGTCTGTTGCAAATGTTCATCACATGTACCAAGAGTTTAATGAGAATGACTAAGTGATGCTTCGACATCGCGTCAAGAGGTTACCTCCGGGCACTTGGAAGAAAGTGCATGGTAAGAGGATAGGTTTATTTCAAGTTAAAAAGAAGGTTATTGTCAATGCTTATGAGTTAGATATTTCCAGTGATATGGGTATTGATTCTGTATTTAATGTAGCTGATCTTACTCCTTTCATGGGTCTTCGACTCCATCTTCTGCTAACCCTATTGAGCCTACCCGTGTTCCTTCATTACCTGTTCCACTTACACCTCTTGTTTCTTCATAGCATACAACAAATGGCATTGAAGGTGTGTTAGATGAGAGAGTCGTGTCTACTAGGCGCAGATAGTACCGCCAGCTTTTGGTGAAATGGTGAGACAAACCTCATAGTAATTGCACATGGATTAGTAGGGATGAGTTCTACCACATTGATCCCGCATTGTTGGAGCGTTATGACAGTTTCCTTTCAACGTAGCCGAATTGTTTCCAACAGGACAGAAATGATGGGAATCAAATTCATTCACGTTGATGTATTTATTTAGGAACACTGATGTATTTGATTTATTTGGGATTGTTTTAATTTAGAAGTTAATTGGTATTTTGTTTCCATTAGTAAAGGTATTTTAGTCTTTTTAATATTTTCTGTAGATTTAAGTTTTGTGAATATTTAAACACCGATGTATTTTGGAATTATTCATGTTATTGATTATTGAGATTCCTTTTGGCTTACGATTATCGCAGAGATAATTTTTTCCTACGTTTAGTAGACACAGAGTTGAAACCCTAAACCCTAATGATTTACGCGCGGAACTAAATTCTAGGCTTTCTATCCTAATATTTACAACAATGTTGCATCAATTCCAACTGTAACGCAACAATGTTGAAAAAACATAGTACATTAAGAATCAAAGACTATAAAAAAATAATTTCATGATGGGAACAAGTTCAACCCATCAGTCTACAAAAAAATGGCAAAAAACTTGTGATTCATTATTAAGATGGAGTATAAGATTCCAAGATGGGGAAAGGTTTATAGACAGAGCAGATGAAAGAAAACTTGATAATTATACATAAGTTGGAACCAACAGAAAAGTAAAAACTGAAATCTACTTGTCAACCAAGTAAAAAGTAAAATAAATACTTTTACCAGAGATCAATTGTAGATTTTTCACTAGAAGGAAGGAAAAAGCAAAAAAATTAATTTCAAACAATTCCTATCAGATATCAGGCGACCCAACTAAGCATAAACGGTTTTTGACTTGAAGGTAGTGGTGTTTGAAATCATCATCTTCAAAAAATAAAAAATAATAGAACATACAAAAAACGAAGAAAAAGAAAAAAGGGACAAAAATAAGGGGAAGAGGAAAATAAAGATAAAGAAAGAAGTAAAAGAAAGTAAAACATCATATGCATAAACATGCATCAAAATAGAAAACATGAAACAGACCGAGAAGGGTTAAGAATATTAGAGAGCAGAAGAATGATAAGAAGTTCAAATAAGATATAAATAAAAACTAAGCTAATAAATTCTACAAAACATAATTTAGTACATCTCAATTTGTGAAGGTCAGAAGGAACAACTAAACAAAGACCTTCAACTTGCTCGAGATGGTGATTACTAAAATTGAAGAATAATATAAGACTAAAACAAAAAGGGAGAAAATACAAGAGATTTTTATTTTTATATTGGGGTGGGGGTGGGGGTGGGGGTGGGGGGTGGGGGGAATGGATAGTTTAGAAACCACTTATCAAATACTAATATGTTTGTCAATACGACTCATATCTCAATGTAATAGCATGAAATCTACCAACTCTTCCTATCAGCACCTTCTAAGGGGGTAATAAATTCGACATCTCATAGAGCTTCAACCGGAATAAACGCAAGCCCGAAAGTGTTTCAGAACAAACCACGACATCCAGAAAAATGGACATGAAGGCTTTTATTAGTAAATTCAGACAACTATAAGTATCACCATCTCAATCAAAACTGTTACAATTTTCCTATAAACAGTTAGAGACCTAGATTTCCAGGCCACACACTCCATTAACAATCATTGCTGAACTTCTAAAATTCCTTCAAATAGATACACTGGCATAATAAATAAAAAGCTACTAATTAACTGTCAAATTATAAAATTTCAGAGAGAAGTTCCTATAGGCATCACCTTACCCTGTTCACGCTAATACCTTTCTACCAGTAAAACAACCTAGAGAGCAAACCGCTTTTCTTTCCCCCCTAAACATCTATTATTGAAACAGCTATCCAAATGCCAAAGACAAGCATCTTAAAAAGCAGTGATAAAAAAAATTTAAGTACCAAAAAAATAAATAATAATAATTCCATCCCAGGAGTATTATTATAACCTTGCATGGCCTTCAGCCTAAAGGGTGATTTCTCATGTCCGGAGTGTATAAAGTGAACCTTAATTTCAGTGAAAACCATATGTATAGCATCTAAATCCAACAAATACCATAAGAATCAATAAAGGCAACAAATATAACAAAAGAAAATGTAGATTTATATCCAAAAGAAAAAGTAGCATTCATTCCTTGTACAGGATCATAGCATTCATGGACAGTTATGGATAGTGATATACTGACGGGGTAACAGTTTTGTCTTCTAAGGACCATACTTACAATAAGAAACACCAAATCGACTCCATACCCTACTCCACCTGTTTAGCCGGAGTAGCAAAAACCGTATCAGCAGAAATGGCCACATACCCCACCTTCTTGGGGCTGACGTCATCATCATAACCAGCAACACCACCAGAATCACCACCGAAACCAAAACTCCCGGGAGAAATGCAATACCAGATCAAGTACATGATGCCCACGAAGAGAGCGCCGCTTCCAACGCCAAAGAGGAGAGCGCCGACGACGGTCATGATGTCGAGTGTGCGGTCGCGAACAGAATTGCCGACCGATCCATCGAATTCGGCGGGGAAGCGAGAGGGATTCAGGGGGCGACGACCGGGGAAGATCAGGTTGTCGTCGTAGGAGATATAGAAGGGTTTGGGGTTGACTTGACGGACTTCGGTGAAGGGAAGGGAGACGAATCCAGGGTTTTGGAGGCGCATGTTAGGGTTCTGATCAACGGGAAAAGAGGAGGTGGTGGAGGAGATGAAAAGGATAGTTTTGCAGGGTCTGGCGGTGGCGGAGATCGCAACAAAGCCGAGGAGGAATGAGAGAAAGAGGAGTCGGTGAATCGCCATTGACGCAGAAAGATTGAGAAGGAAGAGGAGACAATTGTTTATGGGCGAAGGAAATAATTTGGGGAAAATAATACGGTGTATATTGATAAAACCACTTTTTTACTATTTTATGTTTTTTTTGTGGTCAATACGAGTGGTAAAAAATAAATACTGGATATTCCTAACGTCACTGGCAAGTCATATTTTGACAGGGCAACTGTGGTACTTATAGGTAATACAGTTTTATATTAAAGTTTTGGGCAAATGTGCAAAATTCTGCCTGATGTTTTTGGCTGGAGTCCACCTAGCCCTGGTTTTTTTTATTTCAAAAATACCCCTGAAGATTGAAACCGTGCCCAAGCTTGCCCCTCCCGTTAAAAAAAAGTTCAAGGCTGGTGATGGCGGTTAACTTGAGCCATTTATATTAATTTTGAGGACAAAATTGTAATCAACTACTATTTTGTCTTTTTAAACCTTCATATTTTATTTTAATTGTTTCATAAATGAAATTTCATATAAATATTTATAATTATTTTATGAAATTATATATTAGTATAATTTTTTTATTTTATTTATATTGTAAGAGCAACGTATTATAAATTTTATTATTTTTAAAATTTAAATAAATAAGATTAGTTGTTAATTAGTGTCTATCAAATCGATCTTTATATTTAAAAGTACGGCGTTCAATTGACAAATAATTTGGTGAGTTAATTTAGTTGGTCAAATTAATTCAAATGAGTTGATGGTTCATCATGACTTATAATTTGAGATGAATTCGTGGCGAGTTGTGAATGTTCATTTTGTGGAACGCTTTACTTTTTTGTTTTCTGTATTACAATTTACCATTTTATTTTATTTTCATGTAAAATCTTAATATCATACCGTTTCTTTCTTATGGATCATTTTTTCCTTAGATTAATCAGTATAAATTATCTAATACCAAATTAAAGAAGGTAGAAACAGTATTTTAAAATAGAATTAAAAGATTGATGCAGTGATGGATTCACGAGCTTACAACTCAGTTTAAATATAAGATTAAAAATTTCAATAATTGTTTAAGTCATGAAAATTATAGCAGATGACTTTAACAATAATATTCATGTCATATAAAAATTGTCAAAAAATAAACTATTATCTATTAAAATAAGAATTTTATAGATTTTTTGAAAAATAAAATTAACATAAGAGAAAATTAAAAATATTCTCTCGAAGTAGTCAAACTACTAATAATTGGCTTGGAGAAAAGAGGCGCGCGGATCAAATCGCGAGTACCCGGGTTGCTGAGATAACTTGAGCATTTCCACTATAGTACTATTAGATTCTGGATCAGGCGTTATATTTCCCCTAATTATAGACGAGTCAACCAGAACTAATCGAAATGATTATCCCTTACTTTCGACTTTTGAATTGGGAAAGGGAGAAATAGACTTTCTGTGTACAATACGTGGATATGGTAGTAAGGTTTTTGGCGTATGCTGATTGTGTTAGTTATGCCTCACTCGAGCTAGGCTTTGCTCCATCAAGAAATCGGAAACGGAAGAAAGTGCAGAAGTAGTAGAAAACTTAAAGTTTTTCTTTATATTGTTTTTGAGTTTTTAATATAAAAGAATAGAAAACTTAAAAATTTTATTTTCTTATATTTATGAGTTCTAATTAAAAAAAAATAAAAAAAATTACTTTTATAAATTTATCCTTTTACTCTTTTGTTGATTATTTTGAACTACTCAATATTCTTTACTTACGTACTTGCCATAAGAATAGAGTTAAAGTGATCAGTCATTTGCTTGATGATCTCCTCCATATGGGAATATGTCTTCTTTCTTAGCTTTTCTATCCTTTCTTCCAAGCGCCTCATTTGTCTATTATCAGCAGCAACAACAGGTTTTTCTCCTTCGTCCCCAATTGGACTCAATAATGTCGAAATACTAGGAGTCTCTAATTGTGGACATATGTAAAAAAAATAAAATTATAGATTTGTACAGTACACATTAAAAATTTTGTACTCTATGTACCACATGTCGTATCTTGAGTTTCAATATGTATATTAAGTTTTAATATATATATAACATGTAACTCAAAAGGTACAACATAATGCACAATGTACAAAATGCACAACATACAATATATAACAGTGACTAATGTCAGTAGTAAAGCACCGTGAACAGCTCTTTATAAATAAATGGGAACAAGTGAAAATAGTTGTGCATTTTACCTTTGCCCATGGCAGCAGTGGAACTGATGCCTCCCTGCACAGTCCTAAGGACCTTGTCATAGTAATTAGCTCCAGACCATTTCTGATGAGCCAATGTATCAACAACAACGTTCCTTTCCTCCCTTTGTATCCTCTCCACATAAGCCAGCATTCCCCTCCTAGCAAAATCCTTAGCAACTGTGTCAAAAATAAGCGCATCAGCATGAAAACAATAGCCTAACTTTGCAATCTTTGGAATAAAATCCTTCATTTGCTCATCAGTCATCAGTCATACCCGAAGCATCCCAGTTAAAAGAAGGTGAAAGATTATAAGACAGAATTATCTCAGGCCGCATAGAAAAAATATAAATTGGGGACATGAGTTGTAATTAAAAAGTTGTTATATTGCAAATTGAGGATAATATGGAAATTATGAAAATATTACTTATCTCATTTATCTTTTGGTCCAAATCAGATCAATTTTGGATGAAAAATTTTGACAAAAAAAGTAATCAGATTTTCTATCTATTTCTTTTCTTTTCCATTTATTAAAAAACTCAGAAATACAAGAATTGGACAGAAAACGTAAGTTTTCCGTTCATTTCTTTTCTTTTCTATCCATTTTAAAACTAAAAAACAGAGTGTTAGACCTAATAAATTAACCTTTCGGATCAAGATGTGGTTTTAAATGCTTATATATAGACCGAATATTCCCAACAACTGATATTAGACCTAATAGGTTAACCGTTGAAATTCATGTAAGGCATATCACTTGCAAAAAGTTGTTAAGATTGTGACTGTTATCAACTGTAGCATTATTTTATTTCCTTTGAAACTATTGCTTTTATGTTAAACAATCCTATTTCCCTAGAAACCAATTTTCCGAGGGACTTCATTTCTTCTGGCGTATTTCATTTTCTTTTCTGGTTTAGTGGAATTGAGAGTAAGGTGATTCAATTGTGTTTCCGGCTGCATTTTATTTTGTAAGCAAACAAGATATGAAGATTCTGAGTTTTGATGGTATTTATTAATGTGTATAGGAAGGACTAGATGTTTTTAAGCCGTTGCGAACCAGGCACTTGATCTACAGTATATGTAAGAGAGCTTTTAATTTATAATCTTTTTTGTGTACTGTGTCAATAAGAAGGGAGAGCTTGAAGAATTCCCCTTGTACCTATTCTATTGGATCTTCCCCAACGAGGCTTGGTTGGGGGATGCCACTTTGTGAGGATTTGTACATAACATGAGAGTTTGAATTGTCTATGTTTAGTACTAATGGTAACGGCTACTTTTGTATTCACCATCTGCACAAGACGTGGTGGTTCTATAAAATTCTATTACCTATAAGAAACATAGTAAAAGAGAAGTAGAGATCGAGCCAATTAGTCGTGGAAATCTCATATTGCCGTGGTAGGAGATTGTGTACTCTTATTTAAGGAATTATTTTTTAAAGATGTTGGAGACTTCAAAGTGAAATGACCTTATGATGTTCAACAAAATTGAAAGAGAACTTTTTCTTTCCTTTGGATTACAGAAGAGAGAGCTGAATGAAAATATAAAAGTTAAGTAACTAATTGGGCAGGCAGCGTCCCTTTTAGCTGCTACTAGTGCCATTGTTTCTTTGCCACTTCGTTTCCTTACTACCAGTTTTGGTGGTCTGCCAGCTGTTAGTTGTGGGATTTATTGTGCTAGCCGACTTGTCTCAGATATAGGAGTACGTCAAGATGTGAATAAAATTCCTGTGGAGAGAGGCTTGTTGCGCTCTCTTCTGTTGGTGAGGTTGTAGAATTAACTGAGATGGCCAAGGAAGACTAAGTTCATGAGGTGAACAAAACTCTTTACTAGTTGGTTGCTCATATTGAATGCTTGTGTTGACGATTATTGAAATTCGATTTTCTTTGTATTATGCTTTTCTTGGACTCCAGGGAACTTGTTTGTTCTACTTTCAGGAACAGTTACATATATACAAATTTGTGAGATGTATTTACGTACGCACGTCGATGTATATATCATAAATGTATATTTGTCTTGTTTGATGTTGCTGTGCCTGCAGAGTACATAGTGCCATTGGTAGGTTTTCATAGTTGAATATTTATCTTGTTTGATACTGCCTGCATAATACATAGTGCCTTGGGGAAATTTGATTTGTTCATGGTTTTTAGCTTTTAGAAACAGTTAAATATATATAATTTTGTGGCAATTATTTATTTACGTCCTTAGCTTAATCTATATATCATAATGAATATGAACAGTTTAATTTGTTCAGTAGGCATTTAGATGTTTTTCTTACTGTTTTATCTACTATTCCTGAAGTGATCGCTGATCTGAATATGAACATAGACTATATAGTTACAGGGGTCTGAATATGTTGATGCATATTGCTTTTTAGCTACGCGATTGGAAAGGTGCGACTGTTACATACGAGATAAAACAAGTATAGCGGAAATTTTAATTATTATATACTGCATGCAAGTCTTACTTGGTCATAAATTGACGATTGAGGGAAACTTATCTATATAATACTCATCTCATTAGTTTTGAATGATTCAGAAAGGGCACCCACTACTTCTGTAATTCGTAAAGTAGCATTGAAATTCAACCCTGCTTGCATCAAGGATCATATAGCTAAACACATGACATTTATCCTATCAGAATATGCATGATATAGTAAATATAGGTATTGATCATTTGTGTATATTATGGAAGATATCACAATACTGAAATTATGCTTGTGGACTTTTCTCTTATACCCGTCATATCCAGTTATTTCTTACATGCGACTATTGGTTTTCACCGATCCCATAGCCTTGGCCATTTCTCTGAGCACAAACTTCTGAATCTTCCCAGTTGATGTCTTAGGAAGCTCTTCCACAATCACCACAGTCTTGGGCACCATGTAATGCGGTAACTTATCTCTGCAGAAGTCTATTATATCCTTCTCCGTCAACCTATCGTTTGTCTCTCCCTGCAAACTCACAAACGCACACGGTGTCTCTCCCCAAAACTGGTCAGGCCGTGCCACCACCCCCGCCTCATTAATCCCAGGATGCGAGTACAGCACCGATTCAACCTCCACACTGCTCAAATTCTCACCGCCACTTATGATCACGTCCTTCGATCGGTCTTTAATCTCCAAATACCCATCTGGGTGCATCACACCAACATCCCCAGTGTAGAACCACCCATCCTCTTTCATGCACTTGGCTGTTGCTTCAGGGTCTTTAAGGTAACCCAACATCAAACACCCTCCCCTCAACACAATATCGCCTAGGCTCAACCCGTCTCGCTCCACACTAGCACCCGATCCAGGATCCTGCACGTCCACCGCTGTCATCCCGATTGTCCTCACCCCTTGCCTTGCCTTCAACGTAGCTCTCTCATTCGCTGGAAGTCGATTCCATTTCCGCTTCCATGAGCAAGATATTACCAGCCCACCAGTTTCTGTTAGTCCATAACCATGAGTCACCACAAAACCTAGTGACTCTGTTTTCAAAAGCACAGCCGCTGGAGGTGGAGCTCCAGCGGTTAGAATCTGAACCGGCTGACGAAGTGGTTTGGCGCCCGGAAAATTTGATAGCATGTTGAGCACTACAGGCGCTCCGCACATATGTGTCACACCGTGTCTATATATGGCAGCATAAATAGTCGCAGCGTCGAACTTTCGGAGACAAATATTGGTACCACCGGTTGCCGCCATACCCCAGGTGAAGCTCCAGCCGTTGGCGTGGAACATAGGTAGGGTCCACAAGAGGACTGGCTGTTTTGGTACCGACCATTCGATGAGAGAATCAAGTGATACTATAAAAGTACCACGGTGGCTATGAACCACACCTTTGGGAGCCGATGTGGTTCCGGAGGTGTAATTTATGGTAAGTGGGTCCCATTCGCTCTCTGGCCGGACCCACTTGAATTGAGGACCACCCTTCTTGATCATTGTCTCGTAAGTGGAGTGGAAATCAACGGTGGCCGATGATGATGATGATGGGGAATCATTTTCAGCAATGAGAACCATAAGTGGGGACTGCGAGTTTGGTGGGAAGAGAGAGATGGCTTCAAGAACTTTCGAGGTGGATTCGTAGTCAACGAAGACGAGCTTTGATTCACTGTGACGGAGGAGGACGGAAGTAGAGCGGGCGTCCAGGCGGGTGTTGACGGTGTTAACTATGGCGCCAGCCATGGGAATTGCGAAATGGAGCTCGTACATGGCCGGAATGTTGGGTGCCACTACGGACACCACGTGGCCTCTTCCAATGCCGAGGTTAGATATGGCAGAAGCCAACCGGAGACATCGACGATGGGTATCTGACCACGTGTAGGTAGTGTTATTGTAGACAAGAGACGGGCAGTCGCCATAGACTAAAGCAGCTCTGTCCAAGAAACCCAAAGGAGTAAGAGGGCTTGAGTTTGCTGCCATTGGCTTCTTCAGTTGATCCATACTCGTCTCTTTGGATATAGTGTGTGTGAGAGAGACTCTAAAGGGGAATTACAAAGGTTGTGTGATTGATTAAAGAGATGATGCTGTGTGACTTATGAATCCCATTATATATGAAGTTAATTTTGTTAAGAGAGAATACCTTTCTGCGTCGACACTGTATTAATTAACCGATCAAAATTAATTATATGTTAACCGGATCCGTGATTCATGAAGGAGATTCCTGAGATATTTTATAGTTGCCGGGTTGTGCCTAACAAATTGATAGGCTAACAGCTGTACTACTTAAAAAATACGTTAATGCAATTACGTCATCAAGAAATATTAAGTAAATTGTTAATCGAGCTTCTTCTTTCATGTTTTATAAATTTTATTTTACCTTGCATCATACCAATTAGCATGGGAGAAGTTATTTAATAGTTCAAAAACATTATTATGTGATGTTCTAAATTATTAATATGTTGTTATTTTAATATGTAAAATAATTTATTTTATTATATACACTAAAATTACAGCATGTGACTATTTCACTTCACCGATTCAGAATCCCTATATTAAAACTTGTATTGGTTGGTATAGCGCAAGTATTCTGGATGTTGTGTAACTCGTGTAGCTGACTGATAATATCAGCTTTCATTTTCTCAATAATTTTCTTCTCCATTATTCATTGTTAACTTTCACGTTCACATAGGCCTGGCAAAATATAAGTTTAGGTTATATATGGGTCAATTAAGAAATAAAATCATATAACTCGTATAAATATAAGTTATGTAATTTAGGTCCAAATGATTATGGGTTTACTAAATAATATTGATCCGTGGAATGGGTTTGACGTTTACCATACAAATTTTCATTAATTAATTATGATTCTACGTGCTTGCTCAGAAGTAGGAATGCAACAAGAAGGAAAGTTCCTTTTGTTTAGAGCAATTATGTTGTTAGCTTCTTTGTTATTTCCATTGGAAAATAGTAGTATTATAAAAATTTAGGAGGTAAGACATTAATTAAGAACCCGTTGACATTGCCTTTTTAAAAATCTTTGGAGATAAAATATCCATACTTGGGATTGGGGATACAAATTTATTCCATCCAAAGGACACTTTTGTCATTTGCCAAAATAATAGTATGTAATAATTAATTATAATTAGGACTAATCTTAATTTATTATAAATACAATCGTGCTTCAGTACTGTGATTTCATGCTTAATAATCGATTAAATGGATTCATTATTGTAGAGCAATCTGACTTTAGCTTTGAAAATTCTTTTCGGGTTCTTTATTTTTTTTGAAAGCTCTAGTTTTTGGAGAATATATTATAATTTCATAATTCAAGTACATTATCACTATTATAATATCAAGAACGAATCAAACCTTATTTAAGCATGAAGAAATAAATTCACAAATTAACAAGTCTCATATAAAGAGGAAACAAGTTTCCCATAAAAATAAACTCATTTAAGTAAGAATTGAACCTGAGACCTAAAGATCACAGTATCACAATTTCCACTTCTTTACTTTATTTATATATATAGAGAGAGAGGGTGAAATTTGAGAGAGAGAAATTCGAATAGAATGTCCGTAATTAAGAGAGAAAAATAATTTTAAAAAGAGTTAACGAGAAGTTTAAAAGAGAGAAAATGAAGATGTAAGATTAAATCATGGTTTAAACTAAATAAATTGGGATGGGTTAATTAATATGGATCAAAACTAGGTAACTAATTTAAAAATTAAATAAACTGGGATGAGTTGACTAATATGGATCCAAATTAGTTAACTAATTTGAACTCATATTTCTAATTTTCAAAATTAAACTAACCCAAACATAAAAATTAATTATTTAATGCAATAAGAAACAAATAATTTTGATTAATTAGGTGGTTCTCAACTTACATTGTCAGGATAGATCCACAGCTCTCGAATAGTCTTAATTTTTCATATTTGTACACAATTAAGATTGTCATATGGACTCTATTAAGGTTTTAGCATAAATGCTAAGGAGAACATTACAAACACAATAACTAAATATAATATTAAATATTATATTTATTTTAATTATTAAAAAGTAGAGTTAAATTTTATTTTTTAATAATTAAAATTAAAATTATATTTTATTATTGTATTTGTAAATTTATTCAAATGGTTGCCATAGGCACTTTAGGCAGCAAGAACTGGACTCTAGTTAAATAATTTATCATTGTGTGACCAACCCGTTTTCTATGGAGGAATGCCTTCTGCAATTGGATCATTGAATAGTCAAACCCATTAGTCAAGAGCCTTACTTTCATAGAAGGTTGGTAGGCCAATTAGTCGGGATAAATATTGTTGACTGAAGGGGAGGGATTACAACAACCGTGAATGACAGATCTTCTCCAATAATATACACTCAAAACGTTAGTAAGAATTTTGTTATTAACAGAATTATAATTGTGATGTATATATATATAAAAATTAAGAATGATTTAATTTTAATTTATTTTATCTTATCGCATAAATTTTTACATTCGTCGCAATTCAACTTCATTACATATTTGTTGATATATATATAGTATTTTTCATTAATAATTTAATAATTTATTTTTTCAATGCAAATATTTCTTAATTTTGGGTATAACAAATCTTAATAGTCATATTGAAATGCTCATTTACCCGCTAATTATGACTAAGATCGGTTGTAACGTATGTAGAGTTGGCTATTTAAGAAAAACAAAGGCTAGATAGTGTGTAATGTGTATAATCTCTAAAATATGTCGTAATGTTAATTAATAATATGATGAAACATTCGCTATACAATTAAAAAGTTAGTTGTGTTCAGGGATGAATTTAGGATTTAGTCTCAACAGGGGCGAATTTAATTTTTTTTTTTTGTTGTTAAAATTAAATAAATAAATCACAAAAATTCAGTCTATGTAATACAAATTCATTGAAAATGAAAACTCAACAAAGATAAAATGCACACAATATATATACAAAAATATTAGATGGCTAAAAAGAAATAAAGACATACTTCATTTGTCCAACAATGACAGTCCAATTTGATATTTTTCTCAGCATATTATAGTTTTGCCTATCATAAACTTAATTATTTTTCAATTGTATCTATTTTTTTTAGTGTAAATGCACATTCTAATTATATAAACATAGTAAGCATAAAAAAATGGAACTCAACTTAATTATAAACCAAGAGAGAAGGGGAAGAGAGAAGGGGAAGAGAAAAGGAAAAAGAGAGAAACATTTTTTTGCTAAATTGTTGTGTATAAATAAAAGAAAATATTTTATAATGGCTAAAGGACATTTCCTTGGAATTACAATAGATGGAAAATCATATTAGAACAAGCACAACAAATACACCAAGGCCCAAAACATAAGCACAACACTAATATATATTTAATATAATCCAACCCATGACCAAATCAACTTGTTAGGTGATTTGTCCAACATCACGACCCATTTTCAATTCTAAAATTTAAAACTCTCTCCAAAATAATATGTAGCACAACAATCAACAAATTAAAAAAATATCGAGTTTTTGAAGACTTTTTGGCAATCTTGTGTGAAGGGGTAATTAAAAATTTTCGTGTTTACAATGTATGGGCAAAATTAGGGGGACAAAAATAAGACTCTACATGCTACTGCTACTAAGAATCGAATAGGAGACCCTTTGCTTATTAGGGAACACCACAAACCACTAAGCTTGTTGGGCCAACCATACAAATTTGTTTTAAACAAAACTATTAATTTTTTTTTTCAACACAGGCAGCAGCCTATGCTGCCCTTGCTATAGCTCCGCCCCTGGTTGTGTTATATTTCCTCCGTTTTAAAATTAGAGATACAATTTTATTTGTGAGGTCAAATGACGAATTATAAAATTTTAAATTTATGTAAATTTATTTAATTTTAGTTGATACAATTATTATAATTGTATACTATATAACCAAAACTATAAATAAAAAAAATTATTTCATTCTAAACTTTTATGAATTATACAAAATTTTAAAGTTTAATATACCGGCGTTTGATCTCAAAAGTCAAATTATATCTTTAATTTTGGAACGGATGTAGTATTAACTTATCACCAACAAAATTCATGAAAAATCATTTTCTTCCCTTTATCCCTACATATAAATTACATTAACTTTTAAATAAGGAGTGTACTCCTTATATTCCAAAATAAAATATTATTTTTATTTTTTTAGGTTAGTTAAAATATTTTTTAATTTAAAATTATTTGAATTTATTTAATTTTAGACAATACAATTATTAATAATATAAATTATCTAAAAAATAAATACTCTCTTCATCTCAAATTAAATGTCCAATTTTGATTTTTTAAGTTAAATTGCCTATTTTATGACTTAATAATTAAGCATATATAAATATATTTTTAAAATTATAAAAATTGAGGTTAGTTGTAAAATTGTGTATATATATTTTTGGTTATAATCTTTTCACCTATATTTTGACAAAAATGGGATAAAAATTAGCTTTAAAAATGATCAATTTGACAATAAAAAATCAAAATTGGGCATTTAAGTTGGGAAGGAGGGAGTATAAATTACAAGATTTATAATTGTCAAAAGAAAAAGAAAACATCAATTTTGAACTAAAATATATTTAAAATTAACTTTAAAAACTAAAATTTAATTAATTTTGTTCCCGAAAGAGAGGGAGTATTTTTTTGTTTTGTTTTGGAGGGAGTATTTTATATCAAAGAATCACTATTCACTAAGCATTTCTCAATTGCCGACTGTAACAAATTATAGAATTCTCGATTGGATTTAAGTTATTGCTGCAAGAATCATGTAGAATTACAGTTGCAACATACATTATATGAGATTAGATAGGATTATAGAGTTGACTCATTTTATATATTTTAGTAAAAAAGTTATAATTAATAATTATTTAAATAATTGTAAATAATTTTTTTTATGATACGCTCGATTTACTTCAAAATATAAGATCATTGTTAATTTTTTGATGAAAAAAGAAAGTTGAGGCAGCTCCAATATAATAGAATCAATTAAATTTTCTAATTGCTTTTTAGATTAAGTCATGGAATAAGTATATGAAATAAGTCTCATCGAACTACAAAAATACTATGGTAAAGGTGATAAGATGATGTATTATCCGATTCTAAATTGAAACTCAAAATTTTGAGAACATAAATTTTTAAAAAATAGACAAAAAATAGACAAACTTGAGTAATTTTTTTAATACGAGCAATAAAAAAGAAGGCTATTGCGATAACCCTCATGCTCAAATTAAATAAGTTTTTATCGATTAACGCAAATTAAACTATTTTACGGAGAGATCATAAACATGAAAAAAAAAGATCTATAGTGAGAAAATCTCAAATTAGGAAAAGAAGACTCCATAGATTTAAAAAAAAAAAAATCAAACCAAGAGAAATAAAATCTCATAAAAAGTAAAGAAAACTCCTTAAAAAAGAAAAATCAGTTTTGTTGATTTTTAATCGACCATTACATTGAATTCTTTTCTTCTTTTTTTGAAACAGTACTCCAAAACGTGGATTGAGATCATCACATTGAATTCAAGCATGAATACCATGAACTATAACTCATCCCTCCGCTTAGTTAAAGCATTCATGAATTACAAACTATAAATAAATGACAAGAAGAATAAAATAATTTTTTTGTTGAAAAACGAGAATCTGAACATGGTTGCCCATAGCCTCTGAGCCCATGTTCAAATTAACATTTACTTGAAGAGAATTATTTTATCATTTTACATTGTTAGAATTTAAGAACGAAATATAATATATTCAGGTTTATTAATTTGGTTAGTTTTGTTTGTCTGACGTATTCATTAGATGCATCATACGCTCTACAATGATTCACACACCTAATAATTATTTTTATAGTAACTAAAAAATTCTAGCTGCTATAACATGAGTTCAAACCCAATACATTAATAAACTAAAGACTAGACTATTAATAAATTCTCAAGCCCAATTACACCCTTGTGCTTGGCTTCTAGAGGGCGCTGTCCCTTGCAACCCTCGACTACCCTGTCGTAATGACCATTAGTTGAATTCGCAGAAATATGAGTCAATCCCAACATACATGAACAGTCCCAACATACATGAACAGGCCTATCAGTTTTACCACATAATGGAAAAGGAAAAAATTACGTGATAGAAAGACACCGCAATATATGGAGAGATAATATTCTTTTCATTTCACAAAAAATTCTATTTATAAAATATTAAAGATGTCTTTCTATTTTATGTTTGCCCTTAAAAATAAGAATTATTAGTTTACTATTGATATCATGATAATAAACTTATGAATATTGTGTTATTTTTATACATTATTAATAAATAGAATATTTACTTTTTGTTCAACAATTTTATTTTTTTGGCAAATTCCTTAATTCCACGTGTTAAGATATATGTCTAAATGGCTTGACCCACATTAAATCAGCCTAGGCCCAAGTTCAGGTTCAAGAACTGTCAGCTATGACCTGCTTAGAAGAAGCGTGAGGTCCTCATATAGACATTTCTTGAGCAGTACAGTCATCAGGTGACTGGGACGTCTTTAGCTAGACCCATGCCCATGCACTTGACTTGACAAGCTGAATTGATGAGAATAGTGGGACTATAAAGAAGAGTTTCAAATGTTAAGAAAAAGATTAGATACGATTTTATACTTAAAATTCATAATTAATTTGATAACTTATCATTTGATCATATTCACTTATCACTTACATTGAGGATATTTTACGAGAGTTCAATCATATCTTTGACTAAAGTAAACGTTTGTGTAGATTCAAGCGAGCGGGGGGCTCACATGTCGGAGAGTGGAGACCACTCCCCCAAGGACTAAATAGTCATCACAACATTTTGTTGATTAGGGTTTGACTGCGTCGTGGTAGCTCTATAAGTATAACTCTTTTTGTTCATGAAATGGAGTAACTATTACAAGTAATATTTATTTGCTTAAGGATTTGTTTTGACTTCGCAGCTTTAGCCAAGTCTTTTTGCTTTCAGATCTTTCTGGGTTGGCACATGCAAATTATAATTTAATTGCTTATTTTGTGATCACGCATTCACATGTTATATTGAAGTGGTTTCTAAGTTCCAACTGATATTCGATGATAGCTCACTTCTCATTTTAATACTTCCATACTTCATTAACGAGACACTGACTTTGGCATATATTGCTTGCCCAAAGCAAGCAGGCTTCAAGATGAACCGGGAATTTTATCAAATGAAACGGGAATTAACTCGGTTCACATTTTATTTATACCAACATGATTGAATAGAAACACAAGCATCTTACTGCCAAATAATATTTCCGTCGATGCATATTTTTTGGTTAATTCTTAGAAAGTATAGATACCATTCTATTTTTAAACTAATACATGTCAATATTTTTATCGATAGTAAAAATAATTACTATTACACAGTTATTACTATATTTATAACTAATGTAAAGGTTGAGTTTGAAAAATAAATTTATTTTTAAAAGTCTTTTATAAATGTAAATCTAAAAAGGATATTTATGCTGCTTTCAACAAAACTCAGGTCTTAACCAAAGGAATTGGTTTAATTTGGTTGAGAGAATGAAATGAATGAAAGAATGAAATGAAAAATAGTGTATTAGATGATCATTTTGGAGGATAAATTCTTTCAATAGAATGAAAATTTATTTCATCTCTTTAATTTTTATTCCAAGTGAGAAGGATATGATAAAATTTATTTCAATGGAATATATATGTATGATAATTTTACCATTATATTAAACCACTTATTCCCACCAACAATTAAATATATACTTAAAATAATTTAAAATTATTCAATTCCTTCCTCTATTCTATTATTTGGATCCAAACGAAACATAATGGTTATGCTTGGTTCAAAATAGTGAATGCTCAAGTCGTTAGAACTAGGAGACTGATATGTCCAAAAAAAAAAACTAAAGAAAGCAAAATTATTCTGGGTTTTGTATATGAAATCCACAACAGTGTTACATAACGAACATCATGGTGCAAAATTCCACCAAGTCAAATCTTAATCACATTGGAGAACATTGCACCATATACCAAATGAAAAATAAAAATTACCAACAGGAAACAAATAAAGAATACAATTCAATAAAAATGCAATAGCAACCTAAAATCATTAAATTAAAGTCGACTTGCCGGAGAGGAGCCCATAGCCTTAGCAATGTCCCGGAGAGAAAATTTCTGAATCTTTCCGGTTGCATTCTTAGGCAGCTCCTCCATAAACACCACCGTCTTTGGCACCATATAATGCGGCAACCTATCCCTACAAAATTCCATTATCTCCCTTTCCTTTGAATTCTCAATTATCCCAGCTTCATTTTTCAAGCTGACAAATGCACAAGGCGTCTCGCCCCAAAACTCGTCTGGTCGGGCCACAACCGCCGCTTCGTTGACTACCGGGTTCAAATACAATACGGATTCAACCTCCACGCTGCTCACGTTTTCCCCACCCGTTATGATAACATCCTTGAATCGGTCCTTAATTTCCAAATACCCATCCGCGTGCATCACACCAATATCGCCCGTATAAAGCCATCCATCGTTTCTCATACACTTAGCTGTCCCCTCCGGGTCTTTCAAATAACCCAACATCAAGCACCCGCCCCGCAACACAATTTCCCCCATTGTCGACCCGTCGGGTTTCACACTAATACCGGACTTGGGATCCACCACGTTGACTTCAGTCATTCCAATAGTCCTTACTCCTTGTCTTGCCTTCAGTCTTGCTCTTTCAAACGCTGGCAACCGGTTCCACTCCCGCTTCCACGCGCACGACACCACCACGCCCGCCACCTCGGTCATGCCGAACCCGTGACTCACGATGAACCCCAACGCCTCGGTGTGGAGGAGCACGGCGGCCGGCGGCGGAGCGCCGCCGGTGAGGAAGTGAACTGGTTTTTTTAATGGCTTGGCATTTGGGCTGTTCGATAGCATGTTGAGCACAACCGGTGCGCCACACATATGGGTAACGCCGTGTTTGGGTATGGCGGCGTGAATGACTTTGGGGTCGAACTTTCTGAGACATATGTTGGTGCCGCCGACGGCCGCCATTCCCCAGGTGAAGCTCCAGCCGTTGGAGTGAAACATGGGCAGGGTCCATAAGTAAACGGGTTGTTTTGGCACCGACCAGTCGATTAAAGAATCAACGGTGATGATGAAAATTGACCGGTGGGAATGTACCACTCCTTTAGGGGACGAGGTTGTACCGGAGGTGTAATTTAAGGTCATTGGGTCCCACTCATTCTCCGGCCGGACCCACTTGAACCGGGGATCACCTCTGTTCACCATTTCGTCGTGAGTGAAACAAAAATCACCGTTGATTTTTGAAGATGACGATGCAGCATCATCAGCCGTGATGAGGATCAGGAGTGGGCGTGCAACATGCCGTGGAAACAAAGAAAGAGATTCCAAAAGTACGGAAGATAATTGACTGTCCACGAACACGAGCTTTGATTCGCTATGACGAAGTAGAACAGAAATAGTACGCGCGTCCAATCTAGTGTTGATGTTATTAATTACCGCACCAGCCATGGGCACCGCGAACTGCAATTCATACATAGCTGGTACGTTAGGGGCTAGGACAGAAACGACGTGGCCCCTCTGAATACCGATAGAGACTATCGACGACGCCAGTCTGAGGCATCGTCGGTGAATCTCTGACCAGGTATAACTAACGGTGTTAAATATTACAGAAGGGCAGTCGTGGAATACGGTGGCTGCCCTTTCTAGAAAGGTTAAAGGGGTGAGTGGACATGAATTTGCAGGTGTTGGTTTGAGTTGATCCATTTTGAAATTGGCAATATGCATGGAGGCCTCTTTTGAATTTCTCTCTCTAGTCTTTACTAAATGTGTCAGTGTGGTAATGGTCTATGGATCTTTCTCCATCAAGATATACCGGCTCTCAGTTGTGAAGATTGCTGTGGTAGGTTTAGTATGGGTAGAATTTAATGCCAGAGCGTTATATAGATGAAGAGGGGTACTGTCAACTATTCATTGCATGGTTTTTTCAGGTTGGCTTAATTTGCCGGTCAAGTCATTATTGTTTTTATTTATATGCTCTGGTTTTTTTGAAGAATAAAAAAAGAAAAATTCTAAATTTACGGAAAAATTACTCGTTAATTTTACTTGCAAAAAAAATAAAAGAGTATAACTCTATTTTATTTATATTTTATAAATAAAATAAAGCCATACGCTTTTATTTTTTATGAAAATAAGAATTGTAAATAATTTTTTTAAATAAATATAAAAGCACCCATAAAAAAAAATGTTTTTTTCATAATACTCGGCTGTCGAACAGTGGAATGTCCTGAATATATCTGGGCGAGCCAAGCTATTTTTCATAAACTCGCAAAATGTATTTGTTGCATGTCTAATTATAAAAAATAATTTATTTGTGACAATGTTTTCAGATCTGGACAGGTCATCGAATCAAAAAGGATACCAGATGGATGGGTCATCGGTCTAATCAATGGTTGAACCGTTATTTTTATCGGTGACATCATAAATAAATTAAAAAATTCATTATTAATAATTAATACATTTTTAAAACATCTAATTTTTTACAAACTGAAATATAGTGAAATAATGTTATAATATTAGTAAAATATCTAAATTTAAAAATAAAAATATTTTTATACAAAAAAATGTAAAAAAATACATTAAAACTGAATCAACTAACCGGTTTTATCAGTAATCAACCGAATTTTGACTAGATCGATAAAAATTAATTTTTTGAGCCAAATCAGACAGGCATGCCAACCGATTCCGATTAGACAGCCGCTCCGGACCAAGTTTTAAAACCATGATATGTCGATTACTTACTTTCCTGTCAAATTTGAAATACAACAAAATGATACCATAAAATAATCATGGGTGAATTAGTTCTTCATTCTATTTTATCTCATCAATTATTTATTATAATAGCACAATCAACGTCTCAGTTATTACATGTAATATTATTAATAGCATAATTAACGTTTTATTAAATGAGTTAATTAAAATTATTTTTTGTTAGTCCCAAATTGATGCATAAAAAAAATATTTGTTTATTTATTTTTTAAATTTAATCTCCATATTGGTAGTTGGCTGTAGGCGTTTGATGTTTTAATTTTATTTATTTACATCATAACATTTCCGAGAGTGGACTATTTTTATCGATCTAATAACATATATATGATAATTGGTTGGATGATAAACTTTCGTAGACAACCTGAATGTATTATGTAATCTATCTAAATTATATATTCATTTGGATTCCCCTTTCAATTATTCCTTCTCCTTCAATGAAAAGTTTCATAACATCTACAATTCATTTAAAGTTTGAGTCTCAGGTTGTTACATTAATCAAAGATTATAATACACATCAAGCACGAACTTATGAGTCAATGTATTTATATATGTTAATATTTAATAATAATATAAACGTGTCGTCATATATAATAACACTTATTATATAATTCATGATTTTTCTCTTAAATATTACTTCTTGCATTTTAGGAAATAAATTTTTTTTTAATTTATTTGTTGTTTTAAATTTTTAGGGGAATAAAGGGTAGTGATGAACTTTTTTGACTTTTTTATAATCCCTAAATTCTCTTATTTTTTCACAAACATGTCATTCTTTTAATATTACTAGTTCTTAAGTTTTACATAAATTTTAACTATTGATTGATAGTATTAAATGACTTTTTTAATTTATATTTATCATGCCAACACATCCTTTAATTTTGGGTCCGGGTAAGGAACTTTTTAGCTTAGTTTTGATTATTTCACACAATATGTGGTCGTGTTCACCAGAATTTAAGTTTATGAAAATTTAATACGGAAAGGGTACTATGATAAGAATAACCAAACAGGTTAAAATTTTTATTTATCAACACTATGGGATATAATTAAAGGAATAAGACTAAAATAATTAAAAATTATTTTAAACAAAAGTTAAACTAAAAGGTGACGATTAATGTTGTTATAACAGAAGTAGCAGTTGTTATAATAAGTACAATGTTAGAGGTTTTAAAATTTTGATTTCAAATATTATGATTTGTAAAACTAAATAAGATTAGCATCATGATTTTTAGTTTTAAATTAATTAACTAAATTTTAATCACTAATATATAAATTAGTTGATTTTATAATAGTAATTAATAAAACATGTCCTAAATGAAATAGAATTGGTAATTGAAATTTAATCGTAAATATATCTTGTAATATATATAATATATTTATTAATATTAAATATTGTTTACATAATATTTTTCTAATATTTTCAATGTATAATTATTTAAACCCGGTTTTTAATAAAAGTGTTTTAATTATAATTAAATTCTTGGTCTACTTAAAATAAATAAAATAAAATTAGAGAGACTCTAAAAAGTATTTTAATAGTAGTTAAATTCTAGATATATATTAAGACCCGAAAAACTAAGTTTTGTTTTAATAGAACTCAAGCTCTTATCAAATTATGCTATTTTGTTATAATTATATTAGCCCTGAATTAGTTGAATAATATTGATGTATTACTTACTAAATTAGTGTCATGAATAAATTAAAATTCATTTAAAGTTGAATTTCAAAGTAGTAATTAGTAGATTCGATAACTTGTCCAATAAATACTGTTGCACTTAATTGTGAGACATCCAAGTTGTCTGCGACTAACCCCATTCTTTGATCATAATTAACTACATGTGAAGGTATTGAGTAAAATATAAAATTTTCTTGCTAAATGAAACGTGGAGAAAATAAATTGTTAGATTTATGAAATAAATCCAAGTATACTATATAAAGATATTAAATTATTTAGCTTAAAATTAATTGATAATAAAAAAAATTGACTCAACTCATTATATATTAGACATAAGACTTGCTCGTCTCAACTTTTTAATTCTTAGCTAGGATCTGCTTCTATTTCTATTTCTACTTTTGATTCTAAGAAGCTACTTTTAATTCTGATTTCCTAAACGCTGTTAAGTAGTGTTTGTTAAACTGATTCTGTTTCTCTAAAAGCTATGAGAAAGTGTTTGACAAATAAGCTCACGAGTTAGCTTATGGTAACAAAATGATAAGTAATATATCTATTTGTAAATACTTAAATAAATATATATTTAAAATATAGATATTATATTATATATTTAATTATTTATAAATTTACATTAATATATAATTACTTATTGATATATATATATAAATATAAATCTTATATTATATATTTAATTATTTATAAATATATATTAATATATACATAAATAAACATACATATTTAAAGTATAACTATTTATTAATATATATTATGTTTATCTATATATGTTTGTATATACATAAATAAATATATATTTCAAATATAAATCTTCTATAATATAAAAAATATATTAATATATAATTTATAAAATAAGCCAAAGTCTAATCTATAAAGATATCAAGTTCTCAAACTCAAAATCATTTCAAAAGGAGAAAAGTTGGTCTAACTCATTATATATTAGACATACGTTTTTAAGATATTCAATTTGGGACAAGATATATATTCGGTATTAAGATATGAGAAACATGTTATAAATAACAGAAAAAAAAATGCTAAGGTAAATGCAAACAGAAAGAAGGGCAAACTAAAAACGAAAAGATCGAGGAAGAAAACAGATTGAACAACTCATATTTGTTATCAAACTAAAACTCATTTTTTTTTTGGGTAATCAAACTATTTCAATTCATTTTTATTTAGCTAAAAAATATTTCAAAGCATTTTAATTTGCCAAGTGATGTAATTAGTTTAATTAATGAATTTGATGAGATGATGACAGTACCTTAAAAAGTAAACTTAATTACGAATTGAAAACATGCATTATCGAATCAGAGGTACGTGGGCCCCTGTCATAGTCTGATATTTCGTTGGCTGAGTGCCAAATTTTAGAAGATACATCATTTAAGAAACATTTAATTTCAACATTTAAACGCCTCCCTTTCTTAGTGTTGAAAAAACTATAAGCATCACACATGGATGAAATAAATACCAGTACAACAAACATCAATCAACGACCTCCTATGTAAACCGAATGGCTGGGTGGCACTCGTTACAGACAAGGGACTTGGTGACAACTCTCCTGAGACAATAAATAATGGGGTGACAATTGAGAGTCTTGCAACAACCAATTCACAGCTAAAGGAAAGTAACTTGGAATTAGAAAATGAAGTCAGTAAGGATCAAGTTAAGAAAAGTGATGAGAGAGTCGAGGAAATTATTAAAGATGATTGGACTGATGAAGAGATAATCAATGTGGCTGTACTTGAAGATATACTCACCCTTAATGGGCTAAGAATGTCCATTAAAGAATCAAACTGGCTCTAATGCTATGTCAGGGGCAAAAGTGGAAGGATGAGAACCAAAAGGATGTATTGGTAGGCAATTAAGTTATTTTGATCTAAGGGATGATAATAGTCATTGCTTAGAATTCTTGTTTAACGGCTAGGATCAATTCTATGAAATTTCTTGGGAGATGTATTTTTAAAGTCCATAAAGATTTTGAATGAATTGAAATTAGTTTTCCTATCTCTTATCTTCTCTTCCTCCCTTCCTCCCTTCCTTTTCCTTCAAGCCTATCTGAAGACCGAAAAATCAGCTTGCAGCACTCATTTATGATTATGAATGTCGGGACAGTTCTCGAATCTTATTTAAAAGAGAATTGCTATTAGGGAGATGAAATATTCTGTTTTAAATATATAAAAAAAAAATTATGGGTACTTTATAAATAGACTATTATATTTAGTTATTAAAATGTAATACAATTAAAAGCCGTGTAGTATTTTAAGAGTTGAAAGAGGGTGTGAATGAGTTTTGTGTTTGTATAAGTGAGAGATTTTTTTACAACTTTTATATTACGTGCAAAAAAATTATATTGTGGAAGGGAGAGTTTTACAACTTTTAGTCCGTACAAAAAGTTGTATTGCAGTATTGTGGAACCTCAAGTTTTAGGGCCTTAAAACTTGGGATAAATTTATAAGCCCATTATTATTGTGATAATTGAGATTCGGAGTTTGACTTGTGATTTTTTTCTTTAAGATTTTTTCGCGTTAAATCTTGTTGTTGTTCTTCTCTCTTTATTTTATATTGTTTGGTTTGTATAGACTTAATTCCCAACAAGTGGTATTATGAGTTAGGTTAATTGGATTCAATGTAGAAAGGAATTAGTCGCACGATAAATAAAGAGTGTAAAGATTAAAAGAGTTGAAGATATTCGTTATGATGATGATGAACAAGAGATTTTGCGTTTATGGAGAATTGTCGTTATAGTTGTTAGATGATGAAGATGATAGACATACTGATAACCAATGTTCTCAGAACCGGTTCGTTCATCGAACCGGAAAAAGTACCGGGTGGATGGGTCACTGGTTCAACTAGTGGTCGAACCATTATTGAACCAGTGACGTCATAAATGTAAGACCCCGAATTTTATGAAATACAAAATTTAATTTTTCTTCATATAGATATTTTTTAAACAGTAAGTGGTTAAATCGATAAAGTTAAAAGTTAAGGATGTTATGTGCAAATTTTATTTTGTCGGACAATATTCGCTTTGTCGGGGAATATTCGTTTGGTCGGGGAATATTCGTTTGGTCCGACGGCGCCGAAATAACAAATTATTGGTGGACCCCACAACGGAATATTTGTCGGATATAGAAAACGACAGAAATAACCTTTTTAAATAAAAATAGTCAACGGAACTGTTAAAATACCGGTGATAAAAGAATAGTAGCATACGGTAGTTATTGGTATTTTCTGTAGCACTCGGTACTCTACAGTAACACACGGTATTGCATAGTGTCTCATATTTTTGGTCTGATAATTGACACCGTAACTGTTACGCATCATTTCATCGATAATTGTCACTGCATAATATTTTATATTATCAATTCAATAATTGTTGGTACACAGTATTTTGCATTATTGATTTAATAATTGTCATTACACTGTATTTTATATCATTGAGTCAATAATTGTTGTTGCACTGTTTTTAAAATTATTGAACCTAATAATTGTCACAGTAACATATGCACAGTAATTCACATTATTGAATCAATAATTGTCATTACACAGTAACGTATGCTTTATTTTACATTATTGTTATCTCTATTATGATGTTATTTAAACAGTTGTATTTCATTAATTTATTGACTTGATATCTAAGAGCTAACTATACTGTATTTATAACAATTAGTCATAATAATTGAATTGATAAAGTTATTTGTTTATAATATAAAGTTAGGTGATTATTAGGTGATATGAAATGAATGGTGTAGATTAAAGTGTGAATTATTGTTGAATAATTGAATTGATTTGTTTATAATATAAAGTTAGGTGATTATTAGGTGATATGAAATGAATGGTGTAGATTAAAGTGTGAAATATTGTTGAATAATTAAATTGATTTGTTTATAATATAAAGTTAGGTGATTATTAGGTGATATGAAATGAATGGTGTAGATTAAAGATAATATAATATTTGAAATGGATGGTGTAGATTAAAAGATGATCTTTAAATGAATGGTTTAGATTAAATGAATGATAAGATTTTTGGCTATAAATAGAAGCCTTAACTTAAGGATTTTTCATAAACTTCCTTACTTGTTCTTTTTTTCTCTCTCTAAATACTTCTTGTGAAAGTTCTCTCTAAGTGTGCTTAAGTCATCTTGAGTATTTGTGAAGATCTATAAGTATACGTGTACTGTTCAAGTTAATCAACCTCATTTAAATCAATATCCAGTCACGTGTTGAGGTAAGGGATACCATCTTTTTCATCTTCCATTATTCAAACATACTATGGTAAGGGATTATCATTATTTGATTCTCGATAATAATATTGTTTCTTCCTTACTCATAAGACGTGTCTTTTATTTCCATGTATTAAATTGTGGGAATAACCTTACGGAGCGGATTGCCGCCTGTTGGTGAATAACCTTTCGTATTCATTCATTATTAATCTCTGAGAATAACCTTACGGAGCGGATTGCCGCCTGTTTGGTGAATAACTCTTTGTACTCAAATTCTATTAAATTGTGGGAATAACCTTACGGAGCGGATTGCCGCCTGTTGGTGAATAACCTTTTGTATTAATTTCCTTCACCTTTTGTTAATCAAACCTGCTACGGTAAGGGATATTATTTTCTTTCATACTCCTAAATCGAAATTTATTATGGAACTATTGCTTCTATAATTCCTGAAAATATTATATGTTCCATAATAGTTGAACTTCATTATTTTAACTGAACCTTCCTATTTACGTGAACCTTTTTATTGAATTGTAACCGTTATTCTGAACTGTGGATCTTGAATATCATATTTAAATTTCACTCCACATCATGTTGACAATTTGGACATTATTTGAATCTGTACAAAGTAAACTTCCGATACTTATTGTTATCCTATTTCTTCTGTTCATCATTTATATCATTCTAATCATCCAAAAATCAAGCTGTTGTGAATATCTGTGGCCGGGGGCACAGATGTGATATATTTATTGAACAGATGATAGGTTAAAGGCGATATAATAGGTTAAAGGCGATACATCTGTTCGGTGTCTTTTATGGCACGTGGTGAATGTTCTCTTTGGCCCGTAGTGCAAAGATGAACTGTTGTTTGGTATGATTATGACCAAAGGCTGAATCTGGTATAATCATAACCGTTGGTGCTATATTGAATATCTTTGGCCCGTAGTGCAAAGATGAACTGTTGATGTGCATGATTATGATCAGGAACTGTGAATTTATATTATCATGACTAATGGTATTTCAGATGATAAAAGTTGATGATGTTTTTACGAAAAAGAGAAGCGAGTGGACATTATAGTCTGCATTATTCTTCTAATAGATTGCTCATTCCGCTGCTATTATTGATCTGAACATTGTTTAAGAATTTAACTACAGTTTTTGATATAAACCTTGTAGTCTATTGTATTCTATCAAGAACTCAACTGTTGAAGGCTAATGATAATTTATTCGTCATTATCTTAGTCATGATATTTCTTACTGGGCTATTTGAGCTCACCCTTTCTTTTGTTCCATTGTTTTTCAACAGGAGATGAAAACATAACAGGGTCTAGCCGGGGAATGGAGTGAGGGTCCGAGGAATAGTTATCATAGTCTTCACGTTTTGTAAAATAGTGTGGCAATAAAGTGAAGACTTAGTTGTGTATTATTATACACTGTATTGTTGTACGTTGTGCTTTGTTGTAATAATTTTGTTGTAGTCTTTTGACGACTCAAGTTTGGGCTGTGTGGGCCCAGATTTGGGGGCGTCACAGTTGGCATCAGAGCTTAGGGATATGGTCTTTAATGGAGATCTGGGGTAGAACTAGGAGGGGAGAGACGAATAGAATCAGTCACTAGTGTGTCCTACCTAAAATAGATTTTATTATCTAATGAATCGATTTGAATGTAGGAACATGAAGTGATGAGTCAGTTTATTTGAACTAACATTTATTTTGTGACCACAGTTAATTATGGCATCTGGAAATCAGGAGGTTAACTATGAAATTACCGAAACAAATGTAGCTGCAAAACAAGAGGCGACGAATAATCTTTTTACAAACTCAGAGTTGAATCATTTGCCTAAGACAAAAATTATGCGTGTTCTATCCAGTAAGGATGAAGGTGAAAGCTCTGCTACAGTCGTTCCAGATCCATTCTTAGAAGCAATTAAAGGAAGTAACGAACTTGCGGAAATTATTGCCTTTAATTTACTCACTAATTGGGAGAGTGATATCACCTGGTTATGCTCTATAACAAAGGATCAGAATATATGGACTTTTCATATTAGTCTTTGGGATTTATGGTGTTCCAGCTATGATTTTCAAGATTATTTAAAAATGATGTTTCTATACTTTTGGGGCGTTACAATTTAGAGGAATTCAGGTTAAGTTAGTCACTATCGTGGAAACTGCAGTCTATCGAAAATACTATTTTAATGGAAATCATTGGTACCTTACTACTGATGAAGTTGATGAATCCGAGAAACAGTTTGCTAGAAAATTATTCAGTGGTATTCCCATGGTTGAAATACGTGAAGATCCGAATGAAGTATTCGGGATTCGATTTGACGATAACAGTCAAGAAACCGAATGAGGTGATAACCGGTAAGCTATTCATAAATTCTCGTGAAGTCTATGCCATATTAGATACTGGCTCTATCCACTCCTTTATCTCACCTATATGTACTCAACGTTTAAATTTGACTATTGAAAACTTAAATCTTGTCTTATCAGTTGAAACCTCATTGGGAGAAATACCTATTACATTTACTATCTATAAATCTTGCCTAAGTTCAAATCAACAACCTCACATTACCTGTTGACCTTATTTCTTTGGAGATGCGTGAATTTGATGTGATTTTAGGAATTGATTGGTTGACTACCCATCATGCTAAAATTGATTGTTTTCATAAGATTATTAGTTTTCATATTCCTAATCAACCTGTCATGCAAATTCAAACAACTAAACCATTGAAATCTATAACTGTTATTTCTAGCCATAAAGCCATTCGTTTATTGAAAAACGGATGTCAAGCCTTTTTTAGCTCATGTCACTGATTTGAACAAAAACACGTCAAACTTAAATGATATTCCCATTGTTAATGAGTTTCCTGACGTTTTTCTGAGGAACTTCCTGGCTTACCCCCAAACCGTGAAATTGATTTTTATATTGATCTTGAACCCGGTACCAAGCCCATTTCCAAAGCTCCCTACCGAATGGCTCCCATTGAACTTCAAGAGTTAAAAGTCCAACTACAGGAATTGTTGGATACCGGTTTCATTCGTCCGAGTGCATCACCTTGGGGTGCTCCTGTTCTATTTGTGAAGAAGAAAGACGGGAGTATGAGATTGTGCATTGACTACCGAGAATTGAACCATGTCACCATCAAGAACAGGTACCCGTTACCTCAGATTGATGACATGTTTGATCAATTGCAAGACGCTCAACATTTCTCAAAGATTGATCTCCGTTCTGGATATCATCAGTTAAAGGTTAAAGCTGAGGACATTCCAAAGACTGCTTTCAGAACTCGTTATGGGCATTATGAGTTCTTAGTCATGCCTTTTGGACTAACTAATGCTCCTGCAGCTTTCATGGACATGATGAACCGGATATTCAAGGAACATTTGGATCATTTTGTGGTTGTCTTTATTGATGACATCCTCATATACTTCAAGAGTCGCGAGGATCATGAACAACACCTGAGATTGATACTACAAAAGCTCCGTGAAAATAAATTATATGCCAAGTTGAAGAAATGTGAGTTCTGGCTTGAGGAGGTTGCGTTTCTTGGGCATGTGATTTCTAGTCAAGGAATATCAGTCGATCCTGCGAAGATTGAAACGGTACTAAATTGGGAACAACCCAAAACAGTAACCGAAGTCCGAAGTTTTCTGGGTCTAGCTGGTTATTATCGGAGATTCGTAGAAGGATTTTCTCGAATCGCCACTCCATTAACGCAGCTTACTCGGAAAAGCACAAAATTCATATGGAGCGAGGAATGCGAGAAAAGTTTCCAAGAACTCAAGAAGAGACTGGTTTCAGCTCCTGTTCTGACCATACCATCAGGATCAGGAGAATTTGTTATCTACAGCGATGCTTCTGGCAAAGGTCTAGGCTGTGTCCTTATGCAACATGGAAATGTTATAGCCTACGCCTCTCGACAACTCAAAGATTATGAGAAAAATTATCCTACTCATGATCTAGAGTTGGCAGCAGTCGTTTTCGCGTTGAAGATCTGGAGACACTACTTGTACGGAGAAAAAGTGGATATCTATACGGATCATAAAAGTCTCAAGTATTTCTTCACCCAGAAGGAACTCAACATGCGACAACGACGTTGGCTTGAGCTGTTAAAGGATTATGACCACACAATCCAGTATCACGCAGGAAAGGCGAACGTTGTAGCTGACGCTTTGAGCAGAAAATCTTATGCAAGTACAAGTGCACTGCTGACAACACAAAAGTGTATTTTGTACGACTTGCAAAAGATGGAGATAGAGCTAAAGACACCAGGGACCCACTCGAAGATTGCTTACGTGCGAGTAGAACCAACTTTAATCGATAAAATTAAAGCTGCTCAAGCTACCGATCCGGAACTGATAAACATGATAAAGAAAGTACAAGAAGGTGCCATTCCCGAAGCAAGAATCGACGAGAAAGGAATACTTCGAGTCAACTCTCGACTATGTGTTCCTAACGATCCTGAATTAAAGCATAAAATCATGATGGAGGCACACAACACGCCGTTTGCAATCCACCCAGGAGGTATCAAGATGTATCGAGATCTTCGACATACATTTTGGTGGAACAATATGAAAAGAGAGATTGCGGAGTTTATCTCAAGGTGCCTAACTTGTCAACGTGTCAAGGCAGAGCATCAAGTTCCTAAAGGTCCATTACAATCACTTGAAGTTCCCGAATGGAAGTGGGAACACATCAATATGGACTTCGTGACGGGTCTTCCAAAAGTTTCTCAAGGCTTAGATGCAATTTGGGTGATCGTAGATAGATTGACCAAATCTGCTCATTTCTTGCCTATACGAGAAAACTTTTCACTTGAACGTCTTGCCGGTATGTACATAAATGAGATCGTGAGATTGCATGGCATGCCAGTTTCCATAGTTTCTGATCGAGATCCTAGATTCACTTCACGCTTTTGGATCAGTCTACAAAAAGCTATGGGCACTGAACTACGTTTTAGTTCTGCATATCATCCTCAAACGGACGGACAATCGGAAAGGACGATCCAGACCCTCGAAGATCTTTTGAGACTTTGTGTATTAGACTTCAAAGGAAGTTGGGATAAGTACTTGCCGTTGGTGGAATTTTCTTACAACAACAATTACCAAGCAAGCATAGGCATGGCTCCATTCGAGGCATTGTATGGAAGGAAGTGTCGCTCTCCAATATGTTGGAATTAGGTAGGAGAAGCAAAATTGTTGGGACCCGAGTTGGTACGCTTGACGACCGAAAAGATCCAAATGATCCGACAACGAATACAGACCGCACAAGAACGACAAAAGAGTTATGCTGATCTTCATCGGAGAGACGAAAGTTTCAACGTCGGAGATCATGTATTCTTACGTGTTTCTCCATGGAAAGAGGTTACAAGATTCGGAAAGAGAGGAAAGCTCAACCCTCGATTTATTGGCCCATTTGAAATCCTCAATCGAATAGGAACCGAAGCCTACAGACTAGCCCTACCACCAAGTATGCCTCGCATCCATAACGTTTTTCACATATCTATGTTACGTAAATATGTGAAGGACCCAAACCACGTCATTGAGTTAGAACCAGACGTTATAGCAGAGGATTTAACATACGAGGAAGTACCTGTTAAGATCCTGGATAAGAAGGAGCAGATCCTACGCTCAAAGGTTATACCTCAAGTTAAGGTTTTATGGAGGAACCAAGATACTGAGGAAATGACCTGGGAGCTAGAATCTGAGATGAAATCTAAGTATCCTTACCTCTTCGATATGTCAGGTACGTCAATTTCGGGGACGAAATTTCATAAGGAGGGGAGGTTGTAAGACCCCGAATTTTATGAAATACAAAATTTAATTTTTCTTCATATAGATATTTTTTAAACAGTAAGTGGTTAAATCGATAAAGTTAAAAGTTAAGGATGTTATGTGCAAATTTTATTTTGTCGGACAATATTCGCTTTGTCGGGGAATATTCGTTTGGTCGGGGAATATTCGTTTGGTCGGGGAATATTCGTTTGGTCCGACGGCGCCGAAATAACAAATTATTGGTGGACCCCACAACGGAATATTTGTCGGATATAGAAAACGACAGAAATAACCTTTTTAAATAAAAATAGTCAACGGAACTGTTAAAATACCGGTGATAAAAGAATAGTAGCATACGGTAGTTATTGGTATTTTCTGTAGCACTCGGTACTCTACAGTAACACACGGTATTGCATAGTGTCTCATATTTTTGGTCTGATAATTGACACCGTAACTGTTACGCATCATTTCATCGATAATTGTCACTGCATAATATTTTATATTATCAATTCAATAATTGTTGGTACACAGTATTTTGCATTATTGATTTAATAATTGTCATTACACTGTATTTTATATCATTGAGTCAATAATTGTTGTTGCACTGTTTTTAAAATTATTGAACCTAATAATTGTCACAGTAACATATGCACAGTAATTCACATTATTGAATCAATAATTGTCATTACACAGTAACGTATGCTTTATTTTACATTATTGTTATCTCTATTATGATGTTATTTAAACAGTTGTATTTCATTAATTTATTGACTTGATATCTAAGAGCTAACTATACTGTATTTATAACAATTAGTCATAATAATTGAATTGATAAAGTTATTTGTTTATAATATAAAGTTAGGTGATTATTAGGTGATATGAAATGAATGGTGTAGATTAAAGTGTGAATTATTGTTGAATAATTGAATTGATTTGTTTATAATATAAAGTTAGGTGATTATTAGGTGATATGAAATGAATGGTGTAGATTAAAGTGTGAAATATTGTTGAATAATTAAATTGATTTGTTTATAATATAAAGTTAGGTGATTATTAGGTGATATGAAATGAATGGTGTAGATTAAAGATAATATAATATTTGAAATGGATGGTGTAGATTAAAAGATGATCTTTAAATGAATGGTTTAGATTAAATGAATGATAAGATTTTTGGCTATAAATAGAAGCCTTAACTTAAGGATTTTTCATAAACTTCCTTACTTGTTCTTTTTTTCTCTCTCTAAATACTTCTTGTGAAAGTTCTCTCTAAGTGTGCTTAAGTCATCTTGAGTATTTGTGAAGATCTATAAGTATACGTGTACTGTTCAAGTTAATCAACCTCATTTAAATCAATATCCAGTCACGTGTTGAGGTAAGGGATACCATCTTTTTCATCTTCCATTATTCAAACATACTATGGTAAGGGATTATCATTATTTGATTCTCGATAATAATATTGTTTCTTCCTTACTCATAAGACGTGTCTTTTATTTCCATGTATTAAATTGTGGGAATAACCTTACGGAGCGGATTGCCGCCTGTTGGTGAATAACCTTTCGTATTCATTCATTATTAATCTCTGAGAATAACCTTACGGAGCGGATTGCCGCCTGTTTGGTGAATAACTCTTTGTACTCAAATTCTATGGGAATAACCTTACGGAGCGGATTGCCGCCTGTTTGGTGAATAACTCTTTGTACTCAAATTCTATTAAATTGTGGGAATAACCTTACGGAGCGGATTGCCGCCTGTTGGTGAATAACCCTTTGTATTAATTTCCTTCACCTTTTGTTAATCAAACCTGCTACGGTAAGGGATATTATTTTCTTTCATACTCCTAAATCGAAATTTATTATGGAACTATTGCTTCTATAATTTCTGAAAATATTATATGTTCCATAATAGTTGAACTTCATTATTTTAACTGAACCTTCCTATTTACGTGAACTTTTTTATTGAATTGTAACCGTTATTCTGAACTGTGGATCTTGAATATCATTTTTAAATTTCACTCCACATCATGTTGACAATTTGGACATTATTTGAATCTGTACAAAGTAAACTTCCGATACTTATTGTTATCCTATTTCTTCTGTTCATCATTTATATCATTCTAATCATCCAAAAATCAAGCTGTTGTGAATATCTGTGGCCGGGGGCACAGATGTGATATATTTGTTGAACAGATGATAGGTTAAAGGCGATATAATAGGTTAAAGGCGATACATCTGTTCGGTGTCTTTTATGGCACGTGGTGAATGTTCTCTTTGGCCCGTAGTGCAAAGATGAACTGTTGTTTGGTATGATTATGACCAAAGGCTGAATCTGGTATAATCATGACCGTTGGTGCTATATTGAATATCTTTGGCCCGTAGTGCAAAGATGAACTGTTGATGTGCATGATTATGATCAGGAACTGTGAATTTATATTATCATGACTAATGGTATTTCAGATGATAAAAGTTGATGATGTTTTTACGAAAAAGAGAAGCGAGTGGACATTATAGTCTGCATTATTCTTCTAATAGATTGCTCATTCCGCTGCTATTATTGATCTGAACATTGTTTAAGAATTTAACTACAGTTTTTGATATAAACCTTGTAGTCTATTGTATTCTATCAAGAACTCAACTGTTGAAGGCTAATGATAATTTATTCGTCATTATCTTAGTCATGATATTTCTTACTGGGCTATTTGAGCTCACCCTTTCTTTTGTTCCATTGTTTTTCAACAGGAGATGAAAACATAACAGGGTCTAGCCGGGGAATAGAGTGAGGGTCCGATGAATAGTTATCATAGTCTTCACTTTTTGTAAAATAGTGTGGCAATAATAGTGAAGACTTAGTTGTGTATTATTATACACTGTATTGTTGTACGTTGTGCTTTGTTGTAATAATTTTGTTGTAGTCTTTTGACGACTCAAGTTTGGGCTGTGTGGGCCCAGATTTGGGGGCGTCACAATAAATATATATTATTAATAATTAATAAAATTTTAAAACATTTAATTTTTTGTAAGCTAAAATATAGTGAAATTATGTTATATTATTGGTAAAAATATTTTTGAAAAAAAGAAGAAGCTTCAAAACCGGTTCAACCGGGCCAACTAACCGGTTGAACCACTGGTTGAACCGGTGGTCAACCGGGTCAACCGGTTATTGACCAAAACTGGTTAACCGGTCCAAATCGGACCGGATAGGGAACCGGTTCCCGGTTCAACCTGTCGAACCGCTGGTTTCGAATCGGTTTTCAAAATATTGCTGATAACGATAACGATAAAGATGTTGCAAATAATCCAAATGTTGCAGATTATGTGGATAGTGCAAATGTTATGGATGATATGAATGATTGTGGCAACTACGACAGTGATGACAGTAATGAAATTAAAGTGTTTGGAGATTTGAGTCGAGTGAGCAATTATTGTGATACTCTTCAAATCCTATTAAGACATGAAGTTAAGTAATCAAGGATTCAAGTCGTGTCAAGAATTGTTGGGATACTCCCCTAATTTTATTTAGAAAAGAATTGCTATTATGAAAATGAAATGTCCTATTTTAAACAGGAAGAAAAAATTGTGGGTACTCTATAAATATAGTATTATATTTAGTTGTTGAAGTGTAACACAATTAAAAATCATGTAGCATTTTAAGAGTTGAGAGAGAATGTGATTGAGTTTTATGTTGGTGTGAGTGAGAGAGTTTTTTACAACTTTTAAATTTTGTGAAAAAAAAAATGTATTGCGGGAGAGAGGGTTTTGCAGCTTTTAGTAAGTGCAAAAAGTTGTATTATGGAATCTCAAGTTTTAAGGTGCAAAATTTGGAATGAATTTATAAGCTCGTTATTATTGTGATAATTGATATTTAGAGTTTGACTTGTGATTTTTTTCTTTAAGAATTTTTCACGTTAAATCTTATGTTATTCTTATTTCTTTATTTTATATTGTTTGATTTACGCGACTTAATTCTCAACAATGAATAGCTTAATCTCGAATTTATTTTCGATGGATCCATCCATCTAATAAATGTAATAAAGTATACATGCATATATATATAGTGTAGCTTTGATGATGCGATGAAAAATAACGAGAAAATTTTAAATTTTCATATATTTTATTCTAAATGAAGTTTTAATTTATTTGATGTATTTTTCTTTATTATTTAAAAAATTAAGTAGTTTAAATATATAGTTAACCCGTTTATGTTTCTTTATTTTTAATAGTTTTATTTAGATTAAAATTTAATTATTTTTATTTTCTAACTAGTCATAAAAAAATAGTTTAATACTATAAATATGTTATTAGCGCTTGTTAATAGTAACGTTTTGATCAATTAATATTATTATCTCTTGTTCTCTTTGTGAGTTTATATTTTACTTGTGAATTCAAGAGTCTATCTTACTTTCTTATTTATACGTTTAAACTTACAAATTATCAATCCAATAAAAATGTTTGAAGTAACAGTAAATTGCCCAAATAAAAAAGAAGAGGGCATGGGCCTTTTTTTATCTAGACGATATACATATACTCCTTTCCTTTTAAAATATATGGTCAATTTTGATTTTTGAAAAATAATTTAAAGAATTTTAAATTTCGTGAATTTAATAATTTTTAGGCAATATAAAAAAGTTATTTAAAAAATATTAGTAATTTTAAAATTAAATATGATCCTATATTTCATAATGCAGAACTGGGGATTGTACATGATAAGTAAAACTAAAGGCTCCATGGACCAATTTACGTGGTTGTCTAAGCTTATGTCATGTATACCACGCAACTTATAGTCATTATCACATTTGCATCCTAAACCACATGCAATATTTTGGTGTGTATAAATTATTCCTAATTTTTTTTATGGTGTTGTAAGTATAAATATATAAACTGCACACATATAGTGTAAGACCCCGAATTTTATGAAATACAAAATTTAATTTTTCTTCATATAGATATTTTTTAAACAGTAAATGGTTAAATCGATAAAGTTAAAAGTTAAGGATGTTATGTGCAAATATTATTTTGTCGGACAATATTCGCTTTGTCGAGGAATATTCGTTTGGTCGGGGAATATTCGTTTGGTCCGACGGCGCCGAAATAACAAATTATTGGTGGACCCCACAACGGAATATTTGTCGGATATAGAAAACGACAGAAATAACCTTTTTAAATAAAAATAGTCAACGGAACTGTTAAAATACCGGTGATAAAAGAATAGTAGCATACGGTAGTTATTGGTATTTTCTGTAGCACTCGGTACTCTACAGTAACACACGGTATTGCATAGTGTCTCATATTTTTGGTCTGATAATTGACACCGTAACTGTTACGCATCATTTCATCGATAATTGTCACTGCATAATATTTTATATTATCAATTCAATAATTGTTGTTACACAGTATTTTGCATTATTGATTTAATAATTGTCATTACACTGTATTTTATATCATTGAGTCAATAATTGTTTGTAAGACCCCGAATTTTATGAAATACAAAATTTAATTTTTCTTCATATAGATATTTTTTTTAAACAGTAAGTGGTTAAATCGATAAAGTTAAAAGTTAAGGATGTTATGTGCAAATTTTATTTTGTCGGACAATATTCGTTTTGTCGGGGAATATTCGTTTGGTCGGGGAATATTCGTGCCGTACGACGGCGCCGAAATAATAAATTATTGGTGGACCCCACAACGGAATATTTGTCGGATATAGAAAACGACAGAAGTAACCTTTTTAAATAAAAATAGTCAACGGAACTGTTAAAATACCGGTGATAAAAGAATAGTAGCATACGGTAGTTTATGGTATTTTCTGTAGCACACGGTACTCTACAGTAACACACGGTATTGCATAGTGTCTCATATTATTGGTCTGATAATTGACACCGTATCTGTTACGCATCATTTCATCGATAATTGTCACTGCATAATATTTTATATTATCAATTCAATAATTGTTGTTACACAGTATTTTGCATTATTGATTTAATAATTGTCATTACACTGTATTTTATATCATTGAGTCAATAATTGTTGTTGCACTGTTTTTAAAATTATTGAACCTAATAATTGTCACAGTAACATATGCACAGTAATTCACATTATTGAATCAATAATTGTCATTACACAGTAACGTATGCTTTATTTTACATTATTGTTATCTCTATTATGATGTTATTTAAACAGTTGTATTTCATTAATTTATTGACTTGATATCTAAGAGCTAACTATACTGTATTTATAACAATTAGTCATAATAATTGAATTGATAAAGTTATTTGTTTATAATATAAAGTTAGGTGATTATTAGGTGATATGAAATGAATGGTGTAGATTAAAGTGTGAATTATTGTTGAATAATTGAATTGATTTGTTTATAATATAAAGTTAGGTGATTATTAGGTGATATGAAATGAATGGTGTAGATTAAAGTGTGAATTATTGTTGAATAATTAAATTGATTTGTTTATAATATAAAGTTAGGTGATTATTAGGTGATATGAAATGAATGGTGTAGATTAAAGATAATATAATATTTGAAATGGATGGTGTACATTAAAAGATGATCTTTAAATGAATGGTTTAGATTAAATGAATGATAAGATTTTTGGCTATAAATAGAAGCCTTAACTTAAGGATTTTTCATAAACTTCCTTACTTGTTCTTTCTTTCTCTCTCTAAATACTTCTTGTGAAAGTTCTCTCTAAGTGTGCTTAAGTCATCTTGAGTATTTGTGAAGATCTATAAGTATACGTGTACTGTTCAAGTTAATCAACCTCATTTAAATCAATATCCAGTCACGTGTTGAGGTAAGGGATACCATCTTTTTCATCTTCAATTATTCAAACATACTATGGTAAGGGATTATCATTATTTGATTCTCGATAATAATATTGTTTCTTCCTTCCTCATAAGACGTGCCTTTTATTTCCATGTATTAAATTGTGGGAATAACCTTACGGAGCGGATTGCCGCCTGTTGGTGAATAACCTTTCGTATTCATTCATTATTAATCTCTGAGAATAACCTTACGGAGCGGATTGCCGCCTGTTTGGTGAATAACTCTTTGTACTCAAATTCTATGGGAATAACCTTACGGAGCGGATTGCCGCCTGTTTGGTGAATAACTCTTTGTACTCAAATTCTATTAAATTGTGGGAATAACCTTACGGAGCGGATTGCCGCCTGTTGGTGAATAACCCTTTGTATTAATTTCCTTCACCTTTTGTTAATCAAACCTGCTACGGTAAGGGATATTATTTTCTTTCATACTCCTAGATCGAAATTTATTATGGAACTATTGTTTCTATAATTCCTGAAAATATTATATGTTCCATAATAGTTGAACTTCATTATTTCAACTGAACCTTCCTATTTACGTGAACCTTTCTATTGAATTGTAACCGTTATTCTGAACTGTGGATCTTGAATATCATTTTTAAATTTCACTCCACATCATGTTGACAATTTGGACATTATTTGAATCTGTACAAAGTAAACTTCCGATACTTATTGTTATCCTATTTCTTCTGTTCATCATTTATATCATTCTAATCATCCAAAAATCAAGCTGTTGTGAATATCTGTGGCCGGGGGCACAGATGTGATATATTTGTTGAACAGATGATAGGTTAAAGGCGATATAATAGGTTAAAGGCGATACATCTGTTCGGTGTCTTTTATGGCACGTGGTGAATGTTCTCTTTGGCCCGTAGTGCAAAGATGAACTGTTGTTTGGTATGATTATGACCAAAGGCTGAATCTGGTATAATCATGACCGTTGGTGTTATATTGAATGTCTTTGGCCCGTAGTGCAAAGATGAACTGTTGATCTGCATGATTATGATCAGGAACTGTGAATTTGTATTATCTTGACTAATGATATTTCAGATGATAAAAGTTGATGATGTTTTTCCTAAAAAGAGAACCGAGTGGACATTATAGTCTGCATTATTCTTCTAATAGATTACTCATTCCGCTGCTATTATTGATCTGAACGTTGTTTAAGAATTTAACTGCAGTTTTTGATATAAACCTTGTAGTCTATTGTATTCTATCAAGAACTCAACTGTTGAAGACTAATGATAATTTATTCGTCATTATCTTAGTCATGATATTCTTTACTGGGCTATTTGAGCTCACCCTTTCTTTTGTTCCATTGTTTTTCAACAGGAGATGAAAACATAACAGGGTCTAGCCGGGGAATGGAGTGAGGGTCCGAGGAATAGCTATCATAGTCTTCACGTTTTGTAAAATAGTGTGGCAATAATAGTGAAGACTTAGTTGTGTATTATTATACACTGTATTGTAGTACGTTGTGCTTTGTTGTAATAATTTTGTTGTAGTCTTTTGACGACTCAAGTTTGGGCTGTGTGGGCCCAGATTTGGGGGCGTCACAGTTGGCATCAGAGCTTAGGGATATGGTCTTTAATGGCGATCTGGGGTAGAACTAGGAGGGGAGAGACGAATAGAATCAGTCACTAGTGTGTCCTACCTAAAATAGATTTTATTATCTAATGAGTCGATTTGAATGTAGGAACATGAAGTGATGAGTCAGTTTATTTGAACTAACATTTATTTTGTGACCACAGTTAATTATGGCATCTGGAAATCAGGAGGTTAACTATGAAATTACCGAAACAAATGTAGCTGCAAAACAAGAGGCGACGAATAATCTTCTTACAAACTCAGAGTTGAATCATTTGCCTAAGGCAAAAATTATGCGTGTTCTATCCAGTAAGGATGAAGGTGAAAGCTCTGCTACAGTCGTTCCAGATCCATTCTTAGAAGCAATTAAAGGAAGTAACGAACTTGCGGAAATTATTGCCTTTAATTTACTCACTAATTGGGAGAGTGATATCACCTGGTTATGCTCTATAACAAAGGATCAGAATATATGGACTTTTCATATTAGTCTTTGGGATTTATGGTGTTCCAGCTATGATTTTCAAGATTATTTAAAAATGATGTTTCTATACTTTTGGGCGCTACAATTTAGAGGAATTCAAGTTAAGTTAGTCATTATCGTGGAAACTGCAGTCTATCGAAAATACTATTCTTATAGAAATCATTGGTACGTTACTACTGATGAAGTTGAGGAATCCGAGAAACAGTTCGTTAGAGAATTATTTAGTGGTATTCCCATGGTTGAAATACGTGAAGATCCGAATGAAGTACTCGGGATTCGATTTGACGATAACAGTCAGGAAACCGAATGAGGTGATAACCGGTAAGCTATTCATAAATTCTCGTGAAGTCTACGCTTTGTTAGATACTGGCTCTACCCATTCTTTTATCTCACCTGCATGTGCTCAGCGTTTAAACTTAACTCCTGAAAACTTGGACTTTGATTTATCAGTTGAAACCTCATTGAGAGAAATACCTATTACATCTACTGTCTATAAATCTTGCCTAGTTCAAATCAACAACCTCACATTACCTGTTGACCTTATTTCTTTGGAAATGCATGAATTTGATGTGATTTTAGGAATTGATTTGTTGACTACCCATCATGCCAAAATTGATTGTTTTCATAAGATTATTAGTTTTCATATTCCTAATCAACCTGTCATGCAAATTCAAGCAACTAAACCATTGAAATCTATAACCATAAAGCCATTCGTTTATTGAAAAACGGATGTCAAGCCTTTTTAACTCATGTCACTGATTTGAACAAAAATACGTCAAACTTGAATGATATTTCCATTGTTAATGAGTTTTCTGACTTTTTCCTGAGGAACTTCCTGGCTTACCCCAAATCGAGAAATTGAATTCTATATTGAACTTGAAATCGATAGTAAGCCCTTTTCCAAAGCCCAATACCAAATGGCTCCCATAGAACGCCAAGAGATGAAAGTTTGATTATTAAATATCGGTATCATTTGAGCGAGGAATGCGAGAAGAGTTTTCAAGAACTCAAGAGGAGACTTGTTTCAGCTCCTGTTCTGACCATTCCATCAGGATCAGGAAAATTCGTCATATATAGCGATGCTTCAGGTAAAGGTCTAGGTTGTGTCCTTATACAACATGAAAATGTTATAGCTTATGTCTCTCGACAACTCAAAGATTATGAGAAAAATTATCCTACTCATGATCTAGAATTGGCAGTAGTCGTTTTCGCGTTGAAGATCTGGAGACACTACTTGTACGGAGAGAAAGTGGATATCTATACGGATCATAAAAGTCTCAAGTATTTCTTCACCCAGAAGGAACTCAACATGCGACAACGACGTTGGCTTGAGCTGTTGAAGGATTATGACCACACAATCCAGTATCACCCGGGAAAGGCGAACGTTGTAGCTGACGCTTTGAGCAAAAGATCTTATGCGAGTACAAGTGCACTGCTGACAAAATAGAAGCGTAGTATGTACGACTTGCAAAAGATGGAGATAGAGCTAAAGACACCAGGGACCCACTCGAAGATTGCTCACGTGCGAGTAGAACCGGCTTTAATCAATAAAATTAAAGCTGCTCAAGCTACCGATCCGGAACTGATAAACATGATAAAGAAAGTACAAGAAGGTGCCATTCCCGAAGTAAGAATCGACGAGAAAGGAATACTTCGAGTCAACTCTCGACTCTGTGTTCCTAACGATCCTGAATTAAAGCATAAAATTATGATGGAGGCACACAACACGCCGTTTGCAATCCACCCAGGAGGTACCAAGATGTATCGAGATCTTCGACATACATTTTGGTGGAACAATATGAAAAGAGAGATTGCGGAGTTTATCTCAAGGTGCCTAACTTGTCAACGTGTCAAGGCAGAACATCAAGTTCCTAAAGGTCCATTACAATCACTTGAAGTTCCCGAATGGAAGTGGGAACACATCAATATGGACTTCGTGACGGGTCTTCCAAAAGTTTCTCAAGGCTTAGATACAATTTGGGTGATCGTAGATAGATTGACCAAATCTGCTCATTTCTTGCCTATACGAGAAAACTTTTCACTTGAACGTCTTGCCGGTATGTACATAAATGAGATCGTGAGATTGCATGGCATGCCAGTTTCCATAGTTTCTGATCGAGATCCTAGATTCACTTCACGCTTTTGGATCAGTCTACAAAAAGCTATGGGCACTGAACTACGTTTTAGTTCTGCATACCATCCTCAAACGGACGGACAATCGGAAAGGACGATCCAGACCCTCGAAGATCTTTTGAGACTTTGTGTATTAGACTTCAAAGGAAGTTGGGATAAGTACTTGCCATTGGTGGAATTTTCTTACAACAACAGTTACCAAACAAGCATAGGCATGGCTCCATTCGAGGCTTTGTATGGAAGGAAGTGTCGCTCTCCAATATGTTGGAATGAGATAGGAGAAGCAAAATTGTTGGGACCCGAGTTGGTACGCTTGACGACCGAAAAGATCCAAATGATCCGACAACGAATACAGACCGCACAAGAACGACAAAAGAGTTATGCTGATCTTCATCGGAGAGACGAAAGTTTCAACGTCGGAGATCATGTATTCTTACGTGTTTCTCCATGGAAAGGGGTTACGAGATTCGGAAAGAGAGGAAAGCTTAACCCTCGATTTATTGGCCCATTTGAAATCCTCGATCGAATAGGAACCGTGGCCTACAGACTAGCCCTACCACCAAGTATGTCTCGCATCCATAACGTTTTTCACATATCTATGTTACGTAAATATGTGAAGGACCCAAACCACGTCATTGAGTTAGAACCAGACGTTATAGCAGAGGATTTAACATACGAGGAGGTACCGTTAAGATCCTGGATAAGAAGGAGCAGATCCTACGCTCAAAGGTTATACCTCAAGTTAAGGTTTTATGGAGGAACCAAGATACTGAGGAAATGACCTGGGAGCTAGAATCTGAGATGAAATCTAAGTATCCTTACCTCTTCGATATGTCAGGTACGTCAATTTCGGGGACGAAATTTCATAAGGAGGGGAGGTTGTAAGACCCCGAATTTTATGAAATACAAAATTTAATTTTTCTTCATATAGATATTTTTTTTAAACAGTAAGTGGTTAAATCGATAAAGTTAAAAGTTAAGGATGTTATGTGCAAATTTTATTTTGTCGGACAATATTCGTTTTGTCGGGGAATATTCGTTTGGTCGGGGAATATTCGTGCCGTACGACGGCGCCGAAATAATAAATTATTGGTGGACCCCACAACGGAATATTTGTCGGATATAGAAAACGACAGAAGTAACCTTTTTAAATAAAAAAAGTCAACGGAACTGTTAAAATACCGGTGATAAAAGAATAGTAGCATACGGTAGTTTATGGTATTTTCTGTAGCACACGGTACTCTACAGTAACACACGGTATTGCATAGTGTCTCATATTATTGGTCTGATAATTGACACCGTATCTGTTACGCATCATTTCATCGATAATTGTCACTGCATAATATTTTATATTATCAATTCAATAATTGTTGTTACACAGTATTTTGCATTATTGATTTAATAATTGTCATTACACTGTATTTTATATCATTGAGTCAATAATTGTTGTTGCACTGTTTTTAAAATTATTGAACCTAATAATTGTCACAGTAACATATGCACAGTAATTCACATTATTGAATCAATAATTGTCATTACACAGTAACGTATGCTTTATTTTACATTATTGTTATCTCTATTATGATGTTATTTAAACAGTTGTATTTCATTAATTTATTGACTTGATATCTAAGAGCTAACTATACTGTATTTATAACAATTAGTCATAATAATTGAATTGATAAAGTTATTTGTTTATAATATAAAGTTAGGTGATTATTAGGTGATATGAAATGAATGGTGTAGATTAAAGTGTGAATTATTGTTGAATAATTGAATTGATTTGTTTATAATATAAAGTTAGGTGATTATTAGGTGATATGAAATGAATGGTGTAGATTAAAGTGTGAATTATTGTTGAATAATTAAATTGATTTGTTTATAATATAAAGTTAGGTGATTATTAGGTGATATGAAATGAATGGTGTAGATTAAAGATAATATAATATTTGAAATGGATGGTGTACATTAAAAGATGATCTTTAAATGAATGATTTAGATTAAATGAATGATAAGATTTTTGGCTATAAATAGAAGCCTTAACTTAAGGATTTTTCATAAACTTTCTTACTTGTTCTTTCTTTCTCTCTCTAAATACTTCTTGTGAAAGTTCTCTCTAAGTGTGCTTAAGTCATCTTGAGTATTTGTGAAGATCTATAAGTATACGTGTACTGTTCAAGTTAATCAACCTCATTTAAATCAATATCCAGTCACGTGTTGAGGTAAGGGATACCATCTTTTTCATCTTCCATTATTCAAACATACTATGGTAAGGGATTATCATTATTTGATTCTCGATAATAATATTGTTTCTTCCTTACTCATAAGACGTGCCTTTTATTTCCATGTATTAAATTGTGGGAATAACCTTACGGAGCGGATTGCCGCCTGTTGGTGAATAACCTTTCGTATTCATTCATTATTAATCTCTGAGAATAACCTTACGGAGCGGATTGCCGCCTGTTTGGTGAATAACTCTTTGTACTCAAATTCTATGGGAATAACCTTACGGAGCGGATTGCCGCCTGTTTGGTGAATAACTCTTTGTACTCAAATTCTATTAAATTGTGGGAATAACCTTACGGAGCGGATTGCCGCCTGTTGGTGAATAACCCTTTGTATTAATTTCCTTCACCTTTTGTTAATCAAACCTGCTACGGTAAGGGATATTATTTTCTTTCATACTCCTAGATCGAAATTTATTATGGAACTATTGTTTCTATAATTCCTGAAAATATTATATGTTCCATAATAGTTGAACTTCATTATTTCAACTGAACCTTCCTATTTACGTGAACCTTTCTATTGAATTGTAACCGTTATTCTGAACTGTGGATCTTGAATATCATTTTTAAATTTCACTCCACATCATGTTGACAATTTGGACATTATTTGAATCTGTACAAAGTAAACTTCCGATACTTATTGTTATCCTATTTCTTCTGTTCATCATTTATATCATTCTAATCATCCAAAAATCAAGCTGTTGTGAATATCTGTGGCCGGGGGCACAGATGTGATATATTTGTTGAACAGATGATAGGTTAAAGGCGATATAATAGGTTAAAGGCGATACATCTGTTCGGTGTCTTTTATGGCACGTGGTGAATGTTCTCTTTGGCCCGTAGTGCAAAGATGAACTGTTGTTTGGTATGATTATGACCAAAGGCTGAATCTGGTATAATCATGACCGTTGGTGTTATATTGAATGTCTTTGGCCCGTAGTGCAAAGATGAACTGTTGATCTGCATGATTATGATCAGGAACTGTGAATTTGTATTATCTTGACTAATGATATTTCAGATGATAAAAGTTGATGATGTTTTTCCTAAAAAGAGAACCGAGTGGACATTATAGTCTGCATTATTCTTCTAATAGATTACTCATTCCGCTGCTATTATTGATCTGAACGTTGTTTAAGAATTTAACTGCAGTTTTTGATATAAACCTTGTAGTCTATTGTATTCTATCAAGAACTCAACTGTTGAAGACTAATGATAATTTATTCGTCATTATCTTAGTCATGATATTCTTTACTGGGCTATTTGAGCTCACCCTTTCTTTTGTTCCACTGTTTTTCAACAGGAGATGAAAACATAACAGGGTCTAGCCGGGGAATGGAGTGAGGGTCCGAGGAATAGCTATCATAGTCTTCACGTTTTGTAAAATAGTGTGGCAATAATAGTGAAGACTTAGTTGTGTATTATTATACACTGTATTGTAGTACGTTGTGCTTTGTTGTAATAATTTTGTTGTAGTCTTTTGACGACTCAAGTTTGGGCTGTGTGGGCCCAGATTGGGGGGCGTCACATTGTTGTTGCACTGTTTTTAAAATTATTGAACCTAATAATTGTCACAGTAACATATGCACAGTAATTCACATTATTGAATCAATAATTGTCATTACACAGTAACGTATGCCTTATTTTACATTATTGTTATCTCTATTATGATGTTATTTAAACAGTTGTATTTCATTAATTTATTGACTTGATATCTAAGAGCTAACTATACTGTATTTATAACAATTAGTCATAATAATTGAATTGATAAAGTTATTTGTTTATAATATAAAGTTAGGTGATTATTAGGTGATATGAAATGAATGGTGTAGATTAAAGTGTGAATTATTGTTGAATAATTGAATTGATTTGTTTATAATATAAAGTTAGGTGATTATTAGGTGATATGAAATGAATGGTGTAGATTAAAGTGTGAATTATTGTTGAATAATTGAATTGATTTGTTTATAATATAAAGTTAGGTGATTATTAGGTGATATGAAATGAATGGTGTAGATTAAAGTGTGAATTATTGTTGAATAATTAAATTGATTTGTTTATAATATAAAGTTAGGTGATTATTAGGTGATATGAAATGAATGGTGTAGATTAAAGATAATATAATATTTGAAATGGATGGTGTACATTAAAAGATGATCTTTAAATGAATGGTTTAGATTAAATGAATGATAAGATTTTTGGCTATAAATAGAAGCCTTAACTTAAGGATTTTTCATAAACTTCCTTACTTGTTCTTTCTTTCTCTCTCTAAATACTTCTTGTGAAAGTTCTCTCTAAGTGTGCTTAAGTCATCTTGAGTATTTGTGAAGATCTATAAGTATACGTGTACTGTTCAAGTTAATCAACCTCATTTAAATCAATATCCAGTCACGTGTTGAGGTAAGGGATACCATCTTTTTCATTTTCCATTATTCAAACGTACTATGGTAAGGGATACCATCTTTTTCATCTTCCATTATTCAAACGTACTATGGTAAGGGATACCATCTTTTTCATCTTCCATTATTCAAACATACTATGGTAAGGGATTATCATTATTTGATTCTCGATAATAATATTGTTTCTTCCTTACTCATAAGACGTGCCTTTTATTTCCATGTATTAAATTGTGGGAATAACCTTACGGAGCGGATTGCCGCCTGTTGGTGAATAACCTTTCGTATTCATTCATTATTAATCTCTGAGAATAACCTTACGGAGCGGATTGCCGCCTGTTTGGCGAATAACTCTTTGTACTCAAATCCTATTAAATTGTGGGAATAACCTTACGGAGCGGATTGCCGCCTGTTGGTGAATAACCTTTCGTATTCATTCATTATTAATCTCTGAGAATAACCTTACGGAGCGGATTGCCGCCTGTTTGGTGAATAACTCTTTGTACTCAAATTCTATTAAATTGTGGGAATAACCTTACGGAGCGGTTTGCCGCCTGTTGGTGAATAACCCTTTGTATTAATTTCCTTCACCTTTTTGTTAATCAAACCTGCTACGGTAAGGGATATTATTTTCTTTCATACTCCTAAATCGAAATTTATTATGGAACTATTGCTTCTATAATTCCTGAAAATATTATATGTTCCATAATAGTTGAACTTCATTATTTCAACTGAACCTTCCTATTTACGTGAACCTTTCTATTGAATTGTAACCGTTATTCTGAACTGTGGATCTTGAATTTCACTCCACATCATGTTGACAATTTGGACATTATTTGAATCTGTACAAAGTAAACTTCCGATACTTATTGTTATCCTATTTCTTCTGTTCATCATTTATATCATTCTAATCATCCAAAAATCAAGCTGTTGTGAATATTTGTGGCCGGGGGCACAGATGTGATATATTTGTTGAACAGATGATAGGTTAAAGGCGATATAATAGGTTAAAGGCGATACATCTGTTCGGTGTCTTTTATGGCACGTGGTGAATGTTCTCTTTGGCCCGTAGTGCAAAGATGAACTGTTGCTTGATATGATTATGACCAAAGGCTGAATCTGGTATAATCATGACCGTTGGTGCTATATTGAATATCTTTGGCCCGTAGTACAAAGATGAACTGTTGATGTGCATAATTATGATCAGGAACTGTGAATTTGTATTATCTTGACTAATGATATTTCAGATGATAAAAGTTGATGATGTTTTTCCTAAAAAGAGAACCGAGTGAACATTATAGTCTGCATTATTCTTCTAATAGATTACTCATTCCGCTGCTATTATTGATCTGAACGTTGTTTAAGAATTTAACTGCAGTTTTTGATATAAACCTTGTAGTCTATTGTATTCTATCAAGAACTCAACTGTTGAAGACTAATGATAATTTATTCGTCATTATCTTAGTCATGATATTCTTTACTGGGCTATTTGAGCTCACCCTTTCTTTTGTTCCATTGTTTTTCAACAGGAGATGAAAACATAACAGGGTCTAGCCGGGGAATGGAGTGAGGGTCCGAGGAATAGTTATCATAGTCTTCACGTTTTGTAAAATAGTGTGGCAATAATAATGAAGACTTAGTTGTGTATTATTATACACTGTATTGTTGTTCGTTGTGCTTTGTTGTAATAATTTTGTTGTAGTATTTTGACGACTCAAGTTTGGGCTGTGTGGGCCCAGATTTGGGGGCGTCACATATAGTGTGTATCAAGTATATATATATGTGTGCAGTTTATATTAGTCTATATTATAAAAAGGAGAGAAGAAAAAGGGTTGTTATTTTTTAGGAGTTTGTCACAATATATCAACATTATCTTATTTTCTCTCCCATTTTCCTCCCTATTTTTTGTTATATCTTTTCTCATCTATATTTTTAAGTTTTATTTAAATATTTTATTTTTTTTAATTGCACACACATAGTGTGTGCCACATATAAACTAATATTTTATAAGTGGAGAGGCCCTGTCACAGCTTCAAGGAAAGTCTCAATTTTTTTTCATTTGTGCCCCAAAAATTGTATAAGATTACACTGTTGTCCTTTTTAATTTAATTTTTTATATGTTTTAATTATATTATCTATTCTATGAAAAGAGAGGCCATGTGACACATCCTCAAGGAAAATAACAATTTTTTTCCGTTTTTGGCCTGATTTTTTTTTTGTAATATTATATTTTCATCCCTATGTTAATTGTACACGCAACGCGTGTACCCCATGTAGTCATGCGCTAATATTGTAAGACCCCGAATTTTATGAAATACAAAATTTAATTTTTCTTCACATATATATTTTTTGAAACAGTAAGTGGTTAAATTAACAAAATTGAAAGTTAAGGATGTTATGTGCAAATTTTATTTTGTCGGACAATATTCGCTTTGTCGGGGAATATTCGTTTGGTCGGGGAATATTCGTGCCGTACGACGGCGCCAAAATAATAAATTATTGGTGGACCCCACAACGGAATATTTGTCGGATATAGAAAACGACAGAAGTAACCTTTTTAAATAAAAATAGTCAACGGAACTGTTAAAATACCGGTGATAAAATAATAGTAGCATACGGTAGTTTATGGTATTTTCTGTAGCACACGGTACTCTACAGTAACACACGGTATTGCATAGTGTCTCATATTATTGGTCTGATAATTGACACCGTAACTGTTACGCATCATTTCATCGATAATTGTCACTGCATAATATTTTATATTATCAATTCAATAATTGTTGTTACACAGTATTTTGCATTATTGATTTAATAATTGTCATTACACTGTATTTTATATCATTGAGTCAATAATTGTTGTTGCACTGTTTTTAAAATTATTGAACCTAATAATTGTCACAGTAACATATGCACAGTAATTCACATTATTGAATCAATAATTGTCATTACACAGTAACGTATGCTTTATTTTACATTATTGTTATCTCTATTATGATGTTATTTAAACAGTTGTATTTCATTAATTTATTGACTTGATATCTAAGAGCTAACTATACTGTATTTATAACAATTAGTCATAATAATTGAATTGATAAAGTTATTTGTTTATAATATAAAGTTAGGTGATTATTAGGTGATATGAAATGAATGGTGTAGATTAAAGTGTGAATTATTGTTGAATAATTGAATTGATTTGTTTATAATATAAAGTTAGGTGATTATTAGGTGATATGAAATGAATGGTGTAGATTAAAGTGTGAATTATTGTTGAATAATTAAATTGATTTGTTTATAATATAAAGTTAGGTGATTATTAGGTGATATGAAATGAATGGTGTAGATTAAAGATAATATAATATTTGAAATGGATGGTGTAGATTAAAAGATGATCTTTAAATGAATGGTTTAGATTAAATGAATGATAAGATTTTTGGCTATAAATAGAAGCCTTAACTTAAGGATTTTTCATAAACTTCCTTACTTGTTCTTTCTTTCTCTCTCTAAATACTTTTTGTGTAAGTTCTCTCTAAGTGTTCTTAAGTCATTCCTAGTTTTGAAATCTTTTGCATTCTTCTTTGAATTCCCGAGTGGAATTTTCTTATGTACAGTAACTCTTTTGAAAAATCGTAGTAAATTCATTATTTGTCAGAATTTAATGAATTAAAAGCCTGTCTCTTCAGTTTTTTGTCCTCTACAACTTTGAAGAAGGAAGAAAAGTCATCTGAAGTCATCTTCATGCCTTAAAATACTAAAAACCGTAACCTATTCTGATTTTCGTCACTATTTTCAGTCTTAGTTTTGAAAATTCATAACTCATTCATATTAACTCCGAATTGAGTTATTCTTGAGTCTATGCCGTCTATCTTTCCGAGAGTAACATTATTTTAAAAGGATAAAGAGATTTTAAAAACTCTAGAAGACTCAAAAGTCAGATTCCTTACTGCTACAAACAAGGAAGGATTTGTTCGGCTATAAACTTGTTTCACAATATCAAGGTAAGGAATATCATTCTTTTCACACTCTTAAATTTATTACGGTAAGGGGTATCATTCTTTTCATCATCATAAATGGTATTATCTTCTTACTTGTAAGGAATATCATTTTCTTTCATATTCTATTATTCAAACTTACTACAGTAAGGAATATCATCTTCTTTCATATTCTATTATTCAAACTTACTACAGTAAGGAATGTCATCTTCTTTCATCTTCTATTATTAAAACTTACTACGGTAAGGGATACCATCTTTTTCATCTTCCATTATTCAAACGTACTATGGTAAGGGATTATCATTATTTGATTCTCGATAATAATATTGTTTCTTCCTTACTCATAAGACGTGCATTTTATTCCATGTATTAAATTGTGGGAATAACCTTACGGAGCGGATTACCGCCTGTTGGTGAATAACCTTTCGTATTCATTCATTATTAATCTCCGAGAATAACCTTACGGAGCGGATTGCCGCCTGTTTGGTGAATAACTCTTTGTACTCAAATTCTATTAAATTGTGGGGATAACTTTACGGAGCGGATTGCCGCCTGTTGGTGAATAACCCTTTGTATTAATTTCCTTCACCTTTTGTTAATCAAACCTGCTACGGTAAGGGATATTATTTTCTTTCATACTCCTAAATCGAAATTTATTATGGAACTATTGCTTCTATAATTCCTGAAAATATTATATGTTCCATAATAGTTGAACTTCATTATTTCAACTGAACCTTCCTATTTACGTGAACCTTTCTATTGAATTGTAACCGTTATTCTGAACTGTGGATCTTGAATATCATTTTTAAATTTCACTCCACATCATGTTGACAATTTGGACATTATTTGAATCTGTACAAAGTAAACTTTCGATACTTATTGTTATCCTATTTCTTCTGTTCATCATTTATATCATTCTAATCATCCAAAAATCAAGCTGTTGTGAATATCTGTGGCCGGGGGCACAGATGTGATATATTTGTTGAACAGATGATAGGTTAAAGGCGATATAATAGGTTAAAGGCGATACATCTGTTCGGTGTCTTTTATGGCACGTGGTGAATGTTCTCTTTGGCCCGTAGTGCAAAGATGAACTGTTGTTTGGTATGATTATGACCAAAGGCTGAATCTGGTATAATCATGACCGTTGGTGCTATATTGAATATCTTTGGCCCGTAGTGCAAAGATGAACTGTTGATGTGCATGATTATGATCAGGAACTGTGAATTTATATTATCATGACTAATGGTATTTCAGATGATAAAAGTTGATGATGTTTTTACGAAAAAGAGAAGCGAGTGGACATTATAGTCTGCATTATTCTTCTAATAGATTGCTCATTCCGCTGCTATTATTGATCTGAACATTGTTTAAGAATTTAACTGCAGTTTTTGATATAAACCTTGTATTCTATTGTATTCTATCAAGAACTCAACTGTTGAAGGCTAATGATAATTTATTCGTCATTATCTTAGTCATGATATTTTTTACTGGGCTATTTGAGCTCACCATTTCTTTTGTTCCATTGTTTTTCAACAGGAGATGAAAACATAACAGGGTCTAGCCGGGGAATGGAGTGAGGGTCCGAGGAATAGTTATCATAGTCTTCACGTTTTGTAAAATAGTGTGGCAATAATAGTGAAGACTTAGTTGTGTATTATTATACACTGTATTGTTGTACGTTGTGCTTTGTTGTAATAATTTTGTTGTAGTCTTTGGACGACTCAAGTTTGGGCTGTGTGGGCCTAGATTTGGGGGCGTCACAGTTGGCATCAGAGCTTAGGGATATGGTCTTTAATGGAGATCTGGGGTTAGAACTAGGAGGGGAGAGACGAATAGAATCAATCACTAGTGTGTCCAACCTAAATTAGATTTTTTTTTTTATCTAATGAATCGATTTGAATGTAGGAACAGGAAGTGATGAGTCAGTTTGTTTGAACTAACAATTATTTTGTGACCACAGTTTAGTATGGCATCTGAAAATCAGGAGGATAACTATGAAATGCCCGGTACGTCAATTTCGGGGACGAAATTTCATAAGGAGGGGAGGTTGTAAGACCCCGAATTTTATGAAATACAAAATTTAATTTTTCTTCACATATATATTTTTTGAAACAGTAAGTGGTTAAATTAACAAAATTGAAAGTTAAGGATGTTATGTGCAAATTTTATTTTGTCGGACAATATTCGCTTTGTCGGGGAATATTCGTTTGGTCGGGGAATATTCGTGCCGTACGACGGCGCCAAAATAATAAATTATTGGTGGACCCCACAACGGAATATTTGTCGGATATAGAAAACGACAGAAGTAACCTTTTTAAATAAAAATAGTCAACGGAACTGTTAAAATACCGGTGATAAAATAATAGTAGCATACGGTAGTTTATGGTATTTTCTGTAGCACACGGTACTCTACAGTAACACACGGTATTGCATAGTGTCTCATATTATTGGTCTGATAATTGACACCGTAACTGTTACGCATCATTTCATCGATAATTGTCACTGCATAATATTTTATATTATCAATTCAATAATTGTTGTTACACAGTATTTTGCATTATTGATTTAATAATTGTCATTACACTGTATTTTATATCATTGAGTCAATAATTGTTGTTGCACTGTTTTTAAAATTATTGAACCTAATAATTGTCACAGTAACATATGCACAGTAATTCACATTATTGAATCAATAATTGTCATTACACAGTAACGTATGCTTTATTTTACATTATTGTTATCTCTATTATGATGTTATTTAAACAGTTGTATTTCATTAATTTATTGACTTGATATCTAAGAGCTAACTATACTGTATTTATAACAATTAGTCATAATAATTGAATTGATAAAGTTATTTGTTTATAATATAAAGTTAGGTGATTATTAGGTGATATGAAATGAATGGTGTAGATTAAAGTGTGAATTATTGTTGAATAATTGAATTGATTTGTTTATAATATAAAGTTAGGTGATTATTAGGTGATATGAAATGAATGGTGTAGATTAAAGTGTGAATTATTGTTGAATAATTAAATTGATTTGTTTATAATATAAAGTTAGGTGATTATTAGGTGATATGAAATGAATGGTGTAGATTAAAGATAATATAATATTTGAAATGGATGGTGTAGATTAAAAGATGATCTTTAAATGAATGGTTTAGATTAAATGAATGATAAGATTTTTGGCTATAAATAGAAGCCTTAACTTAAGGATTTTTCATAAACTTCCTTACTTGTTCTTTCTTTCTCTCTCTAAATACTTTTTGTGTAAGTTCTCTCTAAGTGTTCTTAAGTCATTCCTAGTTTTGAAATCTTTTGCATTCTTCTTTGAATTCCCGAGTGGAATTTTCTTATGTACAGTAACTCTTTTGAAAAATCGTAGTAAATTCATTATTTGTCAGAATTTAATGAATTAAAAGCCTGTCTCTTCAGTTTTTTGTCCTCTACAACTTTGAAGAAGGAAGAAAAGTCATCTGAAGTCATCTTCATGCCTTAAAATACTAAAAACCGTAACCTATTCTGATTTTCGTCACTATTTTCAGTCTTAGTTTTGAAAATTCATAACTCATTCATATTAACTCCGAATTGAGTTATTCTTGAGTCTATGCCGTCTATCTTTCCGAGAGTAACATTATTTTAAAAGGATAAAGAGATTTTAAAAACTCTAGAAGACTCAAAAGTCAGATTCCTTACTGCTACAAACAAGGAAGGATTTGTTTGGCTATAAACTTGTTTCACAATATCAAGGTAAGGAATATCATTCTTTTCACACTCTTAAATTTATTACGGTAAGGGGTATCATTCTTTTCATCATCATAAATGGTATTATCTTCTTACTTGTAAGGAATATCATTTTCTTTCATATTCTATTATTCAAACTTACTACAGTAAGGAATATCATCTTCTTTCATATTCTATTATTCAAACTTACTACAGTAAGGAATGTCATCTTCTTTCATCTTCTATTATTAAAACTTACTACGGTAAGGGATACCATCTTTTTCATCTTCCATTATTCAAACGTACTATGGTAAGGGATTATCATTATTTGATTCTCGATAATAATATTGTTTCTTCCTTACTCATAAGACGTGCATTTTATTCCATGTATTAAATTGTGGGAATAACCTTACGGAGCGGATTACCGCCTGTTGGTGAATAACCTTTCGTATTCATTCATTATTAATCTCCGAGAATAACCTTACGGAGCGGATTGCCGCCTGTTTGGTGAATAACTCTTTGTACTCAAATTTTATTAAATTGTGGGGATAACTTTACGGAGCGGATTGCCGCCTGTTGGTGAATAACCCTTTGTATTAATTTCCTTCACCTTTTGTTAATCAAACCTGCTACGGTAAGGGATATTATTTTCTTTCATACTCCTAAATCGAAATTTATTATGGAACTATTGCTTCTATAATTCCTGAAAATATTATATGTTCCATAATAGTTGAACTTCATTATTTCAACTGAACCTTCCTATTTACGTGAACCTTTCTATTGAATTGTAACCGTTATTCTGAACTGTGGATCTTGAATATCATTTTTAAATTTCACTCCACATCATGTTGACAATTTGGACATTATTTGAATCTGTACAAAGTAAACTTTCGATACTTATTGTTATCCTATTTCTTCTGTTCATCATTTATATCATTCTAATCATCCAAAAATCAAGCTGTTGTGAATATCTGTGGCCGGGGGCACAGATGTGATATATTTGTTGAACAGATGATAGGTTAAAGGCGATATAATAGGTTAAAGGCGATACATCTGTTCGGTGTCTTTTATGGCACGTGGTGAATGTTCTCTTTGGCCCGTAGTGCAAAGATGAACTGTTGTTTGGTATGATTATGACCAAAGGCTGAATCTGGTATAATCATGACCGTTGGTGCTATATTGAATATCTTTGGCCCGTAGTGCAAAGATGAACTGTTGATGTGCATGATTATGATCAGGAACTGTGAATTTATATTATCATGACTAATGGTATTTCAGATGATAAAAGTTGATGATGTTTTTACGAAAAAGAGAAGCGAGTGGACATTATAGTCTGCATTATTCTTCTAATAGATTGCTCATTCCGCTGCTATTATTGATCTGAACATTGTTTAAGAATTTAACTGCAGTTTTTGATATAAACCTTGTATTCTATTGTATTCTATCAAGAACTCAACTGTTGAAGGCTAATGATAATTTATTCGTCATTATCTTAGTCATGATATTTTTTACTGGGCTATTTGAGCTCACCATTTCTTTTGTTCCATTGTTTTTCAACAGGAGATGAAAACATAACAGGGTCTAGCCGGGGAATGGAGTGAGGGTCCGAGGAATAGTTATCATAGTCTTCACGTTTTGTAAAATAGTGTGGCAATAATAGTGAAGACTTAGTTGTGTATTATTATACACTGTATTGTTGTACGTTGTGCTTTGTTGTAATAATTTTGTTGTAGTCTTTTGACGACTCAAGTTTGGGCTGTGTGGGCCTAGATTTGGGGGCGTCACAAATATATTATAAAGTCATAGAAAAAAGTTAGCAGTAACTTTGGTACAAACAAAATTATTGTGAAGCTTTTTTACTTTTCCTATTTTATCTTAATTTTCTTTATATAGGATTTTTTATTCACTTTTCTCTCTCCCATTGTCTCTCGCCCCCTATTTTTTAGTATCTTATTTTTTTTTCTTTTAACACACGCACTGTGTGCCATAGAGACTAATATATATATATATATATATATATATATATATTTATGTGTGTGTGTGTGCGTGCGCGCGCGCATGAATTATTTTGTAGGTTGCAAAGGCTTGCACTTAATAATTATTCAAGTTTAAACCAGCACACTCCTTGAGGCTTTGTTGGCTTTAAATCGATACCATTGACAAATAATTTATGACAAAATTAAATTGCGATCAATGTAAAAATTTAAACATAAAATAAATTATGGTAGAGTTATTCTTAATTCTTACATATTCCAATATAGGCACATATATCACAATTACAATTTGGTTGAACATTTTCTCAATACATAATAAAATTCTTGTATAAATAACAAGTTTAAGTAATACTTTCTCGATTCTAAAATATAAGACTATTAATGACATTTTGAAAGTTTAATTGCATGTTTTAGAACAGTGAAAGTATTTGATACCATAGAGTATAATATATGTTCAAAGTATTGCTACAGCCTATGAACCAAACTATATATAAAAAATTATGTACAAATAATATAAAACAAGAGAAGCGAAATTTATTATTGAATATGTTATATATTTTTATTGATATAATATATGAGTTTTATTATTAAATGCATAATTTTTTTTGTATATAATTTGTACGTATTAATTGAGAGATGGGCTGGAACATGTGATGTTTTAGAAAGGTCTGCTAGGTTTGACATGTACTGCATTTCGGGCCGACAATTTTCATTAAAGATAATGGAACCAAATAAGTATTTTCCTTCTACAAATTTATAAAAGAACTTAGAATTTCATAATTAATAGTATTTATTAAATAATTTATAATATTTATCATTATTTAGTTGGTTCCTCGTTAAGTGTTTCTATAGTGTATTTGCAATGGTTTTGTAAAGACTCTCTTGGATATTATATAATTCAGTTTTGTAAATTAAAAACTTTCTGTGATATATTATAATTCCTTTTGTATTAAAATAAAAAATAAAAAGAAACAGGGGGATTGATAAACCCTTGAGAAGTGGCAAAAATTAAAAACATGCTCTTCTTTATGTGTTGCTCTTCCCATAAAACAAATAATTTGTTGGAAGTATTTATTTTGTTTTATTACACCTAATATTGAACCAGCCAGATACACTACAATGAGAGAGAGTGAATAAAGAATTAGAGAGAGAGTTTATAAAAGAATTTAGAGAGAGAGTTTATAAACGAATTTAGAGAGAGAGAGTTTATAAATTTTCTAGAGAGAGAGAGTGTGTAAATTTGTTTAGAGAAACACAAAAAATTTAGAAAGAAAAAATATATTAATCTATTTTTAGAAAGATAATGTATTAGGAAAACTAGAGAGAGGTACTTAATTAAATGAAAATGGAAGGAGAGAGAGTATATAAATCTTAAAAAGTACAATATGAGTCGACTTATATTGAAGCCATAATTATTTGAGCTGAAATCATACGAACCATATTAAAAATAAATAATGTGGTTTTAGTTCTTATTTGGACCCATAACCATTTTATGTAAATTAAAACCAGACTAAACCCATATTTTGCCGGGTCTAATTTTAATTTGTACTGTCTCTCTCCAACTTTACATGTTCTAGTTTAAAAATACATGTTTATTAAGGAGAAAAAAATTATCTCTAAATTATTCATCTTAATTACTCTATTATCATATTTTTTATTTTAATTAATCTCCTAACTCTTTCTTAGAATAATAAAATAGAAGAGTGAGAGGGAAAAAATGAGTGTTATTGTGCTTCCAATGTCAAAATTAATTATTATTATCTTAATATATTCCATGTTATTTTTAATAATTTTTTTTATAAAGTTAAATGAGGGTATTATTAGAAAATTAAGGTCAAAAATAGTATTAAAATAAAAAGAGAACAAATAAATTTGGACATATTAAAAAAAATTAGAACAAATAAACATAGATAGAGAAACTACAAATTTTATATTTTAATATATCTCAAATTTACTTCAAAAAGTCAATATTAATACTATTATGTTTTGGAACATAGGAAGTATTTAAAAAAAAAAACTAGCTTCCCCCGCCCAGCCCTTTGTACCTTGGACCTGGGTAGAGTTGAGGCTAATAATTTAACTAACTAGTGCAATCTGGGCCAACCTAGTCTGGTTGAAGAAAATCCAGCCCAGCCCAACTTAAATAAATAAATTATGAAACACCTCTAATCTTATAATCCTGTTATATATTGCGAACTATTTTTGTCAAAATACAGTTATGAAATACATCAATTGTTAGATCGAATTAAAACCGCAGAACATCTAAATATATTTGTTGTACTTATACCAATGAACGTCACTAAATTAAGGATCAATATTTATTCCCGCATGCATCTCGGATGGAGAGTTTTATTGGAGTTTTGATTATTTTCTTTATGGTATATTAAAATTTGTTAAAAAAATCTTCTGACTTTATTTCTTTTTCCAAGGCAAAAGCTTTAAATATATCATGCTTCACTAGCCCAAACAAAATCTTAAGACAGTCCTGGACTGCAATATGAATTGGACCCCACTGTTCCAGAAAAAAAGAGCCTCATTTACCTAAAATAATATGAATTTATATCATTTTAATTAATATAAATAGTAAATATTGTAAATTACTTTTAAATTTTTACTATGTACAAAATTGTTAAGTTGAAAATAATATAAATTTGCCGCATACACCACCATTTAAACTTAAACTAATTCAACATCCCTTTATCGGTCTATCTCTTCTCTCTCGAGTAAAAAAAAACCTAACCTCTAGTTTAAATATAGGAGAGTTTCTATTATTTAGAGAGGTCCTTCCCTATACCTCTTTAGCCTTTTTATTTGTGTTTGCTAGGTAAACTCTAATGACAGTTTTATTTTATTTTATTTTTGCATATATATATATATATATATATATATATATATATATATATATATATATATATATTATTTTTGATAGAAAAAAATCATTAGAGAATTTCTGATCAAAACTTTGTGATTAGGCAAATTAATACTAAAAGAAAATAATCGCAGTTGAAAAACAATGTTCCCTAAAATGCTAAAAAATGAACATTTCATTTCAAGGGGATTATAATTTTGAAATGGAGTAGACATGTACAACAGACCTGACCGAGTCGGTCTGGCACGGTCTGACAAGTTTTGATCGTTGACCAGGCCAGGCTTCGACTTTTGGACCTGTAAGCCAGGTCAAGACAGACTTCTCAACTAAAATTAGGCATGTGGGACAGGTCAGGCCTAGATAGAGGGAGGGAGATAAAGAAAGGGAGAATTTAACAGAGCTGCGAAGTCGCTGGTCACGAATAGAAATAAGATTATCTCTGCTAGTGGCTATTAATTATTATAATATAATATCGGGTGAAAAGATTTGATTAGGATCTTGGATTTTTTTCTAATACTAACGTATACAAAACTAGAAATCAAGAGGACTAAACATTGAAAAGTCAATCAAAATCACCATTTTTCACAATTTTCAGTACCGCTTCATAGAAATTACAAATGACCCACAATAAGAATGATTATATAATTATATAATATGGAGTTGTCTGCAAATCACAATCGCCACAATTTGAATTAAGTGCTCACTTATAGACTAATAATCATATTATAATATAATATAATATGATATGAGAGATAGGGAAACAATTCAATATTTGATGTATCGTAATTCAGTATTTATATCACTTTATCAAAAATTGAGGCTGACTTTTGGTCATATCAAACCAGGCTAGGCCGGACAAGGCCAGACTTTTGTATTCAAATCATAGCCCTGCAAGCCAGGCCAGGTCGTTGACTAAGCCAGACTTTAATCGGATCGGGCCAGGCTAGGCAAGGTCAGACCATAGACGTCAGACTTTTTGTGCATATCTAGAATAGAGTATTATTTGTCCACGAGTACCCTCCGTGACAGAAAATGAGCATCATCAACACAGCCCAAGAATTTTTCTTGAAACACAAATAGGAAATCGAAATGCTTGAAATTAAGCTTAGCCCAAATATATATGCGTTTCAGGCCTACGTACTTACATGGCTATATGGTAGTCGTACGTACAATGATAATCTGCCTGCCTTGCCAACCTTGATAGAAGAAGACATTACAAATGAGCAAGCAGTCCTTGCACAATGAGCTGGTATATACCAGAAATCACTATAGAAAGTCATAAGGAAATTAATAATACCAACAAGGAACTGGGGATACAGATTAAATGAATATAACAAGAAGAAGGAATCGAAAGTAATACAATTGGAGAGGATGAACTGATGGAACAAGAGACAGCAATGAGCTAGGGTAGAAATGGAAGAGGATGAGCTGGGGGATTTGCTGACACTCAATGGGCTACGCAGGTCAAGGAGGAAGGTCAGAGAGCCCATGTGGATGCAAGGCTTTGTTAAGGGCAGAAAAGGAAAAGCTAGGAATGCTTGGTAGTTATGTCAGTTGAGAGGTAGTTAAGCCATCTAGCTAAATTAAAGGCCAACCGTGTGTGCGGTTGAGATCATTGTCCATCATATATAGGATAGGATGCTATAAATTATCTCATATTGTAACAGATGAATTCATTGAATTAATGAAGATTATCCATATTTCACTCTCTATTTTTCTCTACTTTCTTCTTCTCCTTCTCTGTATCTCTTGCTCTTGCTAATAAGTCTAGCTAAATTTAGCATCATACAATGTCACGTAATTAATACTCTGTAGTAACCCATGCAGTGAACTTGTGAATTAAACACAAAAAGAACAATAAAGCCCAAGCCGATGTTACAAGAAAATGGGGTTTGACCATTGACCATGCTTGGTGGATTAATTAAGGGTCCACAATATCCCATTGTAGACGCTTATACTATAGTCGTCTATGACAACTGGATACCGCTATGAAACGTCGTTTTATGCAGAAAATGACTTTCTTTAGAGAGTTGGAAGGATTTTGATGTTTGAGTATTCATAGAGCGGCAGTGATCTTTAATTGTGTTCACCAATTTAGTAGTAAAGTATATATATATAGCAGTCGCATACGTGGTAATCGGTTGCTAAATTATTATTTCGGCAATTAAAATAAGAGACATTTTTGCTATGAGAGCTCTAGCGGCAGTTTCGGAAAAAAAATTGGCCTTGTCGCTAGAGCCTCTAGCGGCAGAAATTTTTTAAAGTTAATTTTGAGTTGCTGGAACAATAGTCATAGCAATCGGTTGTTATGAATTAATTTTCATATATATATATATGGCACCAATAAAGTTAGACGAAGGTTATATAGCTTTCTAAGTCCAAGATATTTAATCCGCACAATAGTTATTAGGATGATTTTAAGCTGTTATGAACTTACTAGGCAAAATTTTAAAATGTCCTCGGTATAAATTTTTTATAATTTACACAACAGTTACGTGGATGCCCAAAAAAAATTAACAAATTATAAATATACCATCTGCGCAATAGTTATGTAGACATGAGTTCTCGTACAAAGAATAATTTGTCGCTTTCGCAAAAATTGTTTTGCAGACGATGTTAATGTTATTGCATTCAATTTTCTTTTCTGCTAGTTAGAAGGTTAGGAACTCCCATCTAATTTTGAATGCTATTCATTTTCTATACATATATATATATATATATTAGTTATCAGACACACAATTGTGTGCACAAATTAAAAAAAATAAATTAAATTTAGTGGTTAGTGGGTGAGAGAAATTAGGAGGGGATAGACAACGGATAGAAGTAAGAAAATAAAAGAAAAAACTAAGATAAAAAATCAAAAAGAATATTGGAAAGCAAAGAGTCCTGAATTAACTACCCCTCTTGCTCTCCTCTAGTTCAGTAGCACATAACTATGTTGTTCAAAAAATCTTTAAGAAAATAAGTAGGGGAGAGAAATTAGGAACAATGAATAGGAGTGGGAGACAAAAATTATTAATTTTAAACTATATATATATACTAGTAATTACCCGTGCCTAAAGGCACGGTGTAACGAAAAAATAGATTAAAATACTACATTACATAACAATTATATGTATATTCTTTGTAGCCTATATTACCTAAAGACTCAGACATAACAATTATCATAATCAATAATCATTCCATACCCAAAAAATCACAATCATCAATACATATTCAAACCACCAATAATCAATACATATCCAACCACAAAAAAACCAAGCTAGTCGCTATTAATTTAAAGAAATTTCGGCAAAATTTTCTTTAAAAATAGATAGCCAGAAAAAGATAAACCTGTATAAAAAAACTTACAATCATCAAAACAACCATCATGCCATACCCAAAATCATCATAACCATTAACCATGTATAATTAGTTAACGGTACATAAGATGGAACACCAAAAATATACATATGCATAAATTTAATACATACTCAATCATCAACACATATCCAAGTACCAAAACATCAAGCTAGTTGCTATTAATTTCAAGAAATTTCGGCAGAGTTTACTTTAAAAATAGATGTCCAGAAAAATCTAAACATGTATACAAAACTTACAATCATCATTCCATACCCAAAATCATCATAACCATGTATAATTAGTTAACTTTACATCAACACATATCCAAGCACCAAAACATCAAGCTAGTCGCTACTAATTTCAAGAAATTTCGACAGAGTTTACTTTAAAAATAGACGTCCAGAAAAATCTAAACTTATATACAAAACTTACAATTATCATTCCATACCTAAAATCATCATAACCATGTACAATTAGTTAACTTTACAAAAGAAGGACCTCAAAAAATATACACATGCCGAAAATAGAGAAACAACTTCGTATTATTTACAGTTTACACCAAGTATTCTTCAATGTATATCTGAAAATATTTGAAATATAAAAATTACGAAATATGTGAGTCAAAATAAAACAATTGTAAATACGAAACAATATGTGGTTTCTTGGCCCTGGCTGGCTGTTGGTGCATAAAATTAACCACAATGTCATGCTAGTTTCAAGAAGAAGAAAAAAAATAGCACTCTGCAACTTGGTTTGAACTCCTTCAAAATCTTGAACTTAGTTCCTTGTTCAATTGGTTTAGCTAATGTTGAATCTTATATTAATAGCAATAAGTTCACTATTCATGAATGGTTCCAGATAGACTTTGCTGACTTGTAATGAACATGCTTGGATCTTATTTTAAGCTTGTTGAAGAATTATTAATTGATTATGAACTCACTTAAACTCATTTAAACTTCTAGTTAGTTAATTCAACACTTTGATGTGATTTATTTAATATTCGTAATATTAAATATTTTTAAATTTAAAATTAATGTGTTTCATTTATAAAAAGTAAAAGCGGCTAGCTTATAGTACTTTATTTTATTTTTAGTTTAAAAATATCTCTAACTAACTTTAACAAATTAAAACTAATCCTATATTTTAAAAGGAAAGAATATTAAAAAAAATATACATATAAATACACTTTTAGTATATTCCTCTAGTTAAGAAAATACACGTCATGATTGTACGGAACGGATCCGGGGTTCAACCATGGGCTTGCGTCTTGAGAGCTGAGTCTGCTGCTAGGACTTTTTCTTTTTTCTTTTTATTTCCAAAAGGCCTATTTTTTTGAATCTTGAAGGTACATTGATGTAGACTTACCCAAAATAAGTCTGATAAGGTACTACTGTTTGATAATCTATTCACTTTAAAAAAAATAGAAATCAGACTTATTTCAAATCAACACCCAGCTGCTTTGATAATATATTCACTTTAAATATCTATCCAGTAAAAAGAACAATGAAGAAGAGATATATACTCACTTCACACTTTGTGGTCTGCTCCTTTCCGAATCACCATAGCAGCTGGGTGTTGATTCACTTCTTGGTGCGCTACTGCTCCTCTACAAAGAGTGAATTAGTACTACTACTACTACTCCATTCTAAAAGTTGAGTGCTAATATAATCTTAAACATTACCCTGTGGAACAAAAGAATTGGCCTCATGAATGAAATTTTGGCTGCCATGATCTGAGTGTTTGGGTCCATGAGCTAAAATTCCTACCCAAAAGAAAAAAAGTTGCTCAAAAAACTTAACACTTGCTCCCTCCAATCCAAAATCAGAGTCCAACAAACAAAAAAGTTAGGATTCAAAAAAATGGAAGGAGAAGCTGGGGGAACCAATTGCATACCTACTGTACCTGCTGCAACCACGGTACATCGGCGGGAAACGCAACCACGTCGCCGGCGAATCGTGGTAGTCGGCAAATCGGCGGGATGATTCGTGGCAGTCAGTGAATTGTGGCAGTCGCGCGGTAGCTGAAGGCACGGCGGATCGTGGCAGTCAACTGAAGGCGGGATGATTCGTGGCAGTCGGCAGTTGGCGATAGCTAAAGGCACGGCGGATCGTGGCAGTCGACTGGAGCGAAGGTGTCGGCGGGCGGGCGGGATTTCTAATTGGGGAGAAAGAATTTCTAATTAGGGAGAAGGAATCATTGTGAGCCAAGTGAAACCATTGTGAAAAGAGTACATGGGGATTTATGATTGGGAGGAATATAGATGTGAGCCAACTGAAATCATTATTAACCATTTGGGCGGGATTTTTGATTGAGAGAAATTATTGTGAGCCGTTAGATTAAAGTTAGATTAAAAGTGAAAGATCTTGATCGTTATTGTGATATGTCAAATGTCAAATCAAAATTTTTAAAATGAGTTGTGTTTTATTATAAAGATATATTAAAGTAGAGTGGGGACACTAAGAGTCCAACTACTTGCTCTCTCTCTCTTTATAATATACCAGTTCTCTAAATACACACCTGACACCTGTGCAATTAAAATATAGTAAAGAGAAATTAGGGTTTGATAAGAAAGTGGAGAGAAAAAATAATTATTTTAGAGAAGTTAAAGTGTGACAGAATCTCATGAAGACAATTTTTTTCCTCTGCCTTTAATATATATATATATATAATATATCTATATAATAAAACAGGACCATTTTTGAATCTCAAATTTGAGAAACCACAACAACGTCTCAGATTTCATTTCTCAAAATTAATGGTTGAGATTGATTCTTCCTTATCAACTTTCCCCCCAAAACTTCTCTACCTTTTCGATTGTTGTTGTAATTAATTAAGCAGCTCCTGTTCTTGGTTTTGGTGAAGCCGCACTGTTAAACCTATGCAAAGTACTATGCAATAGTAGACTGCTACTTTGCCCAGAAGGAAAGATGCAATTGAAGAGATTCAAAATAGGTTCTAAATAATTATAATAATAATAATAATAATAGTAATAATAAAAAAAATAGTAATAATAATTGTAGAAATAATAATAATAGTAATAATAATAACAATACTAATAATAATAATTATTATTATAATAATAATAATAATAAAAAAAAAAAAAAACTACACCTTTATTTAATTAGGATTTAGAAAGAAAATATATCATTTCAATTAAGATGGTCTAGCCATCATTATTTTAATTATATGGTGACAAAGAAAGTCCACTCTAGCACTAGATTAGCAGACACATTGTCCAAATTTTAATGACTCTCTGCATTTCGGTACACGATGTGAACTGACATGTCTATATATCTAAGATTATATGTGATGCATCTAAGATTTAATTAATAATTATATTTATGAATTAAATAAATTATATTTAAAATTTTGAAATAAATAAAATTTTATAATATATTTAAAATTTCAAACATATTAATTGTAATTAGTTGAACAAATGTGCTTAATTTAACGTAGCAAGTATTTTAGCACTATGTGTATATTTGGTCACGTAGTGTTTAATTTATTTGGACGTCCAAATGTAGTATAAAATTGCATTATGAAATTTTATAGTTTATTCAAATTACTAATGCAGAGATGGAACGGATAAAACACTTAAACAATAATAGTAGTAATAGTAATAATACAGATAATAATAATATTTATAATAATAATAGTAGTAATAGTAATAATACTAATAATAATTACTATAACAATAATAATAAAAACAATTAATATAATAATAGTAATAATAATAATAGTAATAATAGTAATAATAATAATAATATCGATGATGATGATGATGATAATAATAATAATAATATTTTTATTTTTTGAATTTTAATCTAATTTTAATATAATAATAACAACAACAACAACAACAACAATAATAATAATAATAATAATAACAATAACAATAATAATAATAATAATAATACCGATAATAATAATAATACAGATAATAATAATACTGATAATAATAATATTTACAATTTTTATATTTTAATTATTATTATTATTAATAATATCGATGATAATAATAATAATAATACCGATAATAATAATAATACAGATAATAATAATACCGATAATAATAATACAGATAATAATAATACTGATAATAATAATATTTACAATTTTTATATTTTAATTATTATTATTATTATATTATAATAATAATAATACAGCTAATAATAATAATATTGACAATAATAATACCGATAATAATAGTATTTATAATTTTTATATTTTATAATTTCTTTAAAAATAATATAGATAATAATAATATTTTTATAATAATAATACTGATAATAACAATAATAATAATAATAATAATAATAACAACAACAACAACAACAACAACAACAACAACAACAACAACAACAACAACAACAATAATAATAATAATAATAATAATAGTAATAATAATAATAATAGTAATAATAATAATAATAGTAATAATATTAATTATTATAATAATTATTATTATAAAAATAGTAATAACAATAATAATAATAATAGTAGTAGTAGTAGTAGTAGTAGTAGTAGTAGTAATAATAATAATAATAATAATAATATTAATAATAGTAATAGTAATTATAATAATAGGAATAATAATATTAATTGTAGTAGTAGTAATAATAATAATAATAATTAATATAATAATAGTAATAATAATAATAATAATAATAATAATAATAGTAATAGTGATAATTGTGATAATAGTAATAATAATAACTGTAATAATAATAATAATACTGATAATAATAATAATAATAACAATAATATTAATTAATAATAATTATTATTATTATAATAACAATAACAATAATTAATAATTATTATTATTATAAAATTATAACAATAATAATAGTATTAATAACAACAACAACAACAACAACTACAACAACAACAACAACAATAATAATAATAATAGTAATAGTAATTATTATAATAATTATTATAATGATAATAATTATTATAGAAATAGTAATAACAATTATAATAATACTAATACTAATACTAATACTAATAATAATAATAACAATAATAATAATAATAATAATAATAATAATAATAATAATAATAATAATAATAATAATAATAATAATAATAATAATGCTGATAATATTAATATTTATAATTTTTATATTGTATAATTTTCTTAATAATAATATTTTTATTTTTTAAATTTTAATTTAATTTTTCGTTATACCGTGCCTTTAGGCACGGGTAATTACTAGTATATATATATAAGATAATGGTAGGGGGTTTTATATTTTTGAAACTCAAATTTGTCTAGAATTTAAAATTTATAATTACATTGGTTATTTAAAATCATAGCAGATACTTATCATTTATTATATATTAATAAGTAATAAAATATAAATTTGCGACAGATTTGATACCCCAACATTAACCATATATATAGGAGAAAGGATCAAATTTCTTTTTCTGAATCAATTTTTTTTTTTTAATTGTAAATATAGTGAAACTCATGGTCATCGCCCTCTAAATTTTCGGTCTACCAATGACCGAGTGAATGTGATATTTCAAAAATCATAAATATAGATAAATTCATACTAATAATACATGAGTCGCCTAAAAAATCCATTACATTTATGAAATATTTAGTTGTGTTTTTTCACGCATATAACTCTACTACAACTATTATGGTCGTGATTGATGCAAGATTATATATGAAAGGAATTGATATTTCTATAAAAGAAAATGATATTTTTGTAATATTTTACTCATATAAAAGTGAATTTCACTTATCTAAGTTAACTCGATTCATTTATCTCAGAGTCGTTTGAGTTTTTAATATTCGTTTAAAGCTTGATTCAACTGATTTGTTTATAGTACTATTTAAAATTAATTTACCATCACTTGCATTGAAAGGAGTTAAATTTAAATGAATCTTGTTAGAGATTGTGAAAAATTTGTACATAATTATTACAAAAGATATTAATACATGAGATACCCTTCCTAGTGTTACGTGTGTATACTTATTCTTATAGTATAGACGAGATTCAATGGACTTGGGTGGACCCTATGCCTACATGACTTGTCCATGAATTCACTAACTAGTTAGAATCCCATTTAGCTCCAAGCCCTAACGAAAATCCCATTTGAGCTACCTTAGAGTTCTCAGTCCTATCCTTTGACCAGTTCTGGAAATATTAGCTCGTACATAAGGCACAATAAGGTGGTAAAAATCTGTAATTAATTATTTGTTTTTTTGACAAGTAAAAATCTGTAATTAATAACTTCAAAGTTGATTAATATCTTGATTTCTCTATTAATTGAAGGACTGAAATGGGATTAGGTTATGTAGAATTGTAAAATGTCATGTGATCATGCAAGCTAGGTAAAAGTTCCAGTTATTTTTGGAAGTTTTGCCAAGTACTTAGCAATAAATCTTGATTTCATCAAGCTTTAGTATATTTATTTGTAGGTGGAAGGCTCCACCTACAAGTAAATTTCCACCTACAAGTAAATATACTAAATGTTAGCTTTAGATTCCTTTCATGCATTAACTGACGAGTTATATTTCAGATATTCTATTTTAACATTTCAAGATCGGCTTCAAAAAAAGAACAAAGAAAAACACTTCAAAATCTAGATGTTCACTATTTTGATGACATTTGAATCTACAGGAGGTTTTGGTAGTTACCTATTTGGCATGAGTGATCTTGTTGCTAAACAGGCAACTGAAGCTAATGATGCACAAAATATTAAGAATCCGGAGTTAGGATGGATGATCGGATTTCTTTTGGTTGTTAGCTTTCTTGGACTCTTCAGTGTGGTGCCTCTTCGGAAGGTACATTATCAATCTCAGCTTACATTCACCATTCAATTCATTTTATGCTCTCTTTCTCTCTTCCTCTTTCACTCCATTTGGATTACCCTCTATACAAGTAAGAGCGACACCCAATGCATCTTTGCCCGCTTCATCTTACTAAATGCAAAATTACATAAGTTATACAGCTATTGAAGAGGAAATGAAAAAGTTATAAGTTTTAAGCTTTACCCTCCATGTGTGGGAACTTCTTTTCTCTTAGGATAGAACTAATTATGAAGCCAAATGAAACCTGATGCTTTGTTTGTCATCATTCTGATTCAATCCGTATGTGTAATTCATTTCAGATAATGATCATAGACTTCAAACTGACTTACCCTAGTGGCATTGCAACTGCTCACCTTATCAACAGCTTCCACACACCTCAGGGAGCCAAGCTAGAAAAGTATGGACGTGACTATTTTTTTATATTTATTTTAATTATCCTAAACTAGTAATAAATGTCAAATTTGATTTTCATAATTTCTCTCTCGCTGCTTCACTCCAGAAAACAAGTTAGAGCTCTGGGAAAATTCTTCTCATTCAGCTTCTTGTGGGGTTTCTTCCAGTGGTTTTTCACTGCAGGGGATGCATGTGGATTTGCAAACTTTCCTACATTTGGTCTTAAAGCCTACAAAAACAAGCAAGTATAGCCTCTGAAATTCCATTATTTTTACTTTTAGTTATGGAATCAGTTGAATAATAGGTAACTCAAGTGAGACCTATTGTACATCAGCATACTGCTAGCTAAATTGATTCTATTAGTTTCTGTTGATTGTGGCCTATTTTTAATTATTTGTTTATTTTTATGAAAAACAGGTTTTACTTCGATTTCTCTGCAACTTATGTTGGTGTCGGAATGATTTGTCCTTATCTGATCAATGTATCTCTACTACTTGGAGCAATCCTCTCATGGGGTATAATGTGGCCTCTCATTGAGGACAGGAAGGGGTCATTGGTACCCTGCAGAACTAAGCCCAAGCAGCCTCCATGGGTTGCAAGGTTACAGGGTAACTTTCTTTTATTGTTCTTTAAGCAAATATAGCAAATTCATGCTAGGCTTTTGACCTGACCTTTCATCCTTTTGTTACAGGTATTTATAGCCATAGCCATGATCCTTGGTGATGGCCTCTACAACTTTTTCAAAGTCCTAGGTCACACTATGTTTGGGTTGTATCACCAAATTCGGAATAAAAACCCTATCACTGTCCCACCGGAAGCTGGGGTTGGCCGCTCTTTCCAAGAACCTCCAACTTTGTCTTATGATGACCAGCGTCGAACTCAACTCTTCCTCAAGGACCAAATTCCAACATGGTTTGCGGTGGTTGGATACATCACTATTGCGGTTATATCTGCTGCAACACTTCCTCATATCTTCCACCATCTGAAGTGGTACCATGTTGTAGTCATCTGCATCTTTGCACCAACACTAGCCTTTTGCAATGCTTATGGATGTGGTCTCACTGACTGGTCCTTGGTTTCCACCTATGGAAAGCTTGCAATCTTAACAATTGGGGCATGGGCCGGAGCTTCTCACGGTGGTGTTCTTGCTGGATTAGCAGCTTGTGGAGTCATGATGAACATTGTCTCCACTGCATCTGACCTGATGCAGGACTTCAAAACAGGTTATATGACCATGGCTTCACCAAGGTCCATGTTTGTGAGACAAGTTATTGGAACCGCTATGGGTTGTGTTATTTTCCCGTGTGTTTTTTGGCTCTTCTATAAGGCCTTCAATAATCTAGGCGTCCTTGGTTCAGAATACCCAGCTCCTAATGCACTTGTATTCCGCAACATGTCAATTTTGGGGGTTGAAGGATTTTCATCATTGCCAAAGAACTGCCTAACACTTTGCTATGTATTCTTTTTTGTTTCCATCATTGTCAATGCCATTAGAGATGCTGTAGGGAAGGAGAGAGCAAAGTATATTCCTCTTCCAATGGCAATGGCAATTCCATTCTATCTTGGGGGTTATTTTGCCATTGATATGTGCGTCGGGAGCTTGATACTATTTGTTTGGCAGAAGATAAACAAGACAAAGGCTGATGCATTTGGACCTGCTGTAGCTTCAGGGTTGATTTGTGGAGATGGGATATGGACTTTGCCCAGTTCAATTCTTGCCTTAGCTGGTGTGAACCCACCCATTTGCATGAAATTTCTGGCAAGGAGCACAAATGCAAAAGTAGATACTTTTCTAGGCTCTTAACTTACGCACTGGTTTCAGCAGTTCTTGGTCCGTCTTTATGATTTCCTCTAGTTTCTCTGCTCCTTTTCCTCTTCCCGTTAAATAGATGTCCCCTAATTCTTCCTTGCAAGTGTAAAATTTCTGCCTGGCCTTAGAAAAAGGTTTAAAATTGTCCAAGTATTTTTCTCTATGTTAGTCAACCTAGAACATAGGTCTATCATTTATATCAAACATGCAAGTTCTTAGGTGATTTGTCTATGTACTCTTAAAGTCGTTGAAATGGAAAAAGATGCAATAAAACTTTTCTGTATTTATGCTTTTTAACATTTGCCCTGCTTTGTTTAACACTCTTGTATTTAGCTGATGCCATTTGTTGAATAGATTGCTGGTGAAAATTGTTCTTCGTTTAGTACTGACCTGATTTAATTATTCCTCGAGCATTCTAAGGTAACCTGGCATTGTTTATCGCGTTACTAGATTTTAGCTACGGATGATTACGAGTATCTGGGCTTAAAGTGCAGTTTTATGTTACGAAGTGGTGTGCGGTTGATTTGATTCCTTGTTACCATTTCTTTTAGAGGATAGATTTCGAAGGCAGCAAGTGAGAGCTTAACATGGCTCAAAACAAAGCAGTATTCTTATTATCTTGCTTTGATTTACTATACATGTATACAATACAGTATAATTACTGTATTAGCAGCTGTACATACATTTTGTTCTCCCTTAGGCCTTGATCATCTCACGCACAGGGCTTCTGTTTATTTCATTGATAGATATCTTAGTAAATTCTGAGAGGATTGCTCTAAACTCATCTCCAGTGAGTGTCTCCTTCTCAAGTAGCACATCTACTAGTTTATCAATTGCCTCTATTCTCCCTCACATGTTTTCTCACAATTTCATATGCATTCTCCACTATACGCCATACTGTTGTATCAATGTCTTCTTGCAAGTTTCGCCGACATTGAATTTCTTGCTAGCATTCTCAGTACCACCTCACTACTTTGTGCAGCTGGATCAGTCAATGCCCAAGGTCCAATCTCAGACATTCCAAACATTGTCACCATCTGGTAATCAACAAGAAACCATTAGCAGGTTTGTTATTGCAATGTTATCTTTTCTACTTTTCTGCTTTTGTTTCCACTATTCTGCGAAGGCGAAAGACAAATATGACTTTGCTAGTTCATTTTATAAGATGTCATTTAGGCATGTGAAAATTTCCATGGAAATACCTGTCTTGCTATCTGAGTTACCTGTTGTAAGTCCCAGCTGCACCAGTGGTGATTTCTGATTCACCAAAAATGAATTCTTCAGCTGCTCGACCGCCAAGGCCACCAACTATTCTGGCAAATAGTTGCAGCTTCGAGTGTAGTGTTGGGTCTTCGCCAAGTGTGAACCATGTTAAGCCACGAGCCTGGCCTCGACGTGACTTTCTGCACTGGATCATGGCCTGGTGCCAATGTCCTGCAAGGAGCAAACAAAGTAAGCTTACGCTTAAATTCCATACGAAACCCTGCAAGATTAAAGTGTGCATTATGTAAGATGATCTTTCTTACGCGCATACTGCATGCCCAATTTCATGATAAGCCACTAATATCTTGCTCTTCCCATCTGTCATCTAAGTTCCTTCCATCCCTGCTATAATTCTATCAATTGAATCATCAATCTCTTTCAATGTGATCTTATCTTTCCCCCTCCGGCCAGCAAGAATCGCAGCTTCATTCATGAGATTAGCTAAATCAGCACCACTAAACCCAGGAGTTCGCATAGCAATGACACCTAGAGATACATCTTTATCAAGCTTCTTCTTGTTACCGTGAACCTTTAAAATTTCTTCCCTTCCTCTCACATCTGGTAGTCCAACAGTTTCATGATCAAGCCAGTAGACCAAAATCTTCCTTTAGTTTTCTCAAACTAGATTAGGAAAAACACACAAAGCACACACCATTTTGATTTAAAGGATCAAGAAGTGAAACTTCACATTACAAAGTAAAGTAGGATAAGGAAAAACCAACCTGACTGTCAAAATCTTCCTGGTCTAAGCAGAGCAGAATCAAGAATCTCTGGTCTATTAGTAGCAGCAAGGGCAATTACTCCACTATTTCCACTAAAACCATCCAACTCCGTGAGCAGTTGATTCAAGGTCTGTTCTCTTTCATCATTACCTCCACCAATGCCAGTTCCTCTCTGTCTTCCAACAGCATCTATCCCATCTATAAAAACCAAGCATGGAGAGTTCATCTTGGCCTTTTTGAACAAGTCTCTCAGCCTTGAAGCCCCCACCCCAAACATTTCAATGAACTCCGACCCGGAGAGAGAAAAGAAGGGCACCCCTGCTTGTCCGGCTCTGGCCTTAGCCAGTAATGTCTTCCCTGTCCCTGGTGGCCCAACCAAAAGTATCCCTTCCGGAATCCTTGCCCCAACTGCAACAAACTTTTCCGGGTTTTTTAGGAACTCTACAATTTCTTGAAAATCTTGCTTTGCTTCATCCACCTACAAGGGTCCAAAGTAGTGTTAAATTAATACAAATAGTCAAATCCCAAGCATGTTTTTTACAAACAAACATAGCCTAAAGGTTTTCAAATTTATAACTTTTTTTAAAGACCTTTTTGTATAAATATTTTTTTAAACCAAACAATTTATTTATTATTTAATAAACAATTAGATGGAATTCGTAAACAATCCGATTGACCCGTTTCTCATCAAACAAAATAAATAGGGAAATTTTCAAGTGCTCAGCACTACGGAGCATCTCAATTTAATAATCCTACAAAATATTAAACTTAAACACCTTTTATTTTCTAAACTTCCAATTAATACACTTATGTATAATAACTCTTTAAAAATATCCCTGGAGCAGGGCCCCCACTGCCCTGCTTGCGTGTGTCCTGTTATTTTAAGAGATACATTAATTTTAACAATTTTTAGGCATTTCATCATTTTCATTTTCACCATTTTATCAATCACAATTACATCATATTATGTGCAATACACAAAAAACATGTGTTTAAGACGCATTCACTTTTTTCATAATTAAATTATGATAGCAAATCTAAGTATTCAGTATCATTTAATAATACTATCAAGATGATTTTTGTAATTTATTTTTATTTTTTTATTGACGTACTCATTTTGCGAAACGAAAGGAGTAGTACACAAGGCACAGATCATAGCTGAAAACAGGAGGTAGCATACATTCTCCAAACTAAACTCAGAAGTCTCACCCCCAATTAATCAAATAAGGATTGTAGGTCTAAAAGCCAAACCCATTTGTCAATTTCAGCTAGATCAGAAGGTGCTGCAAAATGCAAGCCTAAACTAACCTCACATAGAATGCCCAACAGGCTGAGATACTTTCCATTTTGATGAGCTTGCCAATATACTTTCCATTGTGAGCTTAAGCTTGCCGAAGATACTATACGCTGTACCAACAATGACATCAGTAAGCTTTTCTTGCATAAAGTTAAAACATAATTAAAGAAAAAAATAACTAATAAAAGTCTACCAATAGACACTCAACAGAGCTGATATATTTCCTCAATTTGGGACATTACCATAAAATAATGTGTGATTCCAAAATCTTTGTAACAACTTCTACTCTTTTTCCAGTACATTACAAACAGGTGTTTTCCCATAATGAGAAATCCACAGGAGCCTGAAGAAATGGAAAAGAGAGCACAGATCAAAATGGCAAACACAAGAAGGTAATATAGGGTTATTTGTATTGTTTCCAGTTTTCGGCTCAAAAATGCACTTGGATCTTTCTCATTAGAGTAAATTGAAAAAATGTCCCCTCATTTTTACACTCAAATGTAACATAGGCGCTAATGTTTCAATTTTTACAATATCATAGCTAACATTTTAATTTTTTGTAAAACCGTTCCCTCTGAACAAGTTTGATCAAAATAAATGAATCATGATTACAACATGTGAGTTTTTAAAGGGTAAAATAGTCTGTTTACGCATTAAAAAATCTTCCTTTCAATTAGAGGGGTAATACTGAAAATACAATAATAAAATATTATTTTCTCTTATAGGAATTAACGCCTATTTCTCTCACATAACAAAATTGTTTCTCTCTCTATCCATTATCTAATAAAATATTTTCTTTCTCTATCCCTTATCTATTTGTTGAGAAGCAATTTGATTGCAACTGAATGAACAACTCATATTCTGTTTGATCTATGTCAAAATTTACTTATAATTTTTTTTGCACTAAAATTCACCTATATTGTATTCTAAGTATACATTCATTTATAATAAGTCGGTCACAATCATCCAAAATAAATCTAAAATACACACTGTTCAACTAAACTGCTACCCAAAATAAAGCCCCGACCGAAGTTTAAAAACATTGCATACACAAAGCTACCAATATTAATTTCATATTTTACTCCTTAAATGTACTTAAAATAAATATTTAAACTAAGATAAACAATATTTTATCCTTTAAAAACTCATATTTTTTAGTACGTAAATAAACTATTTTACCCTTTAAAAACTCACATGTTGTGCACAGAATTCATTTATTTTGATCAAAATTAGTTAGAGGGGATGGTTTTCAACATTAGTTATGAAATTGCAAAAATTGAAACATTAGCGCCCATGCTACATTTGAGTGTAAACATGAGGAGTTTTGCAATTTGTTCTTCTCATTATTCGCATGTTGCCTTAAGCAGTTATTGAGGAAGATGATGGGAGTTCCTATGGTTTTGGTTGACTAGATTCTGAAGATGGATGAGGAGGAGGTTGGAGATCTGTTGATGGTAATTCATGAACTGCTTTCTCAGACCTGGAAGATAAGGATCAAATCAAACCAACTATTGGCCAACCAAGGCAATGACTCGATAATTTCATTGTAATAGATAAAACCCAACAGAGATTTGCTTGAACTATAGTTTCTGAAATTTAGCAACCCATTGACTAGCCCCAACAAAATTTCCACCATAATTTAAGCAACCTCCAACACGCAACAACTTCTGCACTTCTAGACAACTGGTAGTTTCAAAACTAGATTGCCAAATGACGATATTGTCAAGGCTGATACAGTTAATGCCAGAACAAGTGCTGCAGTATGGTCTGTATCACTGAGAGATTGCTCTGGCAATTACATTTTCCTATGCTTATTATGCAGGCCTCACCATTAGATGAACGCTATGCTAAACTAGATCCCAAATGTTCAAGGTGCCCTACTCATTCATCAAGCTCAAGATGGAAAAAAAGCATCAAAAAAATGTGTTGTGGACATTGCCATCATATGTAAAGATACAAATACCTCAATCACCTGAATAAACATATATTCAAGCGTCTATAAGAATATTAACATAAATACAAGAAAGCAGATATGCGTACACAAAATGTAACAGGAGAGAGAGAGAGAGAGAGAGAGATCACCTCTAAATGACCTTCAATCAATTATCCTGACCTGGTGTGCACTTTCCATTGCAAAAGGCAGTTAGACTGGCCTTATCCAGAGCAAGGCTCATAGACTGCTCATATAAGGACCAAGGCTCATAGACTGCTCATATAATGACCAAGGCACATAGACTGCTCTGGACCTAGGTCGATAAGAGAGTGAGAAAGATCACCACCGGAAGATCTTCACTCAAATTAACCTTACTCTATCTGCACCCTCCATTGCAAACAGAACATGGACTGGCCATATATTTGGACCAGGACACACAATAGTGATCAGGGTCAATTAGCACCTATAACTATTACTCAATTTAATGCCAGACCAAGATAACAGACATGAACGACCTTGTCTCAGTAGGAAATCATGACCTCAATCACTTTCTTCCTCGTGCAATCCACCCTCTTCGTTCTGATCAACACTCCTCAAATTAGAATAACTAGCAGAGAAACCACGCCTTCCCATTGCAACAAGCTCAAGAAGCTTCCTCCTTGCCTCATAAACCGGATTTGGATCAATCAAGCATCCCCTCTCATAAGCTTCTCTTAGGAAAACAGTATGTCTCTTTCCCTTAGTCGACAAATAAAACATCCCAGGATGATCCAAGAACAAATCCCTTATATTCAATTCAATCCCAAACCAATTCCTAAAATGACTAATCTTCTCCACTTCCACCATTTTCTCCACAGTTAAACTCAAAAACTCGTGCACAATCCCGACTGCCCGCTTCTCCAAACTCTTCATTGCCCTCTTAGATTTTGGCTTCTCTCCAATCTCTTCATACGGCCCAATATAAGACAAACTCTGCCATTCCTTAACTTTAGCTCTAAAATTCTTCTTCAACTTCATCCCAGGAGGATAACCGTGTTTAAAGCTAAACTTAATCTCAGTCCTATCAACACTACAATCCTCTTTACAACACTCCATAACTCTCCAATTCTCAACATCAGCAACTAAATTATCACTTTCTACTAAACTAACAAGTTTTAACATGTGGGTATTGGGCTCATTTGCATTACAAAGTTGAAAAAGGTGAGGATTTTGAGAAATTACCGTGTCCTCAAAGTCATCAGGAAGGCCGAGTTCCCTCCAGACCTTAAAGATTGCTCGCAGCGGCACTCTTTTGGAACCCGACATCGAAAGAAGCCGAACCAAACGGTTAACTACAAGCGGCAAGGAGGCATTAATGGCTGCGGATTCTTGGAGGGAGATTTGGACGGCGGCGGGGGCTAATTTGCAGAAAGGTTGGGACTTTGTGGGGTGGTAAAAGATATCAAAAATGTGGGGGTACCGGCGGAGGAAGGCGGTGGCGCCGCGGTTGAGGTGGAGCTTTTGGGAGAGCCGGTTGAGGAAATCAATGGAAATGGAAGGTGGGCTGTTGGTGGGGTTTGAAAGGATGAGATCTTGAATGGAATTAACTTTTATGAGGTTTTTGTATTTGTCCATTAATTTCTCGAAGGTTGGGTCTCTGACTCTGGAAGCTACGTACGCGCTTGATGTTGTTTTTGAGCGGACGCCGGTGGGGAATATGAAATTGGGTCTTTTGACGATTTGGTTCGCCATTGTTGCCGCGGCTGTTGAGAAAAGCGTGCCGGGGGTTCGACGGGTTTGCCGTAGAGAGAGAGAGACCAGAGTGGGAGACGGCGGGCAATATTTGACGGCTTCTGACTTCTGATACAGTGAGACTAGCAAAAAGATCGAACTGCGAATTTATAGATGGGTCAGAACAAACGACGTAGTTTTATTTGAAAAACAAAATAGAAATAAAACCTATTTACTGTTATGAATTCATGCACATGCATTTGTGAATATCCAATGTACATCTCAAATACATGTATCTCTTCGTACATGTATGTATATTTATTTCTAGTTTATTTCCCCTCTATTTTTGTAAGCCTATAAATAGAGGCATCTTATTTGATGTACGACACACTTGTGAATGAAATGAAAGAGTTCTCTTATTCTCTCTAGCATTTTCTCTCTTGATTGATTTCCTAGATAATATTTTATAAGACGTTATCAGCACGAATTATTTTTCACTTTCATCTTGAAGCAGATAATCATTTTTGGTTTGTTGATAAGAAGTAGAAGATATGTTTATTACTATATCTATTACTGTTTAAATTCTATTTATAGATAACTCCTCTCATTTTTCCATTGGGTTTAGAGCTTCTGCTTTCTCAACCAAATAGTCTCACACTCTCTAATTTTGCTAAGTTGCTGGGTTAATAAAGAAGGAAAACACACAGAGAAATATAAATATAAGATTACTCTCTCCTTTCATATGTTCAAATTAATGGCAAAATGAAACATTATTACTGTCTAAGTCATCATCATTAATTAATTGCTACAATATTTAAAATAATATAGATATAGATATAAATGGTCATGCATCACTTGAAGAGACATGTACCAATGACTAACTTGTATATTGCACAAATGCCTTTTTCCTGTTATTTTCATCATTTTAATATCTATCTATACATAGATATACAAAAATGGAGAAAATGCATGCGTCTAAATGTTGAAATGATCATTTAACATTTAACCGAATGTTTATTAAATATTTATTATAATAAACTAAATTTATAATAATTTTTGATAATTTTTTTTTATGAAGTAACAATGACAAATCTTGCCAAACTTGAGTTCGTGACACTTGATATTACAGGTAAGAATTATTTGTCATGGGTCCTTGATGCCGAAATTCATTTGGATGCCATGGGTTTTGGAGACACCATTATAGATGATAATGAAACAACTAATCAAAACAAGGCAAATGCCATGATTTTCTTACGCCATCATCTCCATGAGGAATTGAAGATAGAGTATCTCACAATCAAAGATCCTCTTATTCTTTGGCAAAATTTGAAAGAAAAATATGATCATCAAAAGACAGTTATCTTCCCAAAAGCTCGTTATGATTGGATGCATTTACGATTGCAGGATTTTAAATCAGTAAGTAAATATAATTTTGCAATGTTCAATATCAGTTATAAGTTGAAATTATGTGGAGAGAATATCACAGATGAAGATATGTTAGAAAAAACATTCTCCACTTTTCATGCCTCAAATGTGCTACTGCAGCAGCAATATAGAGAACGAGGTTTTAAAAAATACTCTGAACTGATTTCATGCCTACTTGTGGTCGAACAAAAACAATGAGCTTTTAATGAAAAATCATGAATCACGACCGACTGGTTCAGCCTTATTCCCCAAAGTGAATGCTACGAGATATAATCATAATCATGGTCGTGATTGTGGTCGTGGTAGAAGCCGTGGACGTGGCCGTGGGCGAGGATGGTTTACTTACCGCAACTAAGATAGTCGTAATTCATCAAATTCTAACAAACCTTCACAGAATGATGAGAAACAAGAAAAGGGGAAGAATATACATAGTGGAGATACCAAGAAGGTTGAAAATATCTATTATCGGTGTGGAATGAAAGGACATTTGTCTCGTACCTGTCGTACGGCCAAACATCTTGTTGATTTATATCAGTCCTCATTGAAAGGAAAAGGAAAGGAGAAGAACATAGAAATAATTTTTTCTCATCCACATCCAGATGATAATGATATCTATTTTGACCGTTTGGATATGATGAACCTTGATGGGGATATGACGACGCACCTCGACGTTGCAGATTTTTTTGAGCAAACTGATGAGAAAATTGATATTACTTCTAAATGATAATAATTAGTTTAAAATGATATCCTATTAAGTGTGTTTCTTTTATATTCTGATGTATTTTGTTTTCTTCCTTTCATGTTGGCTTATTTAATGTAATGGATTTTATTTTCATAATTAAAAATTATGTCTTATTATGAACTCATTATTTATTTATTTGTTTTCATGAAGAAAATATGGATTTGCGTCATGTTATAAAAAGGCCTAATATCAATGGTAGAGATATATGTTTAGCAGATAGTGCAACAACACATACCATTATCAGGCATAAACAATATTTTTCAAATCTAAGAATGGTGAAAGCAAAGGTGAATACAATATCAGGTTCGACAGACTTGATTAAAGGCTCTGGAAGAGCTAATATAATATTTCCTAGCGGAACAAAATTTATTATTGATAATGCTTTGTTCTCTACTAAATCAAGAAGAAATCTGCTAAGTTTTAAAGATATACGACTTAACGGGTACCATATTGAGACTGCCAATGATAATGGTATAAAATATCTTTACATTGTATCAAATGATTCTAATGGAAAACAAATATTGAAAAAATTACTCGTTTTATCTTCAGGGTTGTACTATACAAGTATTAGTACAATTGAAATCAATGCAATAATGAACCAGAAGTTCAATGAACCAAATAATTTTATTATTTGGCATGACCGATTGGGTCATCCAGGATCTATAATGATGCGAAAAATTATTGAGAATTCACGTGGTCATCCATTAAAGAACCAGAAGATTCTTCAATTTAAGGAATTCTCATGTGCTGCTTGTTCTCAAAGCAAATTGGTTCTTAGACCATCACCAACTAAAGTTGAGATTGAATCTCCAAAATTTCTAGAACGTATACAAGGAGATATTTGTGGGCCTATTCACCCACCATGTGGACCATTTAGATATTTTATGGTTTTAGTAGATGCATCTACAAGATGGTCACATATGTGCTTATTATCAACTCGCAACCTGGCGTCTGCGAGATTACTTACTCAACTTATTAGATTACGAGCACAATTTCCAGATCATATAATCAAGACTATTCGTCTTAACAATACTGGTGAATTCACATCCCAAGCTTTTAATGATTATTGCATGTCACTTGGGATAAATATTGAACATCTTGTTGCTCATGTTCATACTCAGAATGGTCTTGCTGAATCATTTATTAAACGTCTCCAATTAATTGCAAGACCATTGCTCATGAGAACAAAACTTTCTGTCTTTGTTTGGGAGCATGCTATCTTACATGCAGCAACACTTATACGCATTAGGCCAACATCATATCACAAATTCTCCCCATTACAATTGGTTTTTGGTCATGAACCAAATATTTCCCATCTAAGAATATTTGGTTGTGCGGTATATGTTCCAATTTATCCGCCACAATGAACAAAGATGGGTCCTCAAAGGAGGCTGAGAATATATATTGGGTTTGAGTCCCCATCGATAATTAAATATCTTGAACCTTTAACAGGTGATTCATTTACAGCACGATTTGCCGACTGTCATTTTGATGAAACTATGTTTCCGGCATTAGGGGGAGAAATTAAACAACTAGATAAAGATATCACATGAAATGCATTGTCATTAATGAATTTTGATCCTCGTACCAAACAATGTGAACAAGAAGTTCAAAAGATACTTCATTTGCAAGACATAGCAAATCAACTACCGAATGCATTCACTGACTTAAAAGGAGTAATCAAATCTCATATACCAGCTGTAAATGCTCCAGCACGGATTGAAGTCCCAGTAAGACAATTCGCAAAATTTGTAGCAAATGAGTCTAAGATACGCCAGAAACGTGGAAGACCAATCGGTTCAAAAGACAAAAATCCTCGAAAAAGAAAATGAGTCAATAATCAAGTTAGCATTATTGAGGAGGAAAACATTAATGAGGATATAGACATAACTAATTATGAAACCCCAGAAGAGGTTCAGGTACCTGAAAACAATAAAAATGAGGAGATCTCGATAAGTTATGTTTCTACAAAAAAAAGGTGGAATCGAAATGAAATAGTTGTCGACAATATTTTTTCATATAATATATCGCTTGATATCGTTAATGAAAACGAGGATCTTGAGCCTAAATCCGTTGAAGAACGTAGACAGAGAAATGATTGGCCAAAATGAAAAGAAGCAATCCAAACAGAATTAAATTCACTTGCAAAATGTGAAGTTTTTGGACCTGTAGTCCAAACACCTGAAGGAGTAAAGCCAGTTGGATACATACGGGTATTTGTGCAAAAACGAAATGAGAAAAATGAAATTGTAAGATATAAGGCACGGCTAGTGGCACAAGGGTTTTCACAAAGACCTGGCATTGATTACGATGAAACATATTCTCCTGTGATAGATGCAATTACATTTCGGTATCTTATTAGTCTGGCAACTCATGAAAAACTAGATATGTGTCTAATGGATGTTGTTACAGCCTATTTATATGGGTTAATTGATAATGATGTTTATATGAAAATCCCTGAAGGATTAAAATGCCTGAAGCATCTAAAATGCCTGAAGCATCTAATTTAAATTCCCGGGAAGTTTACTCAATCAAGTTGCAAAGGTCCCTATATGGGTTAAAGCAATCAGGACACATGTGTTATAATCGTCTTAGTGAATATTTACTGAAAGAAGGGTA